>CM055833.1:20179036-20401238 GCA_029582265.1 Zoroaster sp. YZ-2022 | reverse complement strand
CATGTTCCCTGAGCTGAGTGCGTCTTTTGTAGCACATCACTTGGTGTTTTCTTTGTTGAAGTATTGCGGTTTGTACATAAAAAGGTGTTTGTAATGTTAACTTGTATAGGTGGAAATGCTCAGATGTACTTCTTTAGGAAGTGTTCCAAATAGCAAGTAGGTTATTATACACGGAATTGATAGAGCCATAAAATATATGGTCCTCAAAATTTTACTTAGTCATGGCACAACCTTACTAAATGTATCATAACCTAAATTGATGATGTCATTTCACATGTCATGTTGATGTGATTTTTACAAAATGTTCAAATAAAGTAAACCATTTTGGTTGTTTTCCTAAACACTTTGATGTTTGTTTTCAGGTGTTATTACATAAATAAATTAAGACAACGTAACTTTGCCTCAAATTATAAAGTAGTATTTAAATAGTCAGGAGCATCACTTTATTGAAAATTTTCATCATATTCAAATAACCAGGAGCTTTCATAAAACATTTGATTTCACAAGAATTTTCATGACATGATATGATATGATGTGATCTATAGTGTGATCTATAGTGTTCGACCACGTCCTAATGGTCGAGAGGAAACGAATCCGCTTAGTAATAGTTAGGTTATGAGTTGGACGGCGTGGTTTTAGAATTGGTCTTTTCATCCCCAAAAAGAACAAATTATTTTGTATTATGATAAATTGACTCCTACAATATTGAAATAGATAGTATGACCTGTTCTTTTTCTGATTTGTGGCTCTCGAGTGAATAAATTTGTGGCTCTCAAATCAATAAATTGCGAAGTCCCCCAAAAAATTTTTTTGCGAAGTCCCAAAAAACAGTCACTGCGCATGTTCAGTGACATTGACCGCCGGCTTGGTTGCGTCATGCTCTATTTGTAACCGTGGGTAATACCTGACCCAATTTTTTTCCATTACCACGCTGGCCATGGAGTAAACAGTAAAGGGACAGGAAGAACTCTCTATCCATAACTGTTGACTCCATAGCCAGCGTGATCTCCGCCATGGTCCCCTGTCGAATCCGTGGCAAAACAGGCCTTGTAGTTTTCTATGGTTTAGCAGTGAAAAAAATCAACGCACTGAACGGACCCCAATGTTCTTACACGACCTCGAAGTGTGACGTGGATGAATACACAACGCCTATGGTAGGGACGTCGCAAAGCCACCGAAAGCCACCGAAAACCATGCGTGCGGAGCACAACATGCCAGTTTCAAGAATTTTTTTTGATACGTAAATGCTATTATTTTTTTTAATGTTTTTGGATAAAAGTATTAAGATATGTTTTTTCTACAACTTCAGCAAATTTGAAAAGTTCTACATTTATTTTTGAGAAATCAAATCTTGAAAATCGTACCTTGTGCTGAAGCGTGCTGAAAAAACTGAAAAAACTGAAAAACGTGGTGTACAGTGGTGTAAAAGTGGCAGGCTGCAAAGTGGCCGACATCGCGAATTTCCAAAACCAAACGGGGGGGTTAAGACACCGTCCAATTAAGTCTTCCTTACTCTCAAAAGAAAGCTTATATTCTCCTCTTTCTAAATATGGTATGTTCTTAAATAATGCTTCAATTTTAGAATTAAAAAACTAAAAAATAAACATTAAATCGGACTGCTCAAAACATTCAGATAGACCTCGCGGTTCTTGTGATGTATCAATCTAATGGAAAATTCCCACTCTTTCTAAAAATAGCATTATGAAGACCGTACACAGGAGCCATTTTGTCTACAACGCTTTTAAAGACCTAATCCCCCATGCGAAGAGAGTACAAGATTGTTTATGTCTGTTTTTCACCTCGTTGATTAACGCACAACACCGCGGGATCACTGGGCGCAACCAGACTACGTTCTATGTTACATGTATGACAACACGGCGTGGTGCGTGGGTGTTTAAATACCCACGTTAGGAGGGGCGCTTCGTTGTTGCTACGTCGTGTCAGGTTCGCTTTTTAACAATTTTACATTAATTTTCACTATTGTTTTTATTGTCTAGGTTAATTTTGAATAAGAATAGTTGAAGTTTTTTGTTGAGATAAAAAAAAAATCGATTTCTTTTGACATTTTTCAAACATTTTCAAACTTTATGTTTTCCTTATTTAACCCTAACTCCCTAGACAACAAAGCCGGCAGTTGGAGGATTTTGAAGGATTTTTATTGTTCAGTAACAATGCTTAGGGAGTTAAGGTTAATTAACACTACGTTCCTAAAATCGTGTCTTACCTTTTTAAAGCAGTTTCCTTCCTCCATGGTTTCTGTAGTTCTATGCTGCTTGTGCTCCAGCTATATAGAATGGCCATTGTGATAAAAGCCACCTGCCAGCCACCCAAGGTTAATTAGCACAAGATTACCACCATCCTCAGACCCCCCCCCCCCAACAAACATACCCCAATATCAGCCAACCTGGCACCAACGCCTCTGAGCTAGCTGATATTAAACAGGCTTATCTACCCTACCCTAGATGTTTATCTGCCCTATTTGACCTTGTTATTGAAAGACAATTCCCATAGGGACCCGCTCAGAATAGTTTAATGGTGAAAACAGACACTGACTGGGTTCTCTCAGTATGTTTATTCATTGTAGTACAGGTCACTATGTATTCCAGCTGGATTTTCGTGCCAAAATGGATTTTATTGGCTAACTTTGTGAATTTTGGGGTGCTGATTTCAAAAAAGTTAGGTACCATTTTTTTTAATGGCGTCTTCAGCCGCCATTTTGAATTTCAAAATGGCCGCCATTTTGAATTATATTTTGGCCTATATCTCAACTTATGAGCAATGTAGAAGAGTAAAAATGGTGGCAATACCCATGTTTATGATACCTAGGATTCCATTAACACATTTACCCTACTTGTAACTAATTTGGTTAAGCTGCCATCTTGAATTTCAAAATGGCCACCATATTTAATACACTGTTGCGTATATTTCAACTTGTGAGCGACGTAGAAAAGTAAAAATGGTGGCAACACCCATGTTTATGATACCTAGGATTCCATTAACACATTTACCTTACTTGTAACTAATTTGGTTCGGCTGCCATCTTGAATTTCAATATGGCCGCCATATTAAATACACATTTGTATATATCTCCGCATGTGAGTAACATATAGTCGCCCAAAAATTGTCGTAAGGCCCTTGTTTACATAAATTGCAGCCTATCCATCAAAAATCTGATTGTTATCTTGGATTACCTGTTCAGTACATCATGCTTTTCTCAGGAAGGGCTATTCTATTTCCATCTGGGGTCTACTTGGCCTTCACCCGGTACCTAGTTAAAGTCGTCTTCTTGGATTGACACATCGTAATCTGTTGTGTTACTGCAGTCACTACACTTACAAAGTGATGTACACGGCAAGTTATTCTTTAGACAGGAACAATGACTTGTACATTTGCCGCGACATCCACATTTAACAAGTTCAACAACTGCCTGGGGTGCAGGGAGTTCAAGACATTTCTTGGCAGAAATTGTCCCATCCGATGTGTTTTCCCAGCCATTGTCCGTGAAGTAGAGGTATTTTCGGCTGCGGGTTATTATAACTTTTGTTAATCATCGAAATTAGATTAGCTCTCTGAATGTGTGGTGTTAGTGCACCAAGAGTGGGGGGCAACTTTTCTGCTTCAAGATTCTTGGATTTGAACAGCTCCCATCTCAGCTCCTTGACTGTGGTGCATTTGCTGTTCTTGGCATACACTCTGCACAAAAAGGTTTCAAGAACATTTGACATGTTGTCCAGGTTGAAACCATCTTCACCAAATTTCTGGAAAACATCAACTCGTCACAATTTGATTCGAGGCTTAGATAATGCTTTATCCACCTACTCTTGGACATACCGGCAAATTTTCCTCCCCAATCAGCACCACTGAAGGCATGGAGACCTAGCAGTCCTTTACTTTTCTCGCTTCCAACTGCTGCACATCTTCCACGTATGTCAATTGTGCGCCCTTTCCTTTTCCAGTGATAAAATGAAGCTCCCCTGGAATGTTGTTGGTTGAAAACAAGTCCATTAAGTAAATGAAGACATCTGTATCTGGTGAATAAACATCTATATCTCGGATGTCTCCGTCAGTCTTAGATGCATCAAGCACATGCATTGGGATCAATCTGCCTCTTCGTGAGAGTGCTCACCAATATTGGAATCAAAGACATTTGGTTTGTTGGAATATGTTGAGGTTCCATAGACGACAACTACACTCTTGCTGCTATCTGCATAGTCATGAAGTAGAGCTTTCCCCAAGTATTCTGTTAGTTTAGACTTTGTTTCATTGTGAGACAGAAGGGTTTTCAGTGGTACTAGTTTGATATTGGTTGAGTCTCTGATGTCAAATTTGACCGAGTTGATGCCAGCAGACCTTTTGCCACGTGTCTGAGCTTTGAGAGAGTTGTCAATATATCTGTCAAAAATAATGCGTCCTTCATCATAAGCAGATATGATCTTGCGGATGCTTGAACAAAGGTATTCGCAAAGTCAGAGCAGTATACCATCGATGGGCCTTTCTTAATTGATTGGACAACTGCCATGGCATCTATAATGCACACATTGTATCTGCTCTCCACTCTGATTGATGCATCGGGTGTTAAATTTGCGTCAGATACACTTGTAGGTTCAATGATGATGTTGCACTCTTCAATGGAATGGACAAAGGCACTCTTGTCATTTGGGATAAGAAGAAGACCATCTGAGGAGAAGAGTGACTTGGGGATAACAGAAAACTCGAATCTTCCAATTGTCTCACTCAAAGACTGTATCATACTAGGGCGTGACTGCTGCACTACAAGAAATCTTGCCAATAGTTGTCGATCTTCTCTTAACAACCAGTTTATTAGCAACTTTACAATGTGTCTTCTTCTTGCACATGTTGAAGGTCTTCAGCTTAATTTTCTTCATTGGATCCCAAATTGATTTCTCTGCTGTAGATGCAACCAATCTTTCAGACACAAACTCTTCAAACTTGTTTGTGCCCTTGTCATCTCTGAGAAGAATGTCTCCCTTTGCAGTTTCTGGCACCTCCATATTAGATGACAAGTTCATGAGATTGATGGCCTTACATAAGAATGGGTTTCCGCCACAGTGTTTGACAATGCCCTCCTTGATCAAGGTTGAATTGTTGGACATGCGAACTGCCATTGAGCCACTCAGCTGATAATGCTCCTTAGTTGTCGGTTGGCCACTGTCGGCGCAATAAGCATCTTGAAAGTCTTGAATGAGGCTAATTAGCTCAGGGGCGATCAAGAAAAATCTATCAAGTGCATCTTCATTCTGTGTAATTCCAGTAATTCCTCCTGCAACCTTGAGTTCTCTGATCAGCTGTTCCAATGTTTGATCCACAAACAGATTTGCAAAAGGAATGCCAGATTTAGTCACCATAAAATCGCCACATTTCAGAGCTTTCCAGGTTTCTTGGTCAGTGCTCTTCAGCAATTGCATTTGGGCAAGATAAACTGGCACAAGTCGAGCATATTTGTAGAGATCATGAGCGAAGTAGTACTTGACTTGCTCCTCAAGAGCACCAAGATGAAGCTCCCAATCTCCCTGTCTGCTCGCCCGAATCAAGTGAAGTAAACTCTCTACCTGCTTCATATAACTCAGGAGAAATTTTGCCATCTCTCCAAGGTCTTGGTCAAGTGCAGAGTGGAACTGGTCTCTGAAGATTGCATTCACTTCTTCAAAGACACCTTTCATGTCATCTTGTCTGGAATGAAGTTTATTGCGTAGTTCGTGACATTTCAGGTTTATGGTTTCAAAGTTTTCTTGCTGCGAAGATGCTTCAAAGAGGAGGTCATAGCAAGCCATGACATTGGTCACATGGTACTCTACACCACGCTTAAACCACTTTCCAGTGAAGATTTGGCGGATTGTCGATGGGGAGTAAAGACCAGCTTCAATGCTGATGGATTCAAGACCACTGTCTTCAAGATACTTTGCGATAGCATGAAGTGAAGCAAAACAAGCATGAAGCTCACCAACTCTCAAAATCCAGTTGGCATTCCCTGTCGAAGATTGTAGTTTCAAAGCCCTCTCATACAAGTCAAGATCAAGTGTTATTACAGTTTTGTGATGAGGACCTACAACAAAAGCTGATATCCCTTGAGCAAGACACAACACTGTATAGAAGAGCAGTATAATCAGTTGGAGGTCTCCTTAACAAAGGGGCAACAATTGCGCTCTGTGTCTTTGGTTGATTCTCTTCTTGTTGTGACTGCATTAACAAAGAGTTAGTAGCTGCCCAAGTCGGCATGATGTCTGTTTTTACAACTTTAGCATACGATTGTGTTGCATGCTGCTCAGAGTCATCTGGAACTGTAGACTGCTCTTCAAGATTAACATTGCCAGTGACTGAACTCTTATATCTATGACAAAAGGATGCCATAAACCAAGTCCTGTCATACATCTCATATTTTCTGACAAGATGATCGTAGGAGTGGAATTCAAACTTGTCCATGGTTATTGGCTTGGCTTCAACAGATGGCGGGTTTTTGAAGGTTGTGCTAACATCTACAGAGTAAATTTCATCAGGGATACAAAGAGGTTCATTAACTAGGACGCGTGTAGCATCATCACCATCTTTATCCTTGTTCTGATTAATTATCAGCATTGTACCATGGAGAGTGTTCTGGCCATCTGCAGTGTTCTCTAAGAAGTCAATATTATCTGCGGCAAAGTAAACAGACTTTCCTTTCACAATAAAGGACGGCAAACAAAACCCACCAGTTGTTTTCATTCGATCAGCAACTCCACAAGCAATACGCTTCTCTATCACTCTAGTTGACTTGTGATGTTAGGGATAGAAATCCAAATACAAATTGGGTTAATCTTACCTGTTTAAGACTGTGCAGGAGTGTTGACCTTTGGGTTAATGAGGCCAATAGGTCAACAGGTCACACAAGAGTAACTTAAAACAAAGAGCGCCACCTCTCATCAATATATATGTAGTGAGTGCATGCACTAAAAAGACAACACATCTAAACAATCAATTGCTGAAATAATTAAGTAAAAAACATTAATAACAATCACAATTACCAAACTGGGGAATTACATATCAAACAACACATTGTCTGGAAAGTGAAAGCAGGGCTCATCACAAAAATATAGCAATTTCCACCATAAAACTGAATAAGAATTATTTACTAAATAAATGAAGTGTAAAAGATTACTAAAATGGCGGTTATTTTAAAATTGTACAAATGTTGCGTTAAGTTGATGGTAAAAATTGTAGGTCCGCAGTAATTTTGGAATTCTCCATCTCATAAACACAGGCATTGCCACCATTTCTAGGCACTTCTATGTTACTCGCATGCAGAAATATATGTAAAAATGTGTATTACATATGGCGGCCATTTTGAAATTCAAAATGGCGGCCAAACTAAATTAGTTACAAGTAAGGCAAAGGTTTTATTGGAATCCCAGGTATCATAAACATGGGTGTTGCCACCATTTTTACTCTTCTACGTTGCTCACAAGTTGAGATATACGCAAAAGTGTATTAAATATGGCGGCCATTTTGAAATTCAAGATGGCGGCCGAACCAAATTAGCTACATGTAAGGTAAATGTGTTAATGGAATCCTAGATATCATAAACATGGGTATTGCCACCATTTTTACTCTCCTACATTGCTCATAAGTTGAGATATAGGCCAAAATATAATTTAAAATGGCGGCCATTTTGAAATTCAAAATGGCGGCTGAAGACGGCATTAAAAAAAATGGTACCTAACGTTTTTGAAATCAGCACCCCAAAATTGACAAAGTTAGCCAATAAAATCCATTTTGGCACGAAAATCCAGCTGGATCCAAATATCTGACATATGGACCTGTACTATTGGGTGCACTTACAGAGAATTGATTTCTTTGACAAATTAATGAAGGAGTAATTAAAATATGCATTTACCTACTGTAAAATACTTAATTGACAAAGTCTTAATTAGTAATTTTTTAAAATACATAATAAATTAGATGTAATTACAAGAGATATCAGGATACATTTAACTGAAAATACAGTTGGTTTCTTATATAATACTGAAAAAATGAAGGCCATACAACATTTAGTTTTTTTAAATTATAATTGTTTAAAAATGGCCGATCATTCAATTTTCGCTACTTTTTTGAAGACTCCGTAAACTGAAAAAGTGTTAATTAGTGGTTTTCAAAAATCCGTAATAAATTAAATGTAATTACAGGAGATCAGGATACATTACACTGAAAATACAGTTGGTTTCTTATATAATACTGAAAAAATGAAGGCCATGCAACGTTTAGTTTTTATAGTTGTTTAAAAATGGCCGATCGTTCAATTTTCCTACCCGCCACTTTTAGCCCCTGAAATTCATTAATGTCGTCGGCGTCTTTACGCAATTTTTGGTCGCGTTTTCTTTTACTTTCTTGAGCTCCAGAGCCCGTTTTTTTACTTTAACCCAGAGGAATCATTGTTGTTAACCAATTCTAGTTGATTTCACTTGTTTCTTCACTTTAATAAATTTATTACGACGCGATAAAATGTCAATTTCATTCCGTTTGTTGCTATGCGATAACCTTGACCTTGCGTTTCACGAGCAAAACGCCTTTAACGAGTACTTTTGAACCCTTTGACCGATTTTGGTCATTTTTGTACCAAACAACATTAAAACACTAGCTCTTTCATTCTAGCCCATTTTCAGGTGAAACCTTAAAACTTCAGTTTTCAATTTGCCATCCCTACGGCTATGGGTCGTTCATCGTTCGAGAGGCTGGCTGTGAAGTAGCGCAGCAGTACAGTACACAAAGCCGATCAAGCGTGATGTAATATTTGTACTTTGTAGCAGTAGCCTTGGCTACAAAAGGACTGTGTGAGTTGCGGGGTATTAGACAATTGTGCCCATTAGCCTACTATATGTATTAAAACATTGGCCCATTGTCTATGTTTACCAGGAGTCAAGTGTGTGCAGGTGCCGACCGGCACAGTAGGTGTCGGAATTGAACGTCTCTACATTGGGTTAGATGTAACTTAGTTATAATAGCAAGTACATTTTCGAACTTCCCGCTGAAAACTTAACTCATTTCTTTTCAACTTATTTAAGCTCCCAAAGCAAAGGAAAAAAGAAAACATCAGCTTACATGAACCAATGTCTTTATCCTAGCCTTCGTTGCTGATGGTCTGATGAAAAACTTCATTGCTTGACCGTCCTCTTTGCAGAATAGAAATGAAGAAACAGTGCGCGAATCGGAAGCCATTTTTGCCTCTGTAATCCTGTCTAGTTTCGGCCTCATACAAAAACGGCGGTATTAATAATGTTAAAACGGCAAAACTGGCACGTGTTTATAGGCGCAACCTTAACCAGACTATTGAATCGCTATGAGAATTAAACAAATAGACATGTTGAGCGCAAAGTGGATGCCCGCGCAAACTTAAAGATTGCGCGCGCAAGCTTGAAGTTTGCGCGCGCTCAATTTGCGCGCTGCAAACTTGCGCACGCAAATTAAATTTGCGCACTGCACTTTTTAGATTCCTTCTCGACTTGACATGAACCAGCGGCGTAGCCACGGGGGGCCTGGGGGGGGAGCACGTGCCCCCCCCCCCCACAAATTTCCAGTGCCCCCCCCAGGTGCCCCCCCACGAAAAATCCTCATAGTGCCCCAAAAAACAGAAAAGAACAAGAAAAGGGAAAAACCCATACCCCCTGGGTCCCCCCACTGAAAAGCAAGCCCCCCTTTGCCTCCCCCACTGAAAAAGTCCTGGCTACGCCGCTGACATGAACTGCACGCTTACGTCATACATGTCACGCGCATGTGCATGCATCGATCGTTCATCATGCACCATCTGTCATGGCGGAATTTGCCGAGTCGTGCGTGGACGTTGAGATCTTTTCCGAATTTTGCAACGCCAAATATCCAATTGGGGGGTTTTCAACTAGTCCTGCAACAAGGAGGGATAAGGGGATAATTATTATACAATATTTGAAGGGGGAAAATGCGGGGCAATCCAAGTCATTCAAACAATGGGTAACGAGGCGGGGATTTCAGATGCAATTTCCGAGTCTGGGACTGTATGATGTTCTTTGCACTCAAGTTTAGTGAACTGTTTAAACATTAGGAGTAGGCCTAAAATGTTATTTGACACGACTTCGTAATTAAAAGGTACCAAAAAATAAGTAAAATAATTTCAGACAAACACGAAACTGGGTGTATCTATAAAGATTAGAATAGTTAATCATAATCTTTTAACTTAAAAAAAAAAGAATATCAGAGATTCACTTTGGGATTTGTTGACATAAAAAGTGCGCCACCTTGGGGAACCGTCTGCCCGGTTATGTGCCCAATTCCCGGACATGACCTTTTTGACTTTAACATTATTTTTATTATCGTATACTAGTAGTTGAAAGAATAAGTTTGCGCAAGGTATACAATTTGCGCTCGAGTGCCTTTGCGCAAATTATAACGTGCGCGCGCAAACTTAATTTGCGCAAGTGAAATTTGCGTGGTCCTGATAATTTAAGTTTGCGCAAGGAGTTCAGTTTGCGCTCAACAGACATGAGTTCAAATACAAAAGGAAGATAGGACACTAGTGCCGTTTTGCACGGCAGTCGATGTAACGGTATGACTCAGCAAAATTGGTACATGGGGAAGGGCGCCATCACGCGGTAGGTAGGTAAAACGAAGCAGACGACGTTAACGAAGTGTAGAAAGCCATAGGAAGGTAACGGCAAGTTTAGGGCAAATTCACGTTAAAGACAAAGATGTGAAAGACTTAAATGATGATTGAAATGATACATATTGTATAATATCCATCTTAAAATGGTATGCATAGATTTGAAAAAGTGTTCCTTCAGGATTTACAAGGGGGTTTATATAAAGCAAATGGAAAATACATCGGGTGTCTTTTCTGCAGACTACGAATTTTTTTGCTACCCAAGTCATGATAATCTTTTTATACAAGTGATAACCTTTGGATTTTTATTTTATTTTTGTCTCTGCCTTAAGAAAGGTTTCCTATCTCAATAGATTTTTTTAATTAAACCAACAAAGTGGAAGCAAAAGCTGAGATCGTGTCCTGTATATCATCAATCACTTTTAATCATCACTTGCAAAAGGTAACAGTACAATAAGAAGGCCCCAATTAATTATCAGCTGTGCTGGATGAGCAACCATCTGTAAAGATTTCTATAAATAAATTCTATAAATAAATAATAAATAAATAAATAAATAAAATAATAAATTAATAAATTCTTGTAAGTATACTATAGACATATACAAATAGTACACTAGCATGCATCTGTAAAGATGGTTATAAATAAATAAATTGATAAATAAATAGATCAATAAATAAATAAATACATTTCTATAAGTGTACTTTAGACATATAAAAAAATAGTACACTAACATGTATCTGTAAAGGTGGATATGAATAAATAAATAAATAAATAAATACATTTTTATAAGTGTACTATAGACATATAAAGTACACTAACATGTATCTGTAATGGTTATAGATAAATAGATAAAAAGATAAATAAATAAATAAATAAATGTAAATAAATAAATAAATAAATAAATAAATAAATAAATGTAAATAAATAAATATTTATTGTAAGTATACTATCGACATATATCATAGCTCTTTAAATAAAAAAATGAAAGAAGTGGTCAACGATTTCTTGTATATGATAAGACCCAACTTGAAAAACCGATAAAAATGAAGATTACAATCCCATTTGGGATTCTTGGTGCAATTTATGGCAGAACACCAAACTTTCGATCTGCTCGCCATCACTTGTTTAGTTGGTGGCTAATTGGTTGGAAGTTTGCCATAGTCATAGTGCAGTAGCACCGCGCAAACGATTTTGGTTTTACCTACCTAACAACAGCGGGCGCACTTCCATGCCCAGCCATTTTGCGTTTCACGTTTCCACACAGAGAGTCCTATCTTCCTTTTGTAGTATCTTTGGTTAGATCTACACTGAGTGTAGTACTAGTACTAGTTTCTACAGGGAAATAAAAGTACACATTGTTTATTCTTTTAATTTAAAGGTCAGTATGATAAATTTAATTTAGACATTGCATATTTGTAATCGGGTAGAATGTCCTATCTGACCGCCACTTTTTCTCATTCAATGATAACCAATATGGAAATAAGGTAGAGAACATATGGATGGTGTTGATGGATATACTTCAAATTATTCCAGGATATTTATTTCAATTTTCATGAAAAATCAGGCATTTTTGGAAAACGATCATTTCCTCTGTCATGTCATGTCAGTCTGATCTTGTCCCCTAGACAACAAAGCCAGTTGGAGGATTTTGAAGGATTTGTATTGTTTTAGAACAATGCCTAGGGAGTTAGGGTTAGTGACCAACACTGTCATTCTACATGCACAGTGGCAACTATAATAGGATCCTTCTATTTTCTGAAGGGGGAGGATTTTTTTTTAGAATAAAAGGGAAATAATGTCCGAAAACCATCATAAAAGTGGATTTTAAAGATAGTTTTTGCTTTCTGTATGGTTAGTGGTTACAAAACAATTAAAAAAAAATCCTTTCATATTGCATCATATCTAGAGCATGATGTGCACTCTGGATGTCTGGTATGGTAACCTTCGCCCATGGTACTTGCCCCTTTTCTCATATATCATTTGGACATTTTCATCAAATTAAGTTTTATTTCTCTCATTCTCAGAGCGTCTATCTACCCAGCCCAGTGAGCCCACAGCATCGGCAAGCCTGAAGCCATGGCAACTGAAGATCCAGAGCTGGCCCACTTCATTAACGCGGAAGGCCAACGGCAGACGTTCCAGCAGTTGGTCTACAAACTGACCGATACCTGCTGGGAGAAGTGCTTCGCCGACACATGGCCGGGAGCCCGACTCGAATCCAAGATGGAGAACTGTTTTGTTAACTGCGTGGAGCGATTCCTAGACACAACCAGTTTCATTGTGAAGAGACTCGAGACCCAACCGCATTCCGGATCGTCAACGAGAGGAGGCCTGGACATGAACTTATGATTTAATAACATGGTCCTGTTGAAAAACAATGATTTAAAAAGTTGCTGCTCAACTGGTTATTTTGTGGAAATTTAATCACATCTCATTTCCATCACTCCCCTAGCAGAAACCATCTTGTGAACGTACATGGGGATTTTTCAGTGGAGGAAGGGGAAGAGCCTTGTCCCCATTGGTAACAGCAGGGACATCTCGTACATTTTCCTGAGAAATTAATAATTTTTAGTGGGGAAATTCCCCTAACACACAAGCTAAAAATGCCATTTCATTAGCGCTCCCTCTGCTTTTTCATTTGCAAAAATGATACTTGCTATACAGAAGTCCTTGTAGTTGTACATAATAATTCGTCAAGTCGCACATTAACAATATTGTCTCTGTGAACTAGACAGAAATTGCCATTAAAACCCTCCTACTATAGCTGAATTTTTGTGGTCAAAATCGGTCAACTGTCTGTTTTTGACTGTTGAACCAACTATGCACACAGGGGCATATTTGACTTGTTGATGCGATCTGGGAAAACCCGTCGGATGTCGACAAACTTGTTTTGAAGATAATGGCAAAATAGTCCCCCAATTTTTGTTGTTGACGATTTGAGTTTTTAAACTGTTAATATCCAATTGATCATTCTTGAAAATATTAAATAAAAATTCCATCGTTTTAGATGTAAAAGCATATGATGATAGATAATTAAAAAGCCGTCTTTGTTTTTCGTTTCCGCCATTGTTTTTTAAGGACAGCGGCGGTTATAACTTCCCGAGAGCATAACTCAAGTTATAGACAACCTAGAATCATGAATAAAACAGTTTTGAAAACAGCACAGTGACCTCGTTAATTTGATGTATATAACACAAAAATGACAAATTTCACCATGTGAAGGGTTTTCCCAGATCACATCACATATTATTTCCATAGGCAATAATTTGTCGTTTGAGCTGTCCTGAAACAGCAAAGATCTAAAGCTTATAAAAATACTTGTATTAAAATCTAGTTTATACCAATCATGGGGACCAATAAAAAACATTGAACAAGACAGTCTGAACATTTCTGCTTGATGGATTAGGTATGTTTCTTTGAAAATATACTAATCAAAACAATTTAGGGAACACCGGATTTTTAATATCAAACATCAAACGGATTTTTAACATCAAACATCTCCTGAAGAAGATTAGAGCAGGCTAATCGAAACGTTGAGAATAACCCGTGAAGTCCCCATGGTTCTCCCTGAACCATATTAACCCGTGAAGTCCCCATGGTTCTCCCTGAACCATATTTCTCACTTAGCGACAGTAGAGAAAAAAAACGAGTTGCCCGAAATTGGTTCTCCCTTGAACCTTTCTCACTTAACGAAGGTTGAGATACGAGTTGTATACGGTTCTTTTCAGAACCTGTACCTCAGCTTCACGTTAGTTGAGATAAACACATGGTGTTACCGCAAACCGAAACGATAACATCAAATAGGTTTGAAATGTTCCATGAACCGGGATTTTCATTTGCAACCCCCTCTCTCTTTCAGTAGTCATGTCATGAAATGTGTAATCACTACATGCAACCTTTATCATCTGTTTCATTGTGCAGTTGTTTCTCATCAATTCTGTGAAACATTGTGTTTATCTGAAATAAATGATCTTGCTTTAACTGAGATTATTCCGGTGTTCCCTAAATTGTTTTGAGTAGTATATTTAAAATTCATTTTCAAGTCCGCGTAACTGCAATTTGTCTCGCTAGTCAAAGAGGGAAGCATTTGTTCTCATTGTGGTTGGTATAGAACTTGATCACGGTGGATGCAGACATCTTGTTTTTCTTCAATACAAAACCATGTCACCAAACTGAGGCTGGAAAGGAAAATAGTCAGGCCCCCTTGATGTATTGTGAGAATAAGCACTATATTTGCATTTGTGTATGCTGGGAATCAGACAAAGATGGCCGCAGCCTGATAAAATGTCTATTCCAACAAACTGGACTTTAAAATAACGGATGAACACAAACATTGTCTGTTAAAGAGGCAATATCGTCACAATCAACAGGGCATGGAATCGGAGTGCTAGTTTTAGATTAACTCAGTGACTGAAAATAATATCCCACATGATAAGGTCGTATTGACATTGTTGCTGCATAAACGAGCCAGTAATTTTCAGTCATTGTGTTCATCTTAAACTAGGACGTCGATTCCATGCCCTGTTGAAAGTCTGCTCTGATCGTGATGACACTGTCCCTTTAAAGGAACAACATTTTTATGATTGGAGCAGACTTTCAACAGGGCATGGAATTTCATTATTGTGCAGCTATTGGCTCATTATTTATGCAGCAGCCACGGTAATACGATCTTATCGCGCCCTGTTATCTAGGCCAGCGTGTCCCCTTGGGGTATTATTTTCAGTCACTGAGTTCATCTAAACTAGGACACTGATTCCATGCCCTGTTGAAAGTCTGCTCTGATTGTGACGATAGTGTCCCTTTAAAGGGAATGTATACCATTGGTAAACATCCATTTTGCTGTGTATCTCTTCAAGTGAATCAAGATATATAAAAAATAACTGTTATGTGAAAGTTGTTAACCTGCGTTTTTACCAAGAGAATAGTAATAATGCATTCAGAGATTGGATCCACAAGCATGAAATCGGTATTCATTCTAACATAGAATTTGGATTATGTTCGACATCAAATTTACATTATTGCAGAAATAACATTTGACTAGTCTTAAAAACGGCAGTACATCAGACAGAAAGATTTCAAAGGGATGGATAGATACCATCAGATCACAAGCTGGAACAGACAAATCTGACAATGTTTTTTTTTTTTTTGATGACAATCTGGGGCCTGAACACTGACTGGGCTACAAAGTTAGACATTTCACAATGAAGAATTTAGATTTGTTCACAAATATTATGGATTATATTTTCAACCATGAATGTTAATTATCAGACAATATCACTTCATTTGTTCGTATCATTTCACAGTATTTCACTTATTTCAAGTCTAATTTTGTTTCAAATCTTTGTCTAAAATGAGCAGTTATTTAACAAACATAATTATGATATGCCTATATAAATATATTTAATAAAATGGAAAGCAAGACAAAAACTTGATATGACTTGGAATAATCCATACTGCCTCACACGATGCATGCATTTTGTGTATAAAATGTAGGACTTTGGAATACTTTGAATAATAATTCAAATGCATACATTATTAATAATAATAATAATGTGGACTTAAATAGCGCACATATCCACCAAACTGGTGCTCAAGGCGCATTATATTATTACCCCTGCTCATAAGGCTCATAAATCATTCCTGAAACCATCTCAGCTCCCTGGGGAGTATACAGCTCAATTGCTGCCATTACAGCACATATAGGGCTAATCAAACACAACAACCAACTCTGCCCTCACAGGTACTCATTTACCCCTGGGTGGAGAGAAGCAATTATGGTAAAGTGTCTTGCTCAAGGACACAAGTACCCTGGTCGTGGTTGGGATTCGAACCCACATTCTGACCACTCAGCCAATAGAACACAAATCCGATGTACTAAACCGCTCGACCATGGCACTAATAATAGAACCAAACGTGTGCTTCAAACGATACATATAATTTTTAAACAAAATTATTTATTTAATAAAGAAAAGGTTGTACGAAATTTAGTTTGGAGCAATCAATTTTTGTAGTTATTTGGCATCAGAAAAAAGATAACTTTAAACATATTTCTTAACTACATGTACTATTGACACTCAGTCGAAAACATATTTTACATTGTTAAAATAAAATACATGTAATCCATATCTTTCTTGCAAGTTCAGCAAACTAATTATGTCATTAAAACCCTAACCACCCCCAAATCCTGCAAAATCCGCCAAGGGGCACTTTTTTGGGGAAAAATTCAGCACTGTTGGAAAGTGGTACTTTCACCTCTTCAAATGTGGCAAAATTACTACCCAGCAAAGAAGTACAGGCCATAAGTGCTGAATATGAAAATTCAACGAAAATGCATGGTGCATTTTGAAGATAAAGGGCATGTTTCCAAAAGTGCACTGATGGATTTTGGAGGATTCAGGAAGGTTCCTAGCCACAATACCGAGGTTAGGGTTCTTAATGAACAATATTTATAGATTTAACTGTATTGAAAAACAGATTACAAAGCTTTTTACAATTGTGTTACATTTGGTGTCTCGTAACATTATACTCTGAACAAATGTAAAGCCAAATAAACTAACAAATGTGATCTTGACAGCGTTGAAAATTGTTCATTTAATTCACTTCAAGGGACAATATCGTCATGATCAACATGAAATCGGAGTGCTAGTTTTAGATTAATTAAAACCCTGCGCTGGGACATCGCTCTAAACCATTTAGTGTGTTTGTAAACAATTGTTTACTACGTCATGAAAAACTCAAATTCAGCCACTTTGCATAAGTTCTCTATTGATGCAGTGCCTGATAACATGGTAAAAAAAAATTTCAACCTGGGGTGAACCATTGACCCGGTATGCAGCTTTCAAAGTAAGGCCCCGCCCCTTGCCAGCAGACAACCCATTGAAACTGTACAGCTGTACCCCCTTCGAGGAGGGACACCTCCACTCGCTACTGGCAGAAGTTATTTATTACAACTGTGCTGTTTGATGTCTTGCGACAGCCAGTGCCAGGCTGAAAAGAGGAGGGGTGCTGCCAACGTCGGCTGTTGTGTGTCATCTGGGGGTTGAAAATAATCCTAGACAATAGCAGGGCATGTGTGGATGTCATTTGGATGTAAAAAATCAATGGGGAATGCAGAGATAACAATTTTAATATAATTAATCATGCGTACTAAATGATTTAGTGCCTTCATGTGTATGTGTTTGTATATTGCGACCATGCAGTGCAGGGTTAATTAACCTAACTCTGACTGAAAATACCCCACATGATAAGGTCATACTGCTGTTGCTTCTGCATAATTGATTTGATTTTTTGCGTTGTTTCGTTAAATAGTGAAAATGCATTCTGAAAATTTGATCGGCAAACCCGATTTTCGTATTCGTAATGTGAAATTTTGATACAGTTTCATTATCAAAATTCAGATGTACATAAATGGGGAATACCACTTGACCATACTTAAAAAACGTTTAGCACCTCAGACAGAAATATTTCAAGGGATGTTTGATTCCATCATCAACTTTACATCAAGTATAAGTTTCATGTAAATCTGTGATCATTGGTACTTTTTTAAGGATACCAGTGGTTTCAACTGCCTTCAAATACAGAACATTGCGACAGTGTGGATTGATAGGTAGTATATGTTTTGTTTTTTTTAATCAAGGGAATTCTTTATATTTATTCTATATATTTATAATTAAGACTGATTTACATCAAGGTAAATTTCAATTCTCAACTTCTGTATGCAAAAGTTGTTAAGGTGTACTGATGTACAAAATCAATTTTTTTTTTGTACACGTGATGTGATGCACAGGCACACTATGTCACACTGGATATTAAATTTATCCTATTAAGACATATTTCTTGACAGCACATAAACCAAACAGTTAATATTCTGTAGACAGATGCTAAAAAGACATCACAAGTGTACAAAGCCCCTATATGTACATGTATTCATGTGAGCTAACATTAGGGCTGTGTATGGTGTGGGATGGGGTGGTCATTGTTAGTCATAAATGGAGAGAAAAACACATGTTTTTTAAAACAAAAACAGTGTGACACCTGAATGAGATTAACAATGTCAACCACAGGTATGTACCCTTTTACAAGCATCACAATAAATCGCAAATTCGTTTGCATAGTGTGTATGTACTTCTGAAGTACACTGAGCAAAAATATAAACGCCCCATGTTTCAACCTGACCCCCACCGTGTCCACATGCATGTCCATGATTGCCAGACGCCACTATCGTGTTCTAACGGACAGTAATCTGTAGCATATTGAACAACAAAATGAATTTTGTATGATTTTGCAACCTCTAAGGCTAATAAAAGTTTCAAAGTGCCACATGGGGCGTTTATAATTTTGTTCAGTATAGTTCGCTTTTGTTTCTCACTTCCGAATGCTGAAAAGACTGTCCAAATTTTGTTTCCATGGAATTTCCGACTCACAATGGCGATTTTTTTTTTAATCGCGATTGGCTGATATATTTTTTTAATCGCAATTTGCTGATATCTCAATAACTTCAAAAGGTTCTCGATATTGTAATCGAATAAAAAAAGATATCACGATATTCGATATTATCGTCTTATCGCCCAAAGCTTAATATAACCCAACCTTCAGAAAGTCTACATGAAGTTGCTTTTAAGCAAAACAAAGTTGAAACAAAAGATCATCAAAAAAACACATTTAATATTACAATCTTAAAACCAAATTGTATCATAGGCCTATCTACAAACAAAACAGAGAACAACAAAATGGAATGTTGGTTAACTAAAGCCATTTATTGTGTTTAGGTAAGTATGTAGATTTAACGTGTTTATGCTGATCAATCTATAAGTATCATTAATATACAATTTTTGCTTATTTCTTCAAAAGTTTTGAATTTCTGTCCCCGGCTGACTTTTTGAAAAGTCCCTCTGGGACTGCAATTCAAATGATAATATTAACTATTTATCATATGTATCAAATTCTATCGATGTAATTAACCCTAACTCCCTAGGCCCATTTGCTTACACATAACCTGAATCCTCCAAAATCCTTCAGTAGTAAAGCAAGCACATGACATGTACGCATACATGTGTTTTTAATGTGATACATGTACATGGCCAGGGACCCTCCCTGCATGCGTGGATACATGTACATGGCCAGGGACCCTCCCTGCATGCGTGGATACATGTACATGGCCAGGGACCCTCCCTGCATGCGTGGAGCAATAAACAGTGTCTAATTACCCAAAGCACTGACCTTGCAATCATTACAACAAACATGGATGTACATGTACCATGGAAAGGCAAAATATGCCTAATATTACCTCAATCCTCCAAAATCCTTCACTTTAGCAAAGAGCATGTAGCATGTAACCTCAATCCTTCAAAATCCTTCAAAATCCTTCACTTTAGCAAAGAGGATTTTGGAGGATTTGGGAAGGTTAGGGTTAATACACCGACTCTGCAAACATTCAAATCTAAATGAATGGAACTCAACATATTAAATGGATGGTTATCATGTACCTGCTAATTAGTTTTTGTCTGCAATCATCTTACAAATCTTTAAAACTGGTTGAATTCACAATGTAATACAAGGTACTTGCTTACAATATCAGAAAAGAAAACTTTTGCTAGGCTAAATACAATAGCCAGTAATTTGATGCACAGACTCAGGAAATATTTTGGTGACAGTTGTATAAAATTGCCACAACTCGGGACTAAATGCTCAGTACTTGGGGGGGGGGGGGAGTGTTCAGGGGTGCGAACACTCCGACAAGACAAGCATGTTCCACTTGCTGTGCATTAACATATATGAAATTACCCCACAGAATTTATGAACATTTTTTCCCCGACTGTTTGAATTCCACTTTCTCGAAAAAATGTCTTCTTCAATCACTTTATCTTCTATTTATAGTAGTGAAGAGACATCTTAAAACCACTCAACCACTCAAAATTACCCATGGGTAATTAATGGTGGGCTCGTTCCCTGGAAACAGTTTATTCCTGTATTTGTATTTATTGATTACATAAAACCCTCATATAAAAAAAAGCTTCACTTTTCTATGACAACAGGGATTTAATCCACGAAACAAATTTCCAAGCAGTTATTCTGACTGTATTTTACATAAACTTGCTACCTTTTAACTAAACACAAGCTGCAACAGTACGAAAGTTATGATAATACTTTCAATAATAATTTATTGCAAATAAGTGCTTCACTGGAATCCATAGAATGGAGTGTTACTTCCCTTAGGACAGTCCGTTGATGAATTTACGGTTTAATCCAGAATAACCAAGCGAAAGTCAACCCTTACTGTGGCAGAAAATTCCATACTTACATAAGTGTATTTCAAGAATTTCTGTGTTTGCGTTTTAAGGATTCACTGCTGCATAGTTAAAGCAAATATTTTTGCCGTTTAGCAACATGTTGAAATTGGGCACTGGTAAATATAGGGCTGATCGTGCCACTGCATTCTATGAAAGTGAACAATACCAACATTTCATGGCACAGCCATTTTTGTTTGTTTTTGTTTTCTACACACACAAGTCTATGAGAATCTGAAAAGAAACTCCAGAGCTTTGAAAACTTTACGGTGACCAATGTCATGTGTTAAAACATTTCTATCGATGCTCTTTCTTTTTGCTAGTTTCAAGAAGCATCTGGACATGGGAGAGGGAAAAAATGATACTGATGAAATGTACAAAAAAAGTACAAACAAAATTAAGCACCATAAAAAGATGAAAAAACTAAAACCTGTTTCAACCTATGATTGAAAGCTACTTATGGGCAACCAGAATGGATTTACAATCGTTGAAGAAGGGGCTAATATAATCCTGAATTGAAAGAAACTACAGAGCAACCAGAACAGATTTACAATAATAGTTGTGAAATTCCAAGTGAAATTCCAAGTGAAATTCCAGGTGAAATTCCAGGTGAAATTCCAAGTGAAATTCCAAGTGAAATTCCAAGTTGCTTCCATGGAAGATATGTTGTCAATGTTTGGGTGCAAAAAGGGAAGTGAAACGAACTGCATGAAGTTCATGGAATGATTCACTAACTATTCATAAACAAATTGTAAAACTCAAACCACTCTCTTCAAAGACCAATCTATCTTTTGGAATGCTCGCGAGTAAAATTATATGCAGAAAAAGAAAAAAAAGGAGCGATGTACTCTCTCATGAATACTGAGCTGGGCCTGTCCAGGTTACATCATTGGTAATTACTGTATCATTTACAGATTATTATCTTAATAAAGCTTACTTTGTGTACAGTTGTATCAATCATCCTGAGAAATGATTCTGTCTGAAGTGCTTTCATCTTTATAGAGAAAATAAAAATAGTGGATTCTTATATAACGCCAATTCCATCATGATGTGATGCTCAAGGCGCTTTACATTAATATTATCCATCATTCGGTTTCATTAAATCATTCCTAACTTCCTGGTCAAGTATACAAAGGAATTGTAATGTCAAATATCTTGTTGCAAAACATAAAAACATACAAGACATGTAACAGCTTTTCGTATTTTCTGAAAAACAGGTTTATTTTAAGATATATTTTATTATAGACTAGAGTGTAAAAATGAAAATGTGCATTTCCAAATACCAATTATGTACCTCCCCTTAATGCCAAATGCCACATTTGTTATCATTGCACTATTAAGCTCATGATATTGAGTCTAATTACATTTGAATGTTACCTTTGGAAATGAACCATAAGGGTGCATTCAAGCAGCAAAGTGTAGATAATATGAGTATCATTACTCCTGGGCCTAATTTCACTTCATAGCGCTGCTAACCGTTAAGCATAGATAAAGACACGCTAACTTGCTGACCGTTATTGCTAGAAAATGAGTGACGCAACAATACAAATCCACAGTGAACGCGCACATGCTACTCTCTGGTCATCGGTCATTTTTTTTCTTTTTTTTTCGGCCACCTTTTCATTCTTTTTTTCCCAACAGGGAAATATGTGACACATTGTATACATAGGGACTGAATTTCCCATATACAAAGTATGGTGGCTAAGAGAGGCCTCACAAATTGGGCAATACCCCTATGTGAAAAAGTTGTTTAAAACACAGCACGGCAGAATTCCAATCGATCCAGCAATTTTGGCCGCAATTGGACATCTTTCATAGCAAAAAAAAATATATAAAAAAAATTTAAAAAAAATATAAAAAAAATAAAAAAATTAAAAAAGCTGATGCGTGGGTCTCAGGTGAGGCGCATGGAGACCAGAAACCGGTGACTTTTTTGTTGTTGGCCTAACCTGTGAAATATGCTTATGCTAATGTTTCTGCTATAGTTAGCATGAATATTTGCTTACTGATGAGCAGTGCTATGAAATTGGGCCCTGGTCATGAGAATAGCAGGCGTACAGACAAGGGAATGGACGCAGCAAAGTACATGTATACTCGAGGAAAGGAGTAAAACAAATTCTGTAAAAAGTACACACAAAAACAAAGAATGAAAACAAAGAATGAAAACAAAGAAAACAGAACAAAGATTTGTCAAATAATGAGGTTGCATTCAGGAAATATTTATTTATAAAAATTATGTATTTTTGTAACTGTTGTTGATATGTCTGTACTTAACCAAGCAGTGGAACTAAAACTGGCGCCTGAGCAAATCTTTTGTTGATTATAAACATATGGTTACAACAATTCTCATAACGCTAGAGTAACTAGAGAGAGAGAGAGAGGTCTTAAGATTGTCTTAGGGTTATATATAGACTTGTACTCGAGTACTTTTTCATGAATACGTACAGAAAAATGTACGAGTACAAGTACTTCAAATCAATGGTTGTAGTCGAGTACACTCTTTCAAGAGTATGAATACGAGTACAGAAAGTATTAGTACAAGTACTAACACCGACAATAAAACCCTTATCAGACCCATAATAATAATAAGCACAGCTGTTGAGAGAATACAACGTTGGAGTGTAAACACAAAGTTTTTACACTGAGGAGGAAAAAATAAAAAAAAAATAAAAAAACAGAATAATTTTGAACCCTAATCTAAAAGTCTTGAACATAAAATTTACCTTGGAATTATTTTTTCTGACGATTCTTAGTATTTAACACTTGATAAATACTTACTGATCAATACTTCTGCTTACAGAAATCACTATATTGATAAATTATGGAATATAATAGTACATAAAGCTTTAACTTTTCAGATATGTTTGTATTGTTTTAAAGGGAAGGTACAACATTGGTAATAATTTACTTTCTGTAAATCAAGATATGCATTAAACTGTAACCACCCTCAATGCAACAAGATGTAACAAATGTAAAAAAAGTTGTTGCATCGTGTTGCCCTCAGCAGAGAATCAAAGAACCATTGTTCTAGCTGGTGGATCTTGTTGCGTTGAGTAGCCTGCAAACTTTTCTAGCTGTTGCATTCTTATTCATTCAGCAGGGTGTCTGGGAAATACCCGTAGCTGTTTAGGATTAATGTTTTAGCTCAATGTGGGGTCAAGGTCACAAGTAAAGTGTGAAACATTTTTTACGGAAAACACATAAAGAAAAGAAAAAGTTATAAATGTGCATATTTTGTTGTTGACAATTTCTCTGAAATGAGAGCTCTTCAGTCATCAATTATTTCCTAGGACGATTGGTACCTTTACCAAATTAACATTTGCTCTCCTGCTCTCCTTGTATCTTTATCTATTAACCCTAACCACCCCAAATCCTGCAAAACCCTGCAAAAAAATGGAAAACTTCAGCACTGTTGGAAACTGGTACTTTCACCTCTTCAAATGGGGCAAAATTACTACCTGGCAGGCCATAAGTGTTGAATATGAAAGATCAATGAAAATGCACGGTGCATTTTGAAGATAAGGGCATGTTTCCAGAAGTGCACTGACGGATTTTGGAGGATTCAGGAAGGTTCCTAGCCAGAATACCTAGGGGGGGTTAGGGTTAATGTTTAATCCCTCTTTTGTCTGGTCCCAGGATCAATACAAGACTCTGTTTTCTGTACCTTTTTATCTTTTGTGTTCATTTCACACCTGACTGAACTTCCGCTCACTCTTGTGTTTATGTATGTGTTCATGTTTGTATATCGTCCATTTTGCCTTGGAGAAAAGAACCTGCTAGGTTCGAAACTTAAGGCCAATAACCACCGTTTTGGAACTTCACATCAAGTTAGCTTTGGGATAATCATTTGGTAATTTTATAATCGGGTAAATCACCAATGTTGTACTTTCCTTTTATGAAGTGATCAGGCCTGATACTATACGGAGGCAACGGAGGCAATTGCCTTGGTGCACCCTGGTCATTGCCTTGGTGCACCCTGGTCATTGCTTTGGTGCCCCTTGAAGTGTTCTAATAGAAATTTACATTTTCCTCATAGAGGTGCCCTTAACCTAGCTTAAATTGCCTTGCCCCTACCAATAGATAGTATCAGGCCTGAGTGATTATAGACAAATCCAACATGGCATCAGAACATTCAAGAAGATTTCAAAGAGTCTATTTTTCTAAAACTAAAAAGATCTCGGGTTGTTACAAGCATGTCGGGTTCAATTTGTACAATAAAAGCAAAATATGGAGATAGCGATGATCCTAAATAAATGATTACAAATAATCTGAATGTCCTTCTGTCAGGAAAGATTTTACTTTGGTCTTGGAAGCAGGGCAAGGCATCTCATCACTGCTCCAAGAAGGAAGGGGTGAGTTCGTTACCGGACTTGGGTCGTATGTTGAACTGTTTGAGGGTGGCCTCCAGGGCTTGTTGGTTGCCCGAGAAGTATGCGGAGATGGCGTTGTGGAAAAGTAATAACTGCTTGTGCATCACTTTCACCTGTGGATTGAGTCGGGGGTTATAAATACAGGTGATCACAACTATAGATAATAATAATAATGTGGACTTATATAGCGCACGTATCCACCAAACTGGTGCTCAAGGCGCATTATACTATTACCCCTGCTCATCAGGTTCATAAATCATTCCTGAAACCATCTCAGCTCCCTTGGGGTGTATACAGCTCAATTGCTGCCATTACAGCGCATATAGGGCTAATCAAACACAACAGCCAACTCTGCCCTCACAGGTACCCATTTACCCCTGGGTGGAGAGAAGCAATTATGGTAAAGTGTCTTGCTCAAGGACACAAGCACCATGGTTGCGGTTGCGATTCGACCCACATTGTGACAACTTAGCCATCAGAACACAAATCCGATGCACTAAACCGCTCGACCGTGGCAGGGCATCCCAGTAAGGAATGCCAGTCAAGTCACCCGCTAACAAAGTATATTGCAATTCAGTGCCAAAAATTGCATTTATGACGGGACCCACAATCAATTCAGTTCAGGAAATATTGACTGTTAAACCTGAAGATAATAATGAAAAAGTGTCATTTTAAAGCATTTGTTTTTTCTTTTCTTTAATTAAAACAAGCAATGTTAAAATGATAAAATGATTTATAAAAAAAAAAAATTTAAAAAAAATAAAATCTTTCACATAGCCTTCGTACATATATATATTTCTTGCTATAAAAAAAAGGCACTCTGCAGAATGAGCGTGAAGTATTCTCGTGTGTTCTAAGCTATTATTTGTATTTTACTTTCAGCCCTTACCTTGTTTTCTTCCAGGAATCTGAGCTTGACCGCCACGTCCTGTCTCAGTTTGTCAAATCTTTCCTTCTGTGTTTCATATTTGATGCGGGCGTCATGTAATCTGGCTTGAGTTGTGGCATCCTTGGGTGCTAATTGTAAACTTTCTAAGTCTGCCCTGTAAGCGTCGTACTCTATCCTGTTGACAAACACATGCATACAAAAGTTGACAAACTAGAAAATAAAGAGACTGAAATTGAAAAGACTTGTTCGGACCTGTTTAGATTTTTGTATGAAAATCTGTTGATTTGTATGAAAACGAAGTGATTTTATCAATTTTTTTTTATTGTTTCCTGGATTAGAAATAGCTTCAAACATTGTACAACCATTGTCATTTATATACGTTGATGAAATTCTTGCGTCGGGAGATAAACCATTGATTTAATTTTGCCCTACACCGACGTGTGTATAGCACTGTATACTCGGTGCTTTCCGAGTGTCTCTGAAAAAACTACACAGGCGACTCGGGCGGGATTCGAACCCACGACCTCCTGCTTACTAGTGCAGACTTCTTAACCTCTCGACCACCGAGCTTGCCCGATGACAATTGGCTGGCTAGAATCCCATATAGCAGCGGGTTCCGCGATATATATACGTTGGTGAAATTCTTGCGTCGGGAGATAAACCATTTGGCAAGCATTACACACGCTGGCAAAGTACCTCTCTCACAGTGGAGTGATTGGGCAGTTTTGAAAAATCCAAGTAAATTTTGCTAGGGGTATTGGGGCCGCTGTTGTGAACAGCGCTGGGGTGAAATCTATAGTTCTGAGCATTTGCTTTGCTTTCCTTTATTGCTTAAATATTTAAAATCCAGAGGATCACAACACTGATTTGTAAAAATCAGAAAATCCGGAAAAATCCAGACAAATCACATTCAAAACCATTTGAATGATCAATCAACAGGACGGTTAAGTGTGCAAAGAATTAATGGATTGATCAAGCACTAACCTTGCCGATTCATACTGTTTCACAGTGAGCAAGGTGTCCTCCATTGTCTTATTACACAGCGTACTCACACTGGACGTGAAGAACGTCAGCGCGCCCAGTAGCGTCTCGCCGTTTATGCACAGGGACTTCTGCGTCTCCGCATTGTAGCTGAACTCCTCCGACAGCTCTGTGGATTTTTGGGCCAGCTCGCCAAAGGCGTCGCCGAGAGATCGCTGCGTCTGCACGACCTGGACACATGGAAGAAATGCGCTCACATTACATCAAAGGGCCAGGGTAAAGGTTTAAATCAACACAACCACGCAATAGCACGACAATGTATCTGCCATTACACTATTCATAAAACAATATTCCTGTTAAAAACGTAAAACGATTTGTCGTGTGCCTGGCAGAAGGTCGTACGCACGAGCAATTGTTTTCTACATTTCAAGATAAACAGTTTTAAAACTGTTTTCCCTTCCAAGCTTTTGTCCGTTTTACATAACATTCTGAAAGTATTAACCCTCCTACGACAGCTGCACTTCAGGGGCAAGTAGCTGTAAAGGTCAAAATCAGTCAACTGCCTGTTTTGACTGTTGACCCAAATGTGCACACAGAGGCATTTTTGACTGGTTTTTACTGTCATTTTGACCGCCCTGAACAATTCAAGACAATGCTTTTACCAGTCAAAAACGGTCGACTTATTTTGACCTGTAAATGTACTTACTACACATTTACAAGGTTTGACAGTGTTCGACTTTTAAGTGCACTAGATATACCTTGGCAATTATATCAATATTTTGATTGATTTTGACCCTTGTAATAGTAGGAGGGTTAACATGAAAATAACATAGCTTGTTACTTTGTACAACACCATAACACTTTGTAGGGCTGTGCCGGGTATCCGACCGAAACGGTCATTACCTGGTTCTATTTTTCGGTTCCAATTACCCGTAAACAACTTTTTAAAATTCGGACTTAACATTTGAGCGGCGCAAACAGAAATCTGTGACTCTTGAACAATGTAATGTTTACACTGCACTCCAATAAAGAAAAGATCGATTTAATATCGTATTATAAAAGTCAATTTGTTACCATTTACAGTACATGTATTTGTACACCACCGGAGGCATGTTTTCAACAAAAATGAAAACGGGTATCCGGGTATCCGAAGTTTCCTGATTTCGGGTATCCGGTTCCAAAAATATCTGAAAGCGCACAGCCCTAACACTTTGCTGGCATGCTGGCACAGTACAATATAACTTCATCGTTCAAAACCATTTGAATGACATCTTGAATGAAGTTTTGTCAAATTGTGGAAATCTTTGTCAAAATTCCATGTGCGATCACAATCAAATGGGCCACTGCACTATGGACACAGGCTATCTTGGACACAAGCCTCATTCTGATTCTCACGGACTTGTGTCCAACAAAACCCAAGACGGCTGCCGCATGCAAGCATACATATTAGAACTGCCAGTGTCAACGTAATGTTGAACAAAAAGCACTTTGCCTCAAGTGTTACTTTGCAAATACATCACGACGCTCTTAAAACGAACATGTTTACTGTAGTGGTCATTCTCCATAGTCACTCATGGTTGCACCGCTATATAGTTCATAGTTGTCATGTTATAGCAGCTTTCTACTGTATTCCTACCTTCCCAAATCCTCTTTGCTAAAGTGAAGGATTTTGGAGGATTGAGTCTACATGCTTTTTGCTAAAGTGAAAGATATTGGAGGATTGAGGTTATTAGGCATACTTGCCTTTCTATGGTACATGTACATCCATGTTTGTTGTAGTGATTGCAAGGTCAGTGCTTGGGTCAGTGCTTGGGTCAGTGCTTGGGTCAGTGGACAGTTTATTGCTCCTTGCATGCATGGAGAGTCCCTGGCCATGTACATGTATCACAGATTAGAAACACATGTGTGCATACATGTCACGTGCTTGCTTTACTTCTGAAGGATTTTGGAGTATTCAGGTTATGTGTAAGCAAATGGGCCTAGGGAGTTAGGGGCCGTTCACAATTATCAACATTTTCACGAGCGTACAAACCGTACGCTGGGGGGGGAGGGGGTTAAGGCGCCGCGTACGCTTTTTCAAAAAGTAAAAATGTCGATTTGTAAAAACGGCGCGAAATACACGGCCAACGCCCAGAAAGATCGTAGGCCTCGATCTTAACCGCGGCCACCGCGGCCAATGCCGTGATGCCCTGTCGAGATTGCCGCAATGTTCCTTCAAAAAACACTCTCGTAACGGCCAACTTGGCCAGCATGCCCTTTAGTTGAGAAACATACAGTAGTAGATAGGCCTACCTCTATTTGCGTATTCATGTCAGATGAAAACGTAAATACATGTACACGTAAATAACAGGAGATTTCTACCAAATCTCAGGAGTTTGCACAATGGACATTATGGAGGCAAAGTCAAATTACAGCTAAATTCTGTGTGCTGAACCATGCAAGTATTATAATACTTCTTTATCATGTTTATAATACTTCCATGGTTGAACTGACCTCGGTTTAAAATATTTGCTGCAGACTGACTGTATATTATACTTTGCCTGAATACATTACTTTTGAACACAAATCTATTGTTTGAAATCAACATTTTATTTTGTACACTTAAAGGGGGGGGGAGGGGGGTCTGAAAAAGTGTACTCTTTGTACACTTGTGAAAATGTTGATAATTGTGAACGGCCCCTTAGGGTTAATAGCCTTCTCTGTCATTTGTTTTTCAAAAGAATTAACACATGTATTTGAAAGATTTTTCATTAAAGGCTGGTATTTTTTCATAGGATTTAAATATGAAGTATAAGACAACACTGCCATAGTGCAATATCAACTCATCCCCAGCGCCCTCAGTTAGCATCCAATACATCATCCTCAGTGTACATTAGACTCAAACAAAGCTCCCCTCTAGGCTGGCCATTATGAGGATTGATCAGTCTATTAAGTCCAGACATCTCTTTGCGAGACATTTTTTTTTTTTTTTAATCAACTTCACATAAGCTTAGCATTTTAAGCAGCCTATGCCAAATATCTGAGTAACGTTAATAAACAGAATTATTCTGAAAATAATTTCAATAAAATGGGATAATCTGATACCCCCTGGTTAGGATCAAGGATTTTATCCGCAGAGCTTTATTTGAAGAATTTTATCGAGCACGACAGGAATCGGGGCTGTACAGTGTATATCGCAAGATATGATGACTATGATATTTGGACTCAATATGTCTGCTGATTCTGTGTACACTGGTATGTGTCAATGTGTTCCTGTTTTCCATGTGAATTGGTGCACATGTGTAACTGTCCATTTTGAGTCCAGATTTTGGCATCATCTCATGTTCAATCGTTCTATACATAATGGCTCTGGGAGGTATCTTCCACAGTGAAACTCATTGTAGTAGTGTAATATTAACAAAGTAGCCGACTTTTACAGAAACAACAATAACTGAAATAAATACTATCTGTGGTGACACCATGTGAAATTCTCAATTGAGTAGTAATTAGTTCTGAATAGAACTGGAAGTTACAACTCGACGTTTCGATCAGTATGCTCTGATCTTCTTCATGAGAAATAACTTCTATGCTTTATAGGTAATTAATGGGCAAATATTAGCATTGTTGTTCAGTGTTAAGCATTTTCACTGTCCGGCATGGAATATTTTGCATGGTATAATTTGGAAATGGCCGTAGCAATTTATTACTGGTGTTTTGCCCTCTGGTGTCAAGAATAGGTCAAGCAGCCTTTCATGTTGTCTTAACAGCCAAGCCCTTTATTTAAGACATCCAATAAAACTTAACAGCATAGACCGATCTCAAACAATCAGATTGGCTCGAGTCACTTGACCGTCTTAGGAATCATGGTTATAGATAACAGGATATGCAGATACAATGCGTGTAACAAATGTAATGTAACCCCTTACACTCTAGTGGCTTTTTGGCCTTGTTTGGGGTGACTGACAGTAAATAAAAAAATAAAAAAATGCGGCCTGCCTTTCACAGGATAAATTGGATTAACCCCGAGTGGGTGATCCTTAATTAGGGTGATCCTTAATTAGGGTAATCCCCATTGGGGGTTATCCCCAATTCGGATTATACCTGCCTGGGTTCATCCTATCATCCTGTACAATGTACTTTATTCTGCTCCATTTCCCCCCCCGGATGGACGACCGCCTACCTGGTAGAAGTGGTTCGTCAACGTCCTCGCCAGCTTCATGATGTTTCCGTATTTACGCTGCGTGTCCCGGAGGACTTCAATCTGAGCCTCCAGCTGAAGATCAACCGTCCGGGAGGCCTTGCCCAGTTTCTCCTGGACCAACTGACGCGTACATTTGTAGGTCGATATGCTCCAACTCTTAAGACTGTCGAGCTGATATGAAGAGAGGACAGAATGAAATCAGACTGATAATCCGATCTTGGGAAGTACATGTATGCTGGTAATTGTTTAAGATGCATAATTGTTAATTTTAAAATTATTTATAATGCTACATTATAAATAAATTTACTTAATTACTCAAGCGGTAAATTATTTTGGGAAAATGACTCATTTACATGTAACTTATCTGAAAGTGATTTAGTTGGGAATTAAACTGGTAATTGTTTAAGATGCATAAATTTTTAATTTTAAAATTATTTATAACACTACATCAAAAATTAATGTGTTTACTTAATTACTTGAATGGTAAATTATTTTGGGAAAATGATGGTTAGATTTTAACCAAGTAAAATAAGGATTAATTCATAAACTTTCCTCAATTGAAATGAAAAAAAAAAGTCAGACCAATATGTTTTATCTTTCCCTTTCAATTAAATAATGATATCTTAAGTTCTATGCTACAAAATACAGTTCCACACTATATTACCATTAGTAACCCTCCTACTACAAGGGTCAAAAATCAATCAAAATGTTGATATACTTGCCAAGGTATATCTAGTGCACTTAAAAGTCAAACACTGTCAAACCTTATGTGTAGTAAGTACATTTACAGGTCAAAATGAGTCGACCGGTTTTGACTGGTAAAAGCATTGTCTGGTATTGTTCAGGGTGGTCAAAATGACAGTAAAAACCAGTTAAAAAATGCCCCCTTGTGCACATTTGGGTCAACAGTCAAAACAGGCAGTCGACTGATTTTGACCTCTACAGCTACTTACCACTGAAGTGCAGCTATAGTAGGAGGGTTAATTAACTATTCCAATTTATTATTATTTTTTTTTTCAAGAGGGCACATACGAAGAATGTATTTTTATCAGTGGGCTATTATTCAACCCCTACGGTACAAATTATCTACACTATCTTCATCTACACAAAAATGACAAAGGCCCTTAGGGAAGAACAACTGCAATCACTTAAAGAAAAGGCAATGGAGATTCTGCTTGGTTTCCACTCCAATGCTCAGCAAATTCAGCTTCCAGCTGTCCTCAACAAAAGCTACATCCTGAAGCTTTCATGAAGAGAAATGTTTCTCAACACAACTGGGAATTTTTTTTATTATTTTTTTTCCCCTCCTCTCTCTTAAAGGTAAGGTATAGAATCGATAATTAACCCTACTTCACATGGAGGCCACTCCGATCCACTAAATTTCCAATAAGTTCTTCCCCAACTTTTAAAGCATACAAGCCAGTGCTGTCCTTTCCAAGTAATCTTACAAAATCAACCAAGTGCCACCCAAGGCCACTGTAAATAAGACCATCTCTGACACTGAAGGCCATTACAAACCAGTCTTTAGTGGTTTTGTATAGGTGTGTTTACAGTCAAAATACATGGTCAGGTTTACAGCTGGTTGTAGCTGGTTGTTGGAACATATTAGTATGGCCTGCAATGTATCAATGGGACACCACTTTACCCTGCAATCTCAGTGGTGTGACGGTGCACAGAAGGGTAACCATATGAGACCACTGGCAAACAACTGCAACAGCTTGGAGTGGCCTGAATGGGTTGTTTCAAAAATTGCACTGATTGTAGGAGGGCTTTAAAAAACAAATAAACGGTTGAATTGCCATGTGAGACTTACTTGGTGTAATGCTCTTGAAGGTATCGATCTTCCCTAGGAATGATTTTTGTCTGAGGGGCTGCCACTTGAGAAGTGACATAATTTCCACTTCGAATTTAGAATAAAAACAATAAATCGGAATGCATTTGCACCATTTTCTCAATAACGAAATGACGTAATGAGATGAAACTTTCATCACCTCAGACCCACGCATCGGCATTTTTAGTTTTCTTTTTCTTTTGGCTATGAAACAATGTCCAATTGCAGCAAAAATTGCTGGATCGATTGGAATTCTGTCGTGCTGTGTTTTAAACATGTTTTTCACATAGGGGGATGAATGATTTGTGAGGCCTTTGTGTATAGGAAATTTGGTCTGGTTCCAATAACCGCATATACATGTATCACGTGTTTCACTGCTTGGCAAAAAAAAGATTTAAAAAAAAAGAAGCATGTCACCTCATTGATTTTTAAGCCAACCTATGACCAGAAACTGGAGACTTTTTTGGGGGGCCTAAAGTATTTCTCATTAAAAAAAACCTGAAAGGATTTCCTCCTCTCCCCCCCAATAAAAAAATCATCTTCATAAAATCCTGTACTTTTTTTTCTCTTTTCTTTTTGTCCTTCTCATTGCCAGCTGAAAACAGACTGTGCCGTTGTTGTTGAGAACCATTTCCTTTTAAAGACTTACATGGCATAATAAGTAAGCATACTCATATTACCTTTACCTTAGCCTTAGCAATAACTGATGTGGACACCTGTTCTCCTGTTTGGCCGGCTACGGGAGCCATGGCTGTGCCACCAATCCCGGCCATCGGTTTGCCGATCGATGTAGTTTGTGCCGTCGACATTGTGGCCACTGGTTGTACAACAGGCTGGCCTGTAGAGGGCGCTGTAGGCCGGACAGCTGCAGAAAATGAAGACATCGAGAGGGGTGGATTAGTTTTAAATTATTCCTGAGCGACTGATGTGAGTGCTGAACGGTATAAGAAAATATTTTGATTGTGTTGGCAAACATCTGTTCAGCATAAATTGTCATAAACTATTGTGCCTTTACACAAAATTATCCCTAACCTTCCCAAATCCTCCAAAATCCTCTTTGCCAAAGTGAAAGATTTTGAAGGATTGAGGTTACATGCTACATGCTCTTTGCTAAAGTGAAGGATTTTGGAAGATTGAGGTTATTAGGCACACTTGCCTTTCCATGGTACATTGTACATGTACATCCATGTTTGTTGTAGTGATTGCAAGGTCAGTGCTTGGGTAAGTGGACACTGTTTATTGCTCCATGCATGCAGGGAGGGTCCCTGGCCATGTACGTGTATCACAGATTAGAAACTACATGTGTGCATACATGTCATGTGCTTGCTTTACTACTGAAGGATTTTGGAGGATTCAGGTTATGTGTAAGCAAATAGGCCTAGGGAGTTAGGAAGGATTCAGATTATGTGTAAGCAAATGGGTCAAGGGAGTTAGGAAGGATTCAGGTTATGTGTAAGCAAATGGGCCTAGGGAGTTAGGAAGGATTTAGGTTATGTGTAAGCAAATGGGGCTAGGGAGTTAGGAAGGATTCAGGTTATGTGTAAGCAAATGGGCCTAGGGAGTTAGGGTTATTGTAGCACCAACTGATGTTAAGAGGATATGGGTACGAGAACCAAAAGGCTTATAATTTATATCAAACACCAAATCATTATGCTACATACATACATACATGTACATGTAGCACCCATAGACCTCTTTGCAAATACCACAGTGTGCATGCACAAGATGCTTTTGAATGCATGCTGGAAACAGCTAATGACAAATATACTGCAAAATTGACTTTACATCCCCATACATGTATATTGTCCATCAATGTTACAACCACACCGAACAGCATTATGCTTTTCTTACATTTTGTTGTTTGTTGTTCAGGCTCATAATGCAACTACGTAGATGGTTTGATTGCAAACAAACTACACAGTAGACGTGGGGTGAAAAATGTGAACACCGAATCGGCAGCTAGACTGAGATTGCATTGCGCATGTATACTTGCAAAAGTAGTCTATGCACAGTACATGCATGTTCAGTCACAACACGAAAGAATGAACCATTCCTCAATGCGAGAAATAAAAACCTTCCTCTATGGTCACTAAACACACACATGTCACAAGCTCTTATATTTGAAAGAATAACCATATACTTTACCTTGCTTGTACAAAATAAAATCATGCGCATTCAAAAACATCTTTTCAGTACAATTATCAACATGTACATGTATGCATTGCATAATTAAGCTATGGTGTTCTGTATATGTTGTCCGAGCACACTTTTATACATTCATTATTCTACACAACAGAGACAGGAAGGCTACTGTTACTACAATTGTGTGTATAGTACAACTCACAAAGCACAGACATCAACACACAACAGATGTCACAAGAATATGTGTACACTGTATAATGTATTTTTGTACACAGCGTATAGTTTACAATACACCACAGTTATTAGTGAAGCCACTTAGACACACAATTTCTTTAACCAGCAAAAAAAAATAAAATAAAAATAAATAAATAAAATAATTTAATGCTGGTAGTTACCGGTTAGTTCGCTAACTGTTTAACCAAAACTTTCATGATCGGTTAACCAGTTAACCATAACTTGGCACCTGACGGCCACACAAACTAGAGAGTCAAGCAACTGTGTATACATTTTCAATCAAAAAAAACATCAGTAAACTTCCCACAATGATTGTTTAATAACCAATTCGGCAAAAACGGAAAGTCTAGAACAACAGAACGGGCAGCAAATTCTATCCAAAATTTTCAATATTGGTTTCGGTTAGCCGGTTAGCAAATTTCTAAGTTTCTAAGTGCAGTTTCGGTCAGTTAACATGTTAACCGTCCCAACACTAAAATAATTAAATAAATTGAAATAACATCTTATTCAAATACACAAAATTTCACACAGACCAGATGCAAGCTACATTTATTTAATGTTATATAGGAACTGAACATTACAACTCAGATGAACTTACCATTTGAAATTACGCCCCCAAAGAAACCAAGTAAACAAATAATAAACAGTGGATGTTTAGTGAAAAAATTACTGACTGATTAAAAATATCCATTAGTTTGTTTGTTTTTTGAGTTTTAATTCAACTTTTCTGTCTTGTTTCTTGTTATCAAAGCTTCATCTCATCAAAAACTATTGTGGCATGAAATCAACTGCTCATCATGTTCATAAGAAAGCCAATTTGAAATTACACCAAAGAAAAGTAAAAAAATAATAATAATAAAACAGTGCATGTTTGGTTTTTAGATGACTGACTTAGTAAAAATATCCATTAGTTTTTTTTTTTAATGTTTAATTTAAATTTTCACTTAAAAAAGTGAAAAAACACTACATATTTCACAGGTCATTTACTTTTACCACTTAAAGCCACACTTGAATAGAAAGTTCTAAAAAAAGAAGAGTTTTGAACCTTGTTTGTTATATATTAAGGTATTATTTCATTGTTAATTTGATGTTATTACGCTCATGGTTTTTTCGTAATTTGGATTGAAAAAATTGCACCCCGATCTTCATTGGCGGTGCGCTTCCATGGCACCCTACGAAATCAACACTGAAGCACCAGCGGCCAAGAAAGCCAGTGTAAAAGTCCCGGATGTTTGACTCCACGTGACGTCATCAGAGTCATGTAGCGAGCCATAAACCCGGAAGTAGCCATCTTTTTCCATTGTGTTTACGGCTCACAGGCAACTCACCTTCGTGGGAGGGCACCTCAATGAATAATGTATGAGACTGACGACGCGGGGGGGGGGGGGGGGGGGGGATATTTGCAAAACTCGCTGTGAGGGAGACGCGTAATGCTGGTTTTAATGGGTTTTTTTTTTTTTACATTAAGGAATCATCTTTAGTGAACGTTAACTTAAATATAGTAATCATTAAGTATATATTGAATGATTTTTGGCGAGAATTAGCCGTGCCCAGTGCCGTTCAAGTGTGACTTTAAAAAATGCATACATGTAGTTCCTTGTAAAAGATAAGTAAATTCTTTTAAATTTTACAAAATAATTGAAAATAAAGCATTTCTCAGTTGTCAGCCATTTTTTGACTGGAAATAACTTAAGGATAATGTACAGATTTACATGTAAACCTACATACATGTAATGTATTTTTGTACACCGTATAGTTTACAGTACAGTACTGCAGTTATAAGCAATACCACTCAGACACACAATTTCTTTAACCAGCAAAAAAAAATAAAAAATAAAAAATAAATAAATTTAGTGCTGGACGTTACCGGACAAAAAGCATTTCTTAGTTGTCAGCTATTTTTTGACTGGAAATAACTTAAGGATAATGTACAGATAAAAATATATATAAAAATGTTGCCTGTGAGCCGTAAACACAATGGAAAAAGATGGCTACTTCTGGGTTTATGGCTCGTTATACATGACTTTGATGACGTCACGTGGAGTCAGATTTACATGTAAACCGTGAAAAAAAGAGAATTCCATGCTGTAAGTGTTCACACACATAATTACAGTATTTATAATGGTATTTTTATCACTTACTGTAATGCGTGAATATGATTAGGAAGTGTCTTGTAAGCAATATTGTGATCTAGACAATCCTAGATTGCTTCCTGTGGCTGACCAATTAAGATCAAGGCTGCGTATTATACAAATGTACAGCAGTGTACTTCATCTATCAACGCACAGGTTTATTGCGTGCGCCTTTAGTTTCTACCAAATTGATATTGACTCTGGCTAGGTTTCTCTCGGGATTCAACTTATGTGTGTGCGTGTGTGTACCAATGTCATTGCATGATCACCGTTTTGTCAGTGAACACAACTACATATAAACTCATGCAGCACTGGGCAAATGCAAATGTTATTGGGGCTCAGTGATGCATGTTTTTTTGGTTTAGAAACGAAGCCTTTGGGGAAACCTTGAATCCTGTTTTTGAATGTTATGTGTACATGAAGCTGAATAAGTATTAAACTATCTGATTGCAGACTGCATACTAACCAAAAAGGACAAGAAGTATGAATGGCACAAAATGTTTATGTTAGTGGTCTTACATTTCAACCCCTTTTTTTTCTCAAGGCATTATACATTCCTTTGAGAAAGACACTGCTAGGGTCAAAATGTAAATCCATTAATTATGATTATCCAGCTACTACTACTACTACAAGGGTCAAAAATCAGTCAAAATGTTGATATACTTGCCAAGGTATATCTAGTGCACTTAACAGTCAAACACTGTCAAACCTTACGTGTAGTAAGTACATTTACAGGTCAAAATGAGTTGACCGTTTTTGACTGGTAAAAGCATTGTCTGGTATTGTTCAGGGTGGTCAAAATGACAGTAAAAACCAATCAAAAATACCCCTGTGTGCACATTTGGGTCAATAGTCAAAAACAGGCAGTTGACTGATTTTGACCTCGATAGCTACTTGCCACTAAAGTGCAGCTATAGTAGGAGTGTTATTGAATGTGATATGACACTGTTACATGAAGAAATATTCACAAATGATAATACTGCAATATTAGTTGAATTAATTCAATGCAGTGTCATGGCTTTCCCTACAGTTTAACTTAAAGGGACAGTATCGTCATGATCAACAGGGCATGGAATCAGAGTGCTAGTTTTAGATTAACTCGGTGATTGAAAATAATACCCCACATGATAAAGTAACATTACCGTTGCTGCAGCATATATGAGCCAGTGATTTTCAGTCGATGTGATTATCTAAAACTAGCACACCGATTCCATTCCATGTTTAAAGTCTGCTCTGATCGTGATGATATTGTCCCTTTACGGGAAAGTCCAGCTTTCACTAAAGCATGCGGCTGCTTAAGGCTCATAAATGCTTACATTGGTCAATGACTGGAGGTTGGTCAGTTTCAGTTTCATCTGTCACCGTCAAGAGGAAAAGAAAGGAAAGAAGGAAAGAAAGAACAATGTGAATTGTTAGAAACAGGAAAATTAAACACAACACAGTTAAAATGTTAATCTGAACTTCAAAAGTTTGCATTTTTGACAATTTATCACATTTTTTTAATCTCAAGTACATTTCTACATTACCACTTGATTTACTCAATATGTAAGCAAAAATGACAGTCCAAATAATTTATTATTTTACAAATTGCAAACCTTTGACCTAAGGTAAATTGAATACCATTGTTGATATCTTGCCTACTTATCTTGTTCATGAGAGTAACCGCTTACAGTTTATAGTTGGCAAAGGTTGCTCGAATTGAGAATGATTGTACGTACAACAATGCCACATGACAAGGTAAAATAAATTTCAAGCACGATGTCAGATTGTCTCACCCATAGTACCAGAAATCAGTGTTATGAAGTTAGCCCATGGACTGGAAAGATTATTCAACAACAGAGTCTGAGAGAAACACTGACAAAATGGAAATGAAAATGAGTTCATGAAGGTGCAATGATAATAGTGGAGTTAATACGCATCAGTTCATATCTTTTTGTGTAATTCAGCTAACTGTGACATGTACATGAACAATGTTTTGAAATTTGTTCAAGTAATATTTTTGTTAACCAACAAATTTCTTACAATTTTTTTTCATCACATTTTTTTAAACCGATTTGTTGTTGCATCTTTTCACAACTTAGGTACATGTATCCGTTGTCCTATCTATTTCAAAACGTTTGAAAACAAACTTGAGAAAACACCGAAATGATGAAGCTATTGATTTTAAGTATTGATCATGTCATATAAGTAATTTCAATACTTGAGAAAGCTTGTCACCATACCAGAGCAACTGATGACACCAATGTAAACCAGACTAGTATGAGATGAACCAGTTTGCATAATGTGGCATGTACATGATCAAAGGAATGGTCGGGGGGGGGGGGGGGGAAAACACAGCTGATAGTACGTGAACAGCGAAGTGACTCACAGTCTCCATCTTGCTGAACATTATGCACATTAACTCACAAATGTTTTATAGCACACTAGCAAGTCGGGCACGCAGTCATAAACAAAACCATGTATTACGTTCATGGTTCTTTTATACTCGTGTGAATGTGGGAGTCAGAATGATAATATAGTCACAATTAGATTGATGGAAACAGATGTCTGCAATGCAACCCACTTTCTTCTCGCGCATGAACATATTTGAACCACTCACAGGGCCTGAGATACAATAGGAGTGTTGTAACCTGAAAAACACCCCAAAAAACAGGGGTGTGATTTGTCCGGATTTTTCCGGATTTTCACAAATCGCAATGTTGTGATCCTTCGGATTTTAAAGATTTAAGCAATAAAGAAAAGCAAAGCAAACACTGAGAACTATCGATTTCACCCCCAGTGCTGTTCACAACAAGCAGCCCCAATACCCCTAGCAAAATGTACGTGGATTTTTTTAAAATCTGCCCTATGAGACCCCTGGAAAAACAATTACAGCACAACCCTGTATCCACGTTTGTATCTTGTGACGACATCAATAAATTTGCACTGCCAATTTGTGGGTATTTTGATACCTTTTTGGCACTTTTGATTTATAAGCTAATTAGAAAATTAGCATATTCAATTTCATGGATACTCATGTTACATTTTTGAGGTATTGGGCCCACTCATAATGCCATAATTTCCTCACTTATATATTTCACTCATCAGGTTTTTCACAGAAGTTGTATTATATCCAGACCGTATTCGGCACAAAAAAAAAAAAAAATCAGAAATTTGTTATACATGTATGTACGCTGTGTAAGAAAAAAAATGCTGGTTACTCACGTTACATTTTTTAAAAATGCATAAAATGTCACGTTTTCTTTTAAAATAGCATGCACATAACAGATACATGAAATTATTATTTTGTGATGAGTAAGATCTGGGTATAATGCAACTACTGTGAAAAAAAATATATAATATACAAATATAACATAGTTTGAGGGTGGACAGTCGATATTAGCTCCCCTCGGTATTATATAATAATAGCATTTATATATAGCGCTCTTACACGACTGAAAGGTATCACAGCGCTTTACAAAATGGATCAACTTAATAATTTCTCCCGAGGCGAAGCCGAGGGAACTAGTTTGTCAACTTCCAATACCGAGGGGAGCTAATATCGACTGTCCACCCGAAATAAACCATGTTATATTTGTTTTACTATACCTCATACATATTCAGTTGCCATTACAATAATAAGGAGCATCATTGAGCTCGGGAAAACGCGAATTGACATTTACGTGTGCCGCCATCTTTTCATGTGTATAGGGCCGGCGATGTTCGCACGTGCGTACTACACACGTGCGACTGTTCCCCGATTGCTTTGTAAAGCGCATGCGTAGTAGTTTAACGCATATGCGTTAAACTACTACGCATGCGTATTTACCCTGTACGTGAATATTCGCGGGCGCTTGGTAAACAGCCAAAATAGCATCTGGCACATGATGGTGAATGGACCTGTGAGAATTCGGCTGTCGATCATGAATATGTATGAGGTATAGTAATATGAAATATATACATAACAGCAAAAGAAACGTCACCCCTAAAAATATTTATTATTTTCATTTTATAATTAACATAATTTGTTTAATGAAGAATATTATGAGTATGGAGTGTAACACGAACACAATGTGGCAAATTTGGTTGACCTCAAAATTCGTCATGCATGGCGTCTGAGGACACAAAAGCTAAACACGTTCTCAGACTTATCAAAATTTAGGGGGTGACGTTTCTTTTGCTGTTATGTATATATTACGGCATTAAGAGTGGGCCCAAAACCTAAAAAATGTAACATGGAATTGCCTATTTTACAGCAAATCAGTGATGTCATACAAGGTTCAGATGCAACTTAATGGTTGATTTGTGCATACAAGGTGACTGAATTCCACGTCTGCTCAAAAGGCAATTCTCTTAATAGTTGTGGTGTCTTGTTAACTGGGTGTTCGGTTGCCAATCGGCACATCTTTTGAAGTAACCACTGTTTTCTTCCAAGGGCAAGGTTTCGGGTTTTGATTTTTTGCGCACTTTCGGTGCTGCTGTGTTCTCACAAACATGCGCCCTCGTGTGTCAAGACTAACCATGTACAATATTACAATCTTAAAAAGTATGGGTGCACCCCACTAAACAGTGAGAAATTCATGCGCCAAGCTGTTTATCATAATGTATACATGTATGTCCTCAAATTCATTCATTTGATCGATTAATAATAATAATAATAATAATAATAATAATAATAATAATAATAATAATAATAATAATAATAATAATAATAATAATAATAATAATAATAATAATAATAATAATAATAATAATAATAATAATAATAATAATAATAATAATAATAATAATAATAATAATAATAATAATAATAATAATAATAATAATAATAATAATAATAATAATAATAATAATAATAATAATAATAATAGTATGACCATGAAGGGGTAATAAAGATGGAATTATGGATAGATGGCACACAATTGAGGGAGTTGGGTGAAGAAGAAAGTATAAGTATCTTGAAGCGGATCACATATTGCATGAGGAATCAAAACAGAGGCTTAAGAAAGAGTATATAAGACGAGTGAAGAAGTGTTTGAAGTCCAAGCTGAATGGAGGGAATATGATAAAGGCGATCAACACTTGGGCTGTGTCGCTGATGAGGTACAGTGCAGGAATTGTCGAGTGGACTAAGGCAGATCTAGATGTTGCTGACAGGAAAATGAGGAAAGTGATGACAATGTACGGTATGTTACATCCACGGTCGAATGTCAGCAGACTATCTACCGAGGTCAGAGGGAGGAAGAGGATTACTTAGTGTATCAGACAGCGTTAACATCGAGAGGAGCTTGCAGTGTCATGTAAGTAGTACTCGGGAAAAGTTGTTGAAGGTTGCACAGAAATACATGAAGGCACACGAATTAGGTCCAAAGGAGTATAAGAATCAAAGAAGAGAAGAAAGAACACGAGATTGGCAGGAAAAACCACTTCACGGCCGATTCCTGAGATGTACCGAAGAAGTGGCAAGTAGCAAGACTTGGGAATGGTTGAGGAGAGGCGAACTAAAGAAAGAAACTGAAAGTCTGATTACTGCAGCACAAGACCAGTCTCTGCCGACGAATGTGATGAAGGCAAAGATCGAGAAGTCAGATGTCTCTTCTATGTGCAGAATGTGCAATGCGGCGGAGGAGACTGTATTTCACATTGTCAGCGAATGCAGAGTGCATGCTCAGACAGAGTACAAAGGCAGACACGACAAGTTGGCCAAGGTGATCCATTGGGATCTGTGTAAGAAGTACGGTGTCAAGGTGCAATCGAAGTGGTACGACCATGTGCCGGAAAAGGTTGAAGAAACGGAGCACGTCAAGATTCTCTGGGACTTCAACATCCAGACAGATCATGTTATAGAACATAGACGGCCGGATGTTGTTGTCTTGGATAAGCATGAGAAGATGTGTCATCTTATTGATATAGCTGTGCCGGGTGATAGTAGAGAAATATCAGGATTTAGCGAGAGAACTCCGCAAGCTGTGGCAAGTCAAGGTAAAGGTAATTCCTGTGGTAGTGGGAGCACTGGGTACAATCCCGAAGGCGTTGGAGAAACATCTCAAGGAGATAGGAACATCTGTTAGAGAAGAATTACTACAGAAGGCGGCACTCTTAGGGACAGCAAGGATTCTGCGAAAGACACTCGAGATCTAAGGCTACGGGACGTAGCTTGACTCGAGGTGTAACCGGCAGAAAGGAAAACAAGATCTTTCTTTTCATGCTGTGCTAATGCGAAATAATAATAATAATGTGAACTTATATAGCGCACGTATCCACCAATTTTTTAATTTTTTTAAATTTATTTATTTATTTTTATTTATTTATTTTTTTATTTACTGTCAGTCACCCCAAACAAGGCCAAAAAGCCACTAGAGTGTAAGGGGTTACATTTGCGATAACATCCACCATTTAAGCAAGATTACATTTGTTGATATTTTTCTTAAACTTAATTAGATCGTAAGTTGGTGGAAAACAATCAGCAGGAAGGTCGTTCCATTGTAATGCTATTCTAGGGAAGAAGCTATCCAAATGGAACTTACTCTTGATTTTAGGGAGTCGAAGATAGTGAGGGTGTTCACCTGCTTGTTTAGCAAAGCGAGTAACACGAGAGAAATCCCTGCGCTTAGGTACTTACTCACGTACTTGTAGCTCAGCAGAACAATCCTTGTAACAATAACGGTAGAACAGTGAAAGGCTGGCTACATTCCTACGATGTGAGAGAGGTTGAAGGGAGGAAAAAAGCTCCTCACCAACTAGTCCCTTGATGCGGTGTTGCAGTCTATCAAGAACAGATAGTGATGCTTTGGAGGCACCTGCCCAGATGTGGGCACAATATTCCATCTTGGGCCTGACTTGACATTTGTAGAGGTACAGGATGGCCTCAGGGGTCAGTATTTTGCTTGACCGATAGAAGGATCCTATCATCTTGGAGACTTGTTTCCCCACCTCTGAGATGTAAGAATTCCATTTGAGATCAGTTGTGATCTTCAGGCCGAGCAGTCTGTCCAGGCTTGACTGTTCATTTATCATTTCACCCTTCATGAAGATGGGGGGATATGCTTGAACAGATCGTTGATGATTAACAGACAGAAGTTTAGTCTTGGTGGCATTGAAATTTACCAGCCAACGTTCACCCCACGACGTGATTTGAGATAGATCAGAACTCAGATTAGTAGCCAGGTCCACATGAGAAAGGTTTTTGTGTGTGTGGTTGTAAACTGTTGTGTCATCTGCAAATATGTCAATGAATGACAACAACACATGATCTGGTAGGTCATTTATGAATATTAGAAACAGTGTCGGACCAAGTACCAAACCCTGGGGAACACCAGCATTTAAAGTGTGTGTGTCTGATGATTGACCATTCAGACCGACCTTCATGGAACGACCTGAGAGGAATGATTTGATAACCCAAACACCCTACCAGCAATTCCATAGGCCTGGAGTTTACGCAGGAGTCCCTTATGCCAGACTTTGTCAAATGCCTTGGAGATGTCCAGGGCAATAAAACGGGTAGAAAATGACTGATCAAGGGCACTACTAATGCGATCTGTAATGACTGTCAGGACATCGGCCATAGACCTGGATGATCGAAAACCATACTGCTTATCACTGAGTAACTTACAGTCATCAAGATGTTTTTTGATCCGTTTATTTACTAATTGGTGCTCAAGGCGCATTACATACTACTCAAAACAATTTAGGGAACACCGGATTGTTAACATCAAATAGCTTTGAAATGTTCCATGAACCGGGATTTTCATTTGCAACCCCCTCTCTCTTTCAGTAGTCATGTCATGAAATGTGTAATCACTACATGCATCCTTTATCATCCGTTTCATTGTGCAGTTGTTTCTCATCAATTCTGTGAAACATTGTGTTTATCTGAAATAAATGATCTTGCTTTAACCATGGAGGAAGAAAACAGAAGGAGTCACAACGAAGGCATATCAAAGGTTCAATGTCTTTTGCCGCGGTCGTAAAACTTCCAAGCCAGCGCTAATCGTTTAATCCGATTATCGAGGAGAACTACAGCCTCTTATCTCATAACCAATTAGCACTTTGGAGTGGCCCATTGAAAATACGTTACGGCCGCCCGCTACGCTTACCAGTTTTACGACCGCGATAATCCCCTTGTACAATGTCTTTTGCCGCCGGCCTGCTCGCGACCAGCATACATAATTGGAGTGGTAGAAATCTGTAGCAAACGAATAAACACAAAACGTGCGCACTACTTTTCGCGGGCTTTTTATATTGGCGCAGTTCATTGTCTTCAATAGCGATTTTCAGAGTATTTTGGTGTTTTGATCGTCGAATTTGGCGGTCAAGCTGACTTACGGTAAATATAACATTCAGATGTTACAATAAAGTGTCTTTTAGCAACTTATTTTAAGGATATTTCCGTGATCTCCGGAAGCCAACCAATTGTCAAATTCAAAGACGTGTTGTTTAGCTTTTTATCATTTCAATCCTCATATATGTACGATGCTGTACACTGAAGATATTGCAGTGTTGGATTCGTAGGTCGAGTTGGATCGGGAGCCAGCCTTCCGTGTAGTGCAATAGGACAACGCGTCAGCAATGCGCGCAATGCGCATGTGCAAAGAAAGCCTGGCTGTAGTTCTCCTCGATAATCGGATTAAACGATTAGCGCTGCCTTAGAAATTTTACGACCGCGGCAAAAGACATTGAACCTTTGATATGCCTTCGTTGTGACTCCTTCTGTTTTCTTCCTCCATGCTTTAACTGAGATTATTCTGGTGTTCCCTAAATTGTTTTGAGTACTATATTATTATCCCTGCTCATCAGGCTCATAAATCATTCCTGAAACCATCTCAGCTCCCTGGGGTGTACAGCTCAATTGCTGCCATTTCGGCGCATATAGGGGTAATCAAACACAACAACCAACTCTACTCTCACAGGTACCCATTTACTCCTGGGTGGAGAGAAGCAATTATGGTAAAGTGTCTTGCTCAAGGACACAAGCACCATGGTCGCGGTTGGGATTCGAACCCACATTCTGACGACTCAGCCATCAGAACACAAATCCGATGCACTAAACCGCTCGACCATGTCACTCCATATTGTGTAAAATTGTGTAAAAAATGGTCCAATATCATGACCTGGGGGTCCTTGACTTCCAGCATTGAGTACTTTGGACACACTAGGCCATGAAAAAGTGGCCCTAATTTGATTTCAAGCGTAAGGCCTTTTTTCCAAAATGGCTGCTTTTCAGTGTGGTCGTTTTCACTACTGTAGAGGGTGGTTTCCATTGGGATGAGAATAACTTGATGGAAACCTGGACTATCCACAATAAATTGAGAAGAAAATAAAAGGTTATATATCGATCAATATTTTTTTTCTTTTGGTTTTAAAAACTGTACGACTTCTAAGTAATTTTTAACGATTTTTGAATATTTTGTATTTAGCACCGAGTTTATTTAGTGGGGGTGCACCCGTATACTCAATATTCACTTTGTCAACAAAATATTTTTTTAATCTGTCCAGAAGCATGGATATTTGCTAAAATATGTTCAGTAAAAATTGTATTTTTTACGAACAATATCACATTATTTACAAGCATATCAGGCCATGCAAAGAAATTTATGCCAAGCCAAGTTACATGTAAAGTGTATAATATATGTGTTGTATATGTTGTGCATTTGATGTCATCACACAACGTGCGATCGTTTGAGTGGCGCATGTGTGAGTGGCGTGCCAGCTGCCGGCACCAATACGCAATGCAGCATTGAGCCATCCAGTGTGCATTAGGTTCATTTGCTTCACATTGACTCACACGCTGGTCTGTGACCAAATTAAAAAACAAATTAAAAATTAAAAAAAAAAAATATATATATAAAAAAACCGATACCGACATTTATTAATAGATGACATTTATTTCTATGAATGTGTCTGTAGTAACATTATACGATCATGCATCTGCAGTGTTTGTGACTTCATTACTGATCCACCATTGCATTCCTGTTCTTACTTATGTGGTCACTTAAAGGGTAATATCGTCATGATCAGGGCAGACTTTCAAAAGGGCATGGAAACGGTGTCGTAGTTGAAGATGAACCCAGTGACTGAAAATTACTGGCTCATTTATGAAGCAGCAACAGTAATATGACCTTATCATATGTGGTATTATTTTCAGTCAATGAGTTAATATGAAGCACTCTGATTCCACGGCCTGTTGATCATGATGACACTGTCCCTTTAACATGTACATGTTATGTATTCAGTTGATGAACAAATGGATGTAGGAGAAAGGAAGGGTGACTGACATTTATGATGTGATAGTGATGAAAAGAAAATGGCTTGGACTCCTAAACAAAACACAGGGGTATGATTTCACCAAAGTAAAAAATTCCTGAAAAATTAAAAGCGGGCTTGGGTCTCCCTTTGGTCTCGAGGACAAAGCCCACTGATCCTCCTGGATGTTTAAATTTTGGAGGATTTACAGACTCTCCACATCCCCACAAACAAGAAACTAGAGGTTTGGACACAATACAGGTTAGTTCTTTCTTTCAAGAAAATTTTGGGGCAAAGAGAGATTTGTAAAAATTAGAAATCACTGGCCTGAAAGAAACAAATCTTCTGTGAAGCTTTTCAGCAAAAGAGAATATGCGAGTTCAAATTTCTGAATGTACATCTCCCAGCAAAGGATTTTAAGAGTGGGACATTCAGTCAGACACCCAAAAATATGTTTAGATGCAGTTACATGTATTGTACATGGAGTCATCGTACATACATTAAGCACTGCTAAGGCCTAGTTAATAAGTAGACCAAACATGACCCTTGGCTCTCGTTTTATGTACATACTATCTTATATTAGCAATGCTGCCATAATGCAATCAACTATTTTGCTTGTATCGCATATACATACATAATGTTACACGAAGTTCACACTTTGTGGAAAGTTGCTGTTGAGGTCAAAACCAGTCAACTGCCTGCTTTGACTGTTGACCCAAATGTGCACACACAGGGGCATTTTTGACTGGTTTTTACTGTCATTTTGACCGCCCTGAACAATACCAGACAATGCTTTTACCAGTCAAAAACAGTCGACTCATTTTGACCTATAAATGTACTTACTACATGTTCACAAGGTTTGACAGTGTTTGACTTTTAAGTGCACTAGATATACCATGGGAAGTATCAACATTTTGACTGATTTTGTTCCTTGTAGAAGTAGGAGGGTTAATACATGTATACACATATTTCTGCCAAAAAATGTCACTACTGAACCTTGTAGCGTATTCACTGTTTACCTACCAAAGCTCTTCATTCATAAATGGCCAGCCATTAACCGGGAGTGCTATACGTTTATATAGAAACTATAATCTGTGTGGGCTGCTGCACACTATACAAACACTATGGTTACTAAACATTACTAAATCATGCTTTAATTAACATGCAATGAGGCTCCCAGTACAGTCAGTGTCACAGTGGCACTGCATTATGGAGAATTCCACTGGGAGGTTAGAAGTGATCCTGGGGGAAAAAAAACACAAGGGGGAGAGCACACATGTCCAAGAATCTTATGGAGAGGATAATGACTTTAGTGCCATCACTGGATACTGAATGCATTAACGTTGATTTATCTACATCTGTTTTCCTTCCCCCACAATTTGTCCCTTTTTCTGAAAAATGGTTTTCTAAAGATGGATTTAGTGTAACACTTGTACACACAGTACATACATGTACAACTGTACATATACTGTACATGTACATGTACATAGTCGTACATACACCTGTAGCATGGGCTAAAATTAATGTATCATTTGTCAGTACATAATATGATTGGGCTTGTCTGATTAATACCCTCCTCCTACTACAAGGGTCAAAATCAGTCAAAATGTTGATATACTTGCCAAGGTATATCTAGTGCACTTAAAAGTCAAACACTGTAAAACCTTACGTGTAGTAAACTTTACAGGACAAAATGAATCGACCAGTTTTTGTATGGTATTTGTTCAGGGTGGTCAAAATGAGGGTAAAAACCAGTCAAAAATGTCCCCGCGTGTGCACATTTGGGTCAACAGTCAAAACAGGCAGTTGACTGGTTTTGACCTCTATAGCAATTTCCCACTAAAGTGCAGCTATAGTAGGAGGGTTTTAAATTTGCCAATTGTTTGTATTCACATAGAGAAACAAACTCTAGATGCAGCTGCCATGAGACCTTTCACTTTGGTTTTGGTCACAAACTTCATGAAATATCATCCTGTCAGAACAACAACTACAAGGTCGTATCTAAAAAAAAAGGTCGTATGTGCACGAGTGCATAAATTTGCATACATTAAAGCAATCGAGCGCAACAACGTCGTATCTTCTTCCAAACAAATGAATGAATGGACCAATTTCACAACATTGCAAAAATAATATAACGCACAAATTGACATTAAAACCAGACTAAACCATTCATTTTCTTCAGGCCTCCCAGGCCTCCCCCCAAAATTCAGAAAGGGTTTAAGGATGGAAATAAGGCCAACCTACCCGCCCCAGCAGGGTGAGCGAGGCGGCTGCCAACGGTAGGGTTTTGGATGACTCTGGGTTGAGGTGGTGATGACATGGGTGACTTCTGGGGACTAGACAGGTCAACGCCTGTAAACTGACCACGACTGTCGCCGTTGCCCTTGGCCGAGATGCCGCTCTGGATGGTTGCCGCTGCGTCTGATAAGGATGGGCCGTCCCTCAGCATGTCACGGAGGTCCTGTTCGAAGGTGTCGTCTAAGTCGTCCTCGGGCTGGTAGTTGCCGTTCTCTGTGGTCATCGCTTGAATGGATGATGTAGCTTACCTGAAGCTGATTTTCACCTGAGAAAATAAAAACAAGTCAAAGAGAAGTGAGCAAATTGCTTGATTTATACTATTAAAAAAAAATCAGCAAAGTGTTAAGTTCAGTAACCGCACTTATGCCGTGGTAATTTTGTAAAAATCCAATGATCAAAATCCTACCCCTTGTTTATTGATGTCAGAATGTAGTGGTTAAAGGAACAATATCATTCAACAGGGCATGGAGTCAGAGTGCTAGTTTTAAATTACCCCAAAGACTTGTTGGTTTGTTGGGTACCAACTACCAAGTAAAGTCACCAATAGGTAACTTACATATAAAACTAGCCTGGCTTGAGTTGAACCTGGGAAAACACACACACACACACACACACACACACACACACACAATCCCGCACGGGGCGTTGTGGGGACAAAATACAAAGGATTTTGGGGATTAAAAACGTTGTGGGGACACACAAAATGTCCCCACAGCTAAGTAATTCCGGATCCCTCTTTTGTTCTCTGTCCCCATAACGCGGCCAGTGCTTGAACACACACACACACACACACACACACAATCCCTTGCAGGCGTTGTGGGGACAAAATACAAAGGATTTTGGGGATTAAAAACGTTGTGGGGACACACAAAATGTCCCCACAGCTAAGTAATTCCGGATCCCTCTTTTGTTCTCTGTCCCCATAACGCGGCCAGTGCTTGAACACACACACACACACACACACACGTGTGTAAACACCGGCATTCGGGGACTTCCTTTGTCAAATTCCTTTGTCCAAAAATACGGGGACGGATTGTTCTCCATTGTGAGAGCAACCGGGGACCATTGTCCCTTTTGTTATACGTCCCCGGTTTGAATGCGCTCACACACGCACACACACACACGTGAATGGATGAGTCAGCATACATTTGGTGTCATGGTTGAAGTGAGATGGTATAATTTTATTACATGGTTTTTCTGATATAATTCATCATTTATGTGCAAATTCAATAAATATTTACAATGACTTTAATACTGTATGGCGATTTTAACACATTGTGTAACATGAACACATGAACACACACACACACAGTCACACCGCAATTGTGGGGACATACACTCGTTATTAGACGCAGTTGTGGGGACCGAAAACGTTGTGGGGACACGAAAATGTCCCTTTTGTTATCTGTCCCCACAACCTTGCCAGTGCTCGCCCACACACACAGTTGTGAACTTCAAGACGTCTGAGGACCCTCTATTGTTCCTCTATTGTTCCTCTATTGTTTGGACTAACTTTTTGAAGCAATCTCCATTGGTTTTGTACACGCCGTTTTCCCGAGGACAACGAAGAACAAAGAACCGCCGTCCGAGGACCTATTATTCCCTTTGTTGTCCTCGGACAGTTTGCAGTGTAAGCCCACACACACACATGCAGCCTGAACAACTGCATCTTAATTAACCCTTCTATGACTGCAAGGGTCAAAATCTCAAAATGTTGATACACTTGCACTTAAAAGTCAAACACTGCCGAACCTTACATGTAGTACACGTCAATACATTTACAGGTTAAAATGAGTCGACCGTTTTTGACTGATAATTTGTCTGGTATTGTTCAGGGTGGTCAAAATGACAGTCAAAAAAGCCCCTGTGTGTACATTTGGGTCAATAGTCAAAACAGGTAGTTGACTGATTTTGACCTCTATAGCTACTTGCCACTAAAGTGCAGCAGGAGGGTTACTCTATGGAGATTTTAACGCATGGTGTAACGTGTACATGTATACGTACATTGTGTACACACACATGCAGCCTGAACAACTGCACCTTAAAACCCTTGTATAGTTCGATCGGTCCCTCAAAACCCTATGAAAAATGAATGGTTTTGAGAATACATGTAGGAGGGTTATAATTAAATGTACAATAAATTACTATTAACCCTCCTACTACTACAAGGGTCAAAATCAGTATATACCTTGGCAAGTACATCAACATTTTGACCGTTTTTGACCCTTGTACATTTAGTAGTATTAGGATTAACCCTCCTATGCCCAGGCTGAAATTTGGCCCAGTTAGCACGGCACCCACAGACACTCACTTGAGTATTTTTGGTTGCATTGCCAATTGGTAGGTCAAACCATGGAGGAAGAAAACAGAAGGAGTCACACGCCCAGCCTCTTATCTCATAACTAATTAGCACTTCGGAGTGGCCCATTGGAAATACGTTACGGCCACCCGCTGCGCTTACAAGTTTAACGACCGCGATAATCCCCTTGTGTACAATGTCTTTTGCCGCTCGGCTTGCTCGCGACCAGGATACATAATTGGAGGGTAGAAATCTGAAGCAAACGAATAAACACAAAACGTATGAGCACTACTTTTCGCGGGCTTTTTATATTGCGCAATGCATTGTCTTCAATAGCGATTTTTCCACCGAGTATTTTGGTGTTTTGATCGTCGAATTTGGCGAATCCGAAGCTGACTTACGCTAAATATAACATTCAGATGTTACAATAAAGTGTCTTTTTAGCAACTTATTTTAAGGATATTTCCGGTGATCTCCGGAAGCCAACCAATTGTCAAATTCAAAGATGTGTTGTTTAGCTTTTTATCATTTCAATCCTCATATATGTACGATGCTGTACACTGAAGATATTGCAGTGTTGGATTCGTAGGTCGAGTTGGATCGGGAGCCAGCCTTCCGTGTAGTGCAATAGGACAACGCGTCAGCAATGTGCGCAATGCGCATGTGCAAAGAAAGCCTGGCTGTAGTTCTCCTCGATAATCGGATTAAACGATTAGCGCTGGCTTAGAAATTTTACGACCGCGGCAAAAGACATTGAACCTTTGATATGCCTTCGTTGTGACTCCTTCTGTTTTCTTCCTCCATGGTCAAACCAGAGTCACACAGAGCTGTGTATGTACAGTCAGTGGTTTTGGTTTGACCTTTGTGCATTGCACAAAGTCAATGGGTTGGAAGTTACATACAAATTTTGAGTGTCTTTGGGTTTGACCTCCTATCACAGCCACATGTGCTTGCATGTATTTGAGTGCACTGCACAAAGTCAATGGGTTAAGAGAGACATACAAATTTTGAGTGTTAAACCGGCTATAGGAGGGTTAATGCACTTAAAAGTCAAACAACAACAACCTTACGTGTAGTAAGTACATTTACAGGTCAAAATGAGTCAACCGTTTATGACTGGTAAAAGCATTGTCTGGTATTGTTGAGGGTGGTCACAATGACAGTAAAAACCAGTCAAAAATGCTCCTGTGTGCACATTTGGGTCAACTGTTAGAACAGGCAGTTGACTGGTTTTGACCTATATAGCTACTTGCCACTAAAGTGCAGCTATAGTAGGAGGGTTAACCCTCCTACTATAGCTGCACTTTATAGTGGAAACGGTCGACTCATTTCGACCTGTAAATGTACTCACTACACGTAAGGTTTGACAGTGTTCGACTTTTTAAGTGCACTAGATATACCTTGGCAAGTATATCAACATTTTGACTGATTTTGACCCTTGTAGTGGTAGGAGGGTTAATGCAATTTAATTTATTACCCCTTCAAATTAAACAGGTTCACGTTTGTTCTTTTACTTGCATAGTACATATTTCTTCATGCATAAATTCAATACATAAATTAAAATGTACTTTACATAATTAGCAAGGACTACATATATACCTCCACATTCACCAATAAGAAGAATGTCATAAGAGTGGAACAAGCTATGTATAAATTTAATTTCCATTATGACCACATGATGAACATACAGATACAACATGAACAATAAGGGAGGAGGGCCAAAGTCATGGTACAGCCAAGCGTTTGAGAAGCCCGGCCAGGCTCAGGCTGTACCCAGGCCTACCAGCCTATATAGGGCCAATGATTTTCCGTTTCAGAAAAGTGCAAATTCCGTTTTCAAAGATCTTAAATTCCGTTTCAGGCTGAAAAATTCCGTTTCACATTTTTTCAATACATAAAAGTGCATTTAAACATACACCCCGTATACAGACAGTACATACAAAGTTGTAAATGTGAAAGGATAATGCATTGTTTAATAATTAACTAGCAAAGGGTCACAGTTGTTTTATGCTGGAAATGTGTCTTATTGCCAGCTTATCAACGGCCGATTTATTTACAGACGTAGTATTTAACTTCCTCAGTCATTAATACTGCACTGCCACCGCCACCACACACACATAAGAAACATGCAACAGCCGTATACGCCACGACGTCACACACACATCACATGATTGTTGTAGCCAAAGCGAAATTTATGTCCGCCATTTTTTTCACATTAACTAGTGTCAAAATAGGATAGTTTACGGTAGGTTTTTGGATCTGTATAAGTGAATAAGCACAACATACATTTCACTAGAGCCAAAGTTAGATATAAAAGAATGGTTGATGATTGAACGGAGAAAAATAAACCTGCCGATGTTGCAAAAGACACCTGCGAGAGTGTGATGATTTTCACCCGTGCGCTGACCGAAAGCTACGGCGTACATGTCGGGTCTCCCCCATGTCTGTCACGCTCGCTAACGGTGAGTTTTGCTCTAATCTTGCCAACGCGCATTTGTTAAGTGGCTCATCTGTTGAATCTGGTTGAATTAATCATCAACAATTCGTTCTGGACCAATAAATTTTACAAAATTATGTTTTTTATCAATAAAATTGCAGAAGTTATTTCCTTCAGATTCAAATCCCGTTTTCCGTTTCGAGGAGCAAATTCCGCGAATTCCGTCCGTTTTCCGCGATCGCGGAAAATCATTGGCCCTACCTATATAAATCCCCTAGCTGAGCACAAGGACCCCTTACTAAATGAATAGATCTCAAATAGCTCATAATGTTAACACAGACTTGACTGACACCTCAGCTGTCTTTTGTTCACAACTGCAGACATTATAATGAGGTCTACTTGGCTGGACTTCTCAAAGGCTTGGCTGTACCATGGCTTTGGCCCTCCTGGCTCCTCCCTTAACATGATTTATGACATGTTTGCATTTTACACTGTACATTTTGCCTGCAAATTGTGGAAGTACATGAGATACCTTGTTTTAGATTTTAAAAAAAAACTTGAATATTTTAAGACACAGTATTTAATTCAAATATTTGTAAATTTCAAGCACTTCAACATTTTCAAACAACTGCAACAACTCGTCTTTATAATACCGTACATTTTGGGACTTTCCACTTCCAGGTACATGATACTGTACATTGTACATTTTATCCAGAATAAAACTAGCCTGGCTTGAGTTGAACCTTGGAAAACACACACATGTGAATGGATGAGTCAGTATGTACATGGGTGATGAGCTCAATTAAGTTTTCACACTTCCTCCATCCTCCCCCCACCAAAAAAATAAAAAAAAATATAAAAAAACATGTCTCATCGAGAAGGAGAAGGAAAAAAAAAAACGAACAATTTCAAGAGGTGTTCGTGCTGTCGCACGCGACCACCTAATAATAATAATAATACGGATTCTAAATTTGAATAATTATCCATTTTGACTGAAGCAGATAATTTGCAAAATGTATGCCTACAAAAAATAATAATTACCCATTCTCCAAAGAAAACTATTAATTGGAAGGTACAACATTGCTAAGGCCATTTTGTTTTAACCCTACATGTACTTCACATGGAGGTCACTCCGATCCACTAAATTTACAATATATTTTTCACTAACCTTTAAACTAAGCATACAAGCCACTGCTGTCCTTTCCAAGTAATCTTACAAAAATCAACCTAGTGCCACCCAAGGCCAGTGTAAATAAGACCATCTCTGATTACATACTCAACACACACACACTGAAGGCCATTACAAACCAGTCTTCAGTGGTTTTGTATAGGTGTGTTTACAGTCAAAATAGATGGTCAGCTGGTTGTAGCTGGTTGTTTGAACACATTAGTATGGCCTGCAATGTATGGGAGACCACTTTACCCTGCAATCTCAGTGGTATGACAGTGCACAGGAGGGTAACCATACAAGGCCACTGACAACAACTGCAACAGCTTGGAGTGGCCTGAATGGGTTGTTTCAAAAATTGCACCGATTGTAGGATGGTTAATTACTTCCGAAGTTTGGCAGGTAACGTGAAAAGAGAGAGAGAGAAAAAAAATAAAAAATACCACAGATTGAGGGTGCTGTTCTAATTTATTTGTATTTACTTTTATATTTTATACGTATGTATTTCTAATTTAACACATTAGTATTAGAAGGGTGCCCTCAACTGTTGATTTTTTTTGTTCATAGTCTGTACACATACTCACTGTATGCATGCAAGGAAAGTCAACATAGAGTCACTGCGCTGCAAGCTCTTAATCTCATTTTTTAAAGTAACCATTGGAAATTGTAATTTTGCGGTGGTGTTTTAATTTTTTTGCTCCAAAATCTGAGACTTTTTGGCAGCAGGTCCTTAGTCCAAGTTATTAAAAATAGGGCCTACATGTACTTTCTTTGAATCAAAATATAGTTTTTACAAACTACCTGTTAATAATTAACCCTTTAACTCCCTTGGCCCATTTGCTTACACATAACCTGAATCCTTCCTAACTCCCTAGGCCCATTTGCTTACACATAACCTGAATCCTTCCTAACTCCCTAGGCCCATTTGCTTACACATAACCTGAATCCTTCCTAACTCCCTAGGCCCATTTGCTTACACATAACCTGAATCCTTCCTAACTCCCTAGGCCCATTTGCTTACACATAACCTGAATCCTCCCTAACTCCCTAGGCCCATTTGCTTACACATAACCTGGATCCCTCAAAATCCTTCAGTAGTAAAGCAAGCACATGACATGTACATGTATGCACACATGTGTTTCTAATCTGTGATACATGTACATGGCCAGGGACCCTCCCTGCATGCATGGAGCAATAAACAGTGTCCACTGACCCAAGCGCTGACCTTGCAATCACTACAACAAACATGGATGTACATGTACCATGGAAAGTAAAGTATGCCTAATAACCTCAATCCTCCAAAATCCTTCACTTTAGCAAAGAGGATTTTGGAGGATTTGGGAAGGTTAGGGTTAAAGATCACAACTTTTTACTGAAAAGACAAGCAGAAATTTGCATTATTTTAACCCTCCTATGACTGCAAAGGTCAAAATCAGTCAAAATGTTGATATACTTGCTAAGGTATATGTAATGTGTGCACTTACAAGTCGAACACTGTCAAACTTTACGTGTACTAAGTACATTTACAGGTCAAACTGAGTCGACCATTTTTGACTGGTAAAAGCATTGTCTTGTATTGTTGAGGGTGGTCAAAATGACAGGAAAAACCAGTGAAAAATGCCCCTGTGTACACATTTGGGTCAACAGTCAAAACAGGCAGTTGACTGATTTTGACCTCGATAGCTACTTCCCACTAAAGTGCAGCTATGGTTTAAGTATTTTATCTGAAATGAGAGCACTTCAATCAGAAAATAGTTTTCAAGATTATTGGTACCTTGGGTAGAATGTCGTATCCGACCGCCACTTTTTCTCATTCAATATAACCCAATGATGTAATCTTACCTACCCAGTAAGGTGGAGAACATATGGATGATGATGGACATATACTTCAAATTATTCCAGGATATTTATTTCATGAAATATCAGGCATTTTTGGTATATGATGACTTCCTCAGTCATGTCAGTCTGATCTTGTCAACTCCCCCATTAGTGACCAACATGGTCATTGTACATGCACAGTGGCAACTATAATAGGATCTTTCTATTTTCTGAAGGGGAGGATTTTTTTAGAAGGGAAATAAATTTAAAAAAAACCATCATAAAAGTGGATTTTAAAGACAGTTTTCGCTTGGAAAGAATGTCGTATCTGACCGCCACTTTTAAAGGTTTTTTGGGGAATTTTTTTGCAGCCACTAACTAGTTAAAAAATTATTCTATCAATTTTTCAGGATACAGAAAGCGAAAACTATCTTTAAAATCCACTTTTATGATGGCTTTCGGACTTTATTTCTCTTCTAAAAACATCCTCCCCTTTAGAAAATAGAAGGAACCTATAATACATTGTAGTTGTCACTGCACACGTATGCAGGGTTGTCACCAGACCAAATTGAGTGCCGGCTAATTTTGTCAATTGCGAGCGGCCGGGGTTCCAGGGGCCCGCTTAAGGGCCCCTGGTGGGGTCCAGGGGCAACGCCTCGGTGGGGGTCGAGGGGGCGAAGCACCCCGAAGCTCCTGGGTTTTAGCTTTTAAGAATAGATTTGGAGGGCTCACCTTTCACATAATTTGTTGTATAATAGTATGATATTTTCATAGTATTATACAAGAATTTATGATGTGAAGGAGTGCCCTCCAATGCAATTGACAACAATGTTGGCTCAGAAAAACTGAAACTTCTGTATGGCCTACCAGGTGTCCACTTTTCGCTATTAAACTTAGATGCCTGCTTCTGTTTTTGATGAGGTAACACTTGAGCAACCGGGCCGTCAGGCATAGCAGCTCCGAGTTTTTGGCCTAAATCCACAGTGGCCGAAGACTCGGTAGCGTGATCAGTTCCGGGTCAGTTGTACTCCAACACGAAGATGTGGTCGCAGAAGAATGTCTCGAATTTGCCGGCTTCGCTTGACCCGCTGCCGTGTCTATCACTGCCGCCCTTGCATTTAGTGGCGAAGAGAAAAGCTAGTGATACTTTTCTGCGAGTGCGACATAATTATTTTGATCAAAACACTTCCAAAAACATTCACAAAACTTTTCATGAATGGGCGGAGGACGACGTGAATAATTTTCCCTTTGCTGAGCACATCGCGGAAAGCTACACGTTTACGAAGTCACGCTTAACCAACCTGAAATTTACGTACATCGACATTACGAAGCACGTCGCATCATTTACATGCGGTAGAGACTAGTGGCATTAGCTCATCGTGCAGGCGCAAACAACCAATCATAATGGGGATTCCCAGATCTTTTCCCTGACATCATAAATAAATGCTAATTAGTGTATTTATTTGTACCGCTACAAACTGAGATTTATTTTATAATATTGTACGATGTTTTAATTGATCTATAGACTAAAGTCCTCAAAATAGTGGCAAATAACTCAAAGAAATGAAGAATACATGAACATTTTTTTACATTTATTACTGTTTAATGAAATAATCACACAATTTTTGTGCCGGTCGGTAAGACATCAATTTGCGTTTGGTGCTGGTCGGCCAGCGGGAGTGCCGGTTAGACCCGACCGGCGCAGCTACAACCCTGCACGTATGTACAATGACTGTGTTGGTCACTAACTGGGGAGTTGACAAGATCAGACTGACATGACTGAGGAAGTCATCGTATACCAAAAATGCCTGATTTTTCATTAAATAAATATCCTGGAATAATTTGAAATATATGTCCATCATCATCCATATGTTCTCCACCTTAGTGGGTACGTAGGTAAGATTACATTATTGGTTATGTTGAAAGAAAAAGTGGCAGTCGGATACGACATTCTACCCTTTCGCTTTCTGTACACCCAAAAATCGATAGAATCATTTTTTAACTGGTTAGTGGTTGCAAAAAAATTCCAAAAATCCCCTTAAAAAGTGGTGGTCGGATACGACATTCTTTCCGGTACCTTTACCAAAGTTATAGTACATCAAGATTGCTTTCGGATTCAGTAAATCAGGTTATTACCGATGTTGTACCTTCCCTTTAGCATGAAGATGGTCTCCATTTCACTCAGTGAAATTAGTAGATTTTAGGAAATTTTGTTGGAGAAAATGAAATACACCTTTCCGGCCTGTCAATCAAAAAGCACTGATTGACCAATAGAGTCATGCCTTTCCATGACAATGGTTACTATGGCGGTCATGAGGTGGGCGGGGACTATGGCCAAATCTAAGATTGGGATTGGTGTGTTATGCACAATAAACCCTGTCACGGTAATATCAGAGCTGCCAACCCCAGCAGACAAAAAAAAAAAAATCGTATTCACAATCCCAAAAAATACTATTTTTAACACAAAAATCATATTCTTAACAAACAAACAAATCACAAGCATAGATTAGGTGGTGCACGCATGCGAGTGATAACGTACACTCAGTACACATGCAGGCCTCGAAATTGCCGTCGGTCTGTGCCATTGCTGCGATGCCCCCAAAATCACTGTGACATTTCACGGCAATAAATTGCCGTGCCCTTCATTATATCTTGCATAACAAATGCCAACATTAGACGAGAAAAAACCGATCTTTTTGCTGTTGTTATAAATGCAAACTAACGTTAAAAAGCTATTCCAGTTGACGTAAAAAGACGGCAAAATTGGCTTACCGCTGGTGCCCATAAAAACCAAAACGTGTAGTAAACACGTGTATCAATTGGTACCCAAGCAGTACTGGGAAACCCACATTAAAATCGCTTGCATGCATGGTAATTAGGTTTGAAGGCAGACAGCCAATAGGAAAATTTGTTACGCTGCATATGTACTACATTTAATTTTTTTATTGGCTGAATTCCTACATAATGTCGGAATTCAGCCAATAGGAAAATTCGTTAGGCTGCCAAGTAGGAATTCAGCCAGTACTTTGTTTCATCAACAGTGGGTGCGATCGGTAACGACTACAAGAAACTTAACTCGTGCCTTTCTCCGGCTTTTGGAGCTTTGTTTTCTCCTGCAGAAAAATACCATAAGGTTTGTGCGTGCAGACGGAAAGTAGTAACCAGGCAATATAAATTTTTAGTTGGTATTTTTTAAGAAATCGTATTTTTTTTACATGTATATCGTAGTGTCATATTTTAATCATTTTATCGTACGAAATACGACAAAAATCGTACTGGTTGGCAGCTCTGCAATATGCGCCATGTTTTTGATGGGGCAAAATTGTTTATTTCTAACGCAGTCTGTGACCCAGCGCTCGAACTTCATGCGCCCTCCAAACAGGGCTGTGCCAGTTCCATTTTTCGGTTCCAATTAACCGTAAACGACTTTTTAAAATTCGGACTTAACATTTGAGCGGTGCAAACAATTTGAGTGACTCTTGAACAATGTAATATTTACACTTTTATAGACAATTATCTTCAAGAGATTGCACTCCAATAAAGAAAAGATCGATTTAAGTATGGGTATCCTCTGTATTATAAAAGTCAATTTGTTACAATTTACAGTAGCTAGGATGATCCTATCGTTATATTTTCACATAAACGCTAGGATACAGAGTGTACAAAAAAACGCATATTGCTGGTTTTACGAAAAATAAACACATTGCACTGTAATACCTTAAATACTATGAATCTATACTGTATTGTTATTGTGTGTATGCCTTTGATAATAAAAAAATATTGTAACTTACACTGTGTTTTTGACCAGTTCTTGCCTTGTTTTGGTCTTCTCTGCGGTTCGATTCTGTCCTCACGATGTGATCACGTACATGTATCATACACCTACTGTTCCATCCGTTTTCACGGTCATAGGTGCAATTACTGGAGCAGAGCGGCAAACAGCTCCCCCGCCCGACTCAATGTGTTAATTCGTGTTGAAAACTTTTGCAATAAAACCTACGGCTGTTTCAGTTTCATTTAATATGTTCCATGGCAGAAATGTGCTCTTCAATTGATGGAATTAAGATTTCCTTTGGAACCATTATCATTTGTCTTTCCACATATGGTCCTTTGCATTGTCATGTAAAATTATTTTTTCTCCATGTTGAATGAAGAAAGACATAGCGGCGCCACATGGTCCCCTATTTATACCATTCCGCTATTGCATTATCCCCAGCTTCTTTTCAATGAAATTGTTAAAGAAATCTCTATAATTTTACATGACAATGCAAAGGACCATATGTGGAAAGACAAATGATAATGGTTCCAAAAGCGGGGGCGCTGTTTGCCGCACCGCTCCAGAGCCGGTCCAAAATACGGCTCTACTCGGCTCCAGTAAATGCACCTATGACCGTGAAAACGGATGGAACAGTAGGTGTATGACATGTGACACATCGTGCGGACAGAATCGAACCGCAGAGAAGATCAAAACAAGGCAAGAATTGGTCAAAAACACAGTGTAAGTTACAATATTTTTTATGATCAAAGACATACACATAATAACAATACAATAATAAATAATAATGTATAGATTTATATAGCGCACGTATCCACCAACTAAGTGGCGCTCAAGGCGCATTATATTATTATCCCTGCTCATAAGGCTCATAAATCATTCCTGAAACCATCTCAGCTCCCTGGGGAGTATACAGCTCAATTGCTGCCATTTCTAGCGCATATAGAGCAAACCATCTCTGCCTTCACAGGTACCCATTTAACCCCTGGGTGGAGAGAAGCAATTACGGTTAAGTGTCTTGCTCAAGGACACAGGTGTCACGGCCGGGGCTCGAACCCACACTCTGCTGCTGGCAACACCAGAACTTGAGTTCAGTGCGCTAGACCGCACGACAATCCACTTTACGTGCATTATACAACACACGGGACCTACGGCTTTACGTCCCATCCGAAGGACGAAGCAATTATGGTTAAGTACCTTGCTCAAGGACACAAGTGTCACGACCGGGGCTCGAACCCACACCCTGCTGCTGGCAACACCAGAACTTGAGTTCGGTGCGCTAGACCGCTCGGCCACGACACTCCAGTATAGATTCATAGTAGATTCATAGATTTAAGCTATTACAGTGCAATGTGTTTATTTCTTCGTAAAACATGCAAGCTACGGTAGTTCTACGTTTTTTTGTACACTCTTTATCCTAGCACTTATGTGAAAACACCCGCAGAATCAAATATCTCGTCTTCAGCACATACAAAACACAGCAGCTCGTGTTGTGACTTTGTCCAGAAAGTCATGCCATATCACGCCAATCTTGAAAGAACTGCACTGGCTTCCTGTTTCACAGAGAATTGTTTTTAAACTTATGCTAATTGTTCACAAATCTTTTAATAACATTGCTCCAATTTATATTTCTGAACTGCTAAAAGTCTACACTCCGTCACGCAATTTGCGCTCCAGCAACATGTCACTCCTAAAGGAACCAACTTCAAAACGAAACTGGGGTGATAGGTCGTTTTCTGTCGCAGCTCCGAGACTCTGGAATAATCTTCCAACTAAATTCAAATCTTGTCATCGTATAACCAGATTCAAGTCGATGCTTAAAACTCATCTTATGTCACAACTCTTCAAAGATGATGTATATTTGTAATTGCATTGTAGGTACATGTATCTCGGTACAAATTTTTTTTTTTTCCCTATGCTATCAAATTGTATATTGTTTGTATTCATGTTTTTTCTTTGTTTCCGCGCCCTGAGCGCCCAGCAGGGTGGATATGTGCGCGCTAAAAATCTTTATTATTATTATTATTATTAGTGAAAACATAACGATAGGATCATCCTAGCTACATTTACAGTACATGTATTTGTACACCACCGGACTCGGCATGTTTTCAACAAAAATGAAAAAGGGTATCCGGGTATCCTAAGTTTCCTGATTTCGGGTATCCAGTTCCAAAAATATCCGAAAACGCACAGCCCTACCTCCAGATGCGTGCATGAAGTTCAAACGCTGGGTCACAGACAGCAATGAGCATTTTGTCCTGTCAAAAACATGGCACATATAACCGTGAAAGTGGTTATTTAAAACGCGGAAAGAATGTATCCGACCGCCACTTTTTAAGACGTTTTGGGTATGTTCTCCACTTTACTAGGTAGTAGCTATGTGACAAAAATTTTCAAAATCAACAGATTCCAATACAACTGGTATCATTGTCAAGGTCTTGAATAGACGATTACAATGATATAAGGATCATCTTCCTGTGACCAAAAATAAGGAAGTTATGACATGTTGAATCCGGCAATTTTAGGCCCGTAAATGGCAATTATTTTATAAGGAAAAACATAAGAAATGTACATTTGAGTTGTGACCCGTTTCCTAGATTTTCTCGGATTCCATATCATAACTTTCTTAATTCTTGTCCGATTTTCAAAAGGTTGGTATCACTGGAATGCTTGGGAAAAGAGGAAGAATAATAACCTATTTCCAGGCTAATTCAATGATTAGTTTGTTTTGTAGTGCTGATAATTATAAGAAATACAAAAAAATGTGTTAAAAAAAATAATAAATTAAAAAATTATGAAAAAAAAATTACTCAAATCTGAGGATTGTTTTCATATTTTACACTAAAATCTTCGAAAGCCTCTCATCCCTGATTTAATGTAATATTAAAACAATTTATAAATTATATTGGACTGGAAATATAAAACAAAATAATGAAAATAGATTTTAAAAATAGAGAAAAATCACTCAAATCTGAGAATTTTTAATATTTATACTGAAATCCGAGAAATTCTTATCCCTGATTTAATTAAACATTATAAAAAACAATAAATGATATTGGACTGGAAATATGAAGAAAAAAAAATGAAATAAGTTCATGAAAACTAATATTTAATATTGTGTTACGCGATGTAGGTTTAAACGGACGATTTATCGGACTGAAAATTAGTAGGTCTATAAGCGCGCTGAGCGCGGCGCAATACAATCTTTGGTTGACATCGATGTTTGGGGAGTCCAAACGTAACTGGGAGAGCGATCAATCGCCGTCAAAATTGGCCAAGAGGTAGAAAACAAGTATAGAAAAATGATTTTTGTGGTTTGATAAGTGATTTTACTAAACTTTTGGTAAATCGTCGATGGTTTTGATGAGCAAGAGCGAACCCAAATTTCGAGAATATATTTTGGAAACTTCTAGATGCCGCATTCAGAAAATTTGAGAATGAGGTTGAAGTAGAATATTTGATCGTCTTGAAAAAAATCTCCTGGGTACGTCAAAAAGAACGGCCTCAGCGAAACGTTACAAAGCGCTATCTCCACGGTGTCTTCGCCACGGCGATTCAACCCGAGATTGAGGCCGCGGCCGAACAGATTTGCGACAATGCGTGGGATACGCACATACCTATAGGTAGGTAAGATTACTTTATTGGTTATATTGAATGAGGAAAAAGTGGCTGTCGGATACGACATTCTACCCCAAAAAGCCATTGCATTTAATCCTTTGCTGTGAAGCTAATATATAGGCCAAACAGTATCTAGGTCTACGACTTGGACTTGAAGTAGGCCTGCCTAATTTTAGCTCAAGGACCGGGGTCTGACTTACATGATGTTGGAGTTGTGTTTGTTGACAATGACATAGCAGAGGTAAACATCTACCAAATGTAAAATGCCCATGCATGACATACATGTATATAAACAAAGTCAAAGACACTCCCTGTGTAAATGTATGACAAGGTCAGCTGATTCGTCATCATGTTCGCAGATTTGCAAAAAGGCCAAAATGAACAATGGTGGATGAATGCATCGGGCACCTCCTTGCCTTGCACTTGGGTTTTTACCATTCGATTTGTTTCCCCCTCAAACACATGCTTACCAATATCACGTAGACGATGACGCTAAGCCAGCGCGTAGTCCAACGAGCCGTTCAAGTTGCACCACCTGAAGGGAGAATTTCGACCACTGAAAATATGTTTTTAATTCACAATTTTATCCTCGGGCCGGGCATCACCGTCATCAGGACACGTCCTCTCTCACCGCTATCGTCGTGTGATGGTATTGTCCACATCCGGGAACTCAAGTCTGCAATTTTGTGTCCGCTGGTAACCCCTGCCATACGCTATGACGAGATACGTCAGAGGACCAGCCTAGACTGTGTCTGGTTTCCTATGCCGAGCATGCATAGCGCTATAGTGCATGCTCATTATATTATCATGTGTGTGTTAAATATCATGAGAAAAGCAGACGACGCAAAATGTGGACGGAGCATATTTTTATATTTCCAGATTAAATAAGTGATATAACTTATCTCAATTGTAAAATCAGTAGGATAACTTTCATTGAATATGGATGATTTTGCCAGACGAAATGTGAGTAGGCCTACAAAATAAATATAGATTTTGTTTTTGCTTGCCGGTAGCACACTTGACTGCAGTGGCAGTGCAGCCAGTATTAGTAGGCTAGCCAGCCTAAAATCTAAACATGCTTCAATCGTTTTTATTTTCGGCATGTGCATTCTTTGTGGTTTCCATATGAAATAAATTTTTGTTTCCTCAAAATCGGATAAACCGTTACGGAGTTATGATTTTTTTAAGATTAAAATATTGTGCCCTTTTTCATTTATTGCCCGTGTATTGTAGCTATGGGGCTAATGGCACATCAATTTTGTTTGGAAGATCCACCGTTGTCTGACTTGGACCGGGAGTCGCCGCCATCTTATGTGTCATGAAACGCATGCAACCAAAACCAAGTGTACAAAATCTGCTTTCGGTCTTTGGCCTGAGCACTTAAACTTCAAATCTTTTTTATTTCACAAATATATGAATCAACCTTGGATTTTAATTAAGAATATTGAGGGTTTATCTTTTTTGGGGGACCGAAAATCAAACTCAAAGTTTTTGAGATCAAGTTTGAGGCTCAGAAACCACGCGATTTCCGATCGGCCGCGCTGGAGACTGTTTATTATTCATTTATGCAGACAGCATATGCAAATTATGACGTATACATCAGCAGGACGAATCGCGAAAGCGCATTCTTGGGCAGCCCCCTCTGTGCCACACGATCGTTTTTATGAATGGGAATTTACGTGCGCATTGTCCGCTGTGTGTCAGAAGCACTGTGCGGCATAAATGGCCTGCCTAGTATTAGTAGTGACAACCATCACATACTAAACAGTGATACCAATATTAATTACCATTGCCAATCAGACACTTTGATCATATTGATTGTTAGTAGGCAATTGCATTATTAACAGTAACTTTTAGAGACAAAAATTATTGGTTTTACTGTTGTGAGTTGGTAAATCTACGAGTTAGCCCCATTCTAGACTAGAGCCAATAAAACAATACACTGGACAACCTCCATTAACATATGGCCCTAGCCTAGCCCCACATGTACAAAAATAGAGCGATTTTTCAACTTTTGATCTGCTAATTATTACAATCTAAAATTCTGTGGTTAGGTAAGCTTGCCCAAACAGACACTTTTGGCATAAGGCTTATCGCAAATAGCAGCTGCAAGGAATTGTGGGATGTCTGTGGGCACAACAGCGCCACTGCGTGCCGCGTGGACAAACAAAATATTATTGACGTCACACAAGATGCGCCAAATAGATGCCCCAAATTGTATCCTAGTATGCTTTGCGGCAGTTGCTTCAGTGCTATTTGCGAAAAACCTTATGAAGTTTGCTTTTGTGAGATCTGTAATTTTGGTAAAATTTTAATATTATTATTTTTCTTTAAATTTAAAAAATGTTTCGAAAATGAGATATCCCAGAATAACATTTTATGCCAAAAGTATCTGCTTGGGCAAGGTTACCTAATAACTAAGTTTTAGGTTGTAATAATTAGCCGATTAAAAGTTGAAAATAAAGAAAGATTTGTCATTTTTTGTACATGTGGGGTTAGGGGCGAAGGATACGGAGGGAGTTCAGTGTATTGGCCCTAGAATGGGGCAAACTACAGCATGTATTGTAATATTATATGTGAAAATTAACATGGAAAGAATGTAGAATACAACCGCCACTGTTCTATTCAAATAATGACAAACATCACAGATTTTCCTTTAAAAGATGACAGAAGACACACTTGAGGAGAGGAAAGTGTAGTCAAGTGAGGATTAGAAATAATATTTTGGGAGATTTTGAGCAATTATGTACATGCACATCCAGTGAGATGTTGGCCATTTTGTCGCTGCTAAAACACATGCTTAGACATTGTGCACAAGTGGCGGTTGGGTTCGACAATTCTTTCCATTAACACCATCACCGATACGTGTATATTTGTTTTTCAAAATATACATAACAGCAAAAGAAACGTCACCCCCTAAATTTTGATAAGTATGAGAACATGTTTAGCTTATGTGTCCTCAGACGTCATGCATGACGAATTTTGAGGTCAACCAAATTTGCAACATTGTGTTCGTGTTACACTCCATACTCATAATATTCTTCATTAAACAAATTATATTAATTATAAAATGAAAATAATAAATATTTTTAGGGGTGACGTTTCTTTTGCTGTTATGTATAGGTTCTTTCTCAAAGGCAAATGAGAAAGAACCTGCTAGGTTCGAAACGTAAAACCAATAACTACATGTATTTTGTGTTTGTGGAGTGCCATGGTCGAGCGGTTTAGTGCATCGGATTTGTGTTCTGATGGCTGAGTCGTCAGAATGTGGGTTCGAATCCCAGCCGCGACCGGGGTGCTTGTGTTCTTGAGCAAGACACTTTACCATAACTGCTTCTCTCCACCCAGGGGTAAATGGGTACCTATGAGGGCAGAGTTGGTTGTTGTTTGATTAGCCCTATATGTATATGCGCTGTAATGGCAGCAATTGAGCTGTATACTCCCCAGGGAGCTGAGATGGTTTCAGGAATGATTTATGTGCCTGAAGCACCAGTTTGGTGGATACGTGCGCTATTTAAGTCTACATTATTATTATTATCCTACTACAGGTCCTTTAGGTTGGTAAGCAGTTTGCAACAGCTGATTCTTTATTTATATTTGTTTTTCAGTTGAGGGACTTTTTGTCAATGTACAACCAGTTTACTGAGGTTTGCTTCAACAATTGCATCCGGAATTTTAACTACAGACAAATGATTCCAGAGGAGGTGAATATTATATCTATTATGGGAGTGTTTTGTTATTAATATTATTTTTGATATTTTACCATTATTTATTTGCTTTGAATGGCTGTCTAAACACATGATAATTGTTTTATATTTATATCTGCTAGTAGTTAAGGCTGATCCGGGTACCCGACCGAAACTGTTATTACCTGGTTCCATTTTTCTGTAAACGACCTTTGAAAATTTAATCCACACAAATGGAAATCTCTGATTTTTTGTAATGTGTGTGGGGAATGGGGATGCTATGAGTCGTTTTTAATATAGAGGCGGGAAATCATTACAGTAAGTCCACATTTATTATGACTCTAATAAAACAAGAGAAACTTGTGTTCATATTGGTTATTCTATACAGTTGGGAGTACATGTATGTATGTGTTTTTACAAAATTGTTTACGGGTACCCCGAGTATCCGATTCCCAAAATAACCAAACACGCACAGCCTTGCTACACTTTACCATAATTGCTTCTTTCCACCCAGGAGTAAATGGGCACCTGTGAGGGCAGAGTTGGTTGTTGTGTTTGATTAGCCCTATATGCGCCGAAATGGCAGCAATTGAGCTGTATACTCCCCAGGGAGCCGAGATGGTTTCAGGAATGATTTATGCGCCTGATGAGCAGGGCTAATGTACAGCGCTGTGGTATGTCATGTAAGAGCGCTTTAAAAATGCCTCCATTATTGTTATTATTAGTCTAAGAATGAAAAAAAATAATTTGCAATTTAGCTAATAAACCTTTAACCAGTTCGCGTCGGAGGCCGTGTATACACGCAATTTTTTTTTGCACCGCGGATCGGAGTGTCTATACACGCCATAGGAAACACCGGAATATTTGTATGCATGCTCGGTTGAGCTACGTGTGTACGGTGACATGCTTGGAAGACATGGCCACGCGCTGTGAAAGCTTCCATTCACGTGTGTGTGGGAAAAAGAAACCCGCACAGGGGCCCAGAAAAACTTTTTTTATTCCCGACGCGAACTGGTTAAATGTTCTTGAAGCATGCCTGCAAACACAAACAGTTTGCCCATACAGTGTTGAAATTAACTTCTAGTGCACTATGGAGGTTTTACATTCAAACACAGTATGCTTTAACTTTGAGAATGCCAAAATAGCATGATGGCCAGATAACATGTCATCTTGCATGATTAGATTTGTGTGTTAGTAAACGTGTTGTTTTACCAGGTTCAGTTTGCAAAATATCCAAAGTACATTAACCCGCCTGTGACTGCAAGGGTCAAAATCAGTCAAAATACACTTGCCAAGGTGCACTTAAAAAGTCAAAACACTGACAAACCTTGCGTGTAGTGAGTTCATTTACAGGTCAAAATGAGTCGACCGTTTTTGACTGGTAAAAGCAATTGTCTTGTATTGTTGTGGGTGGTTAAAATGACAAGTCAAAAATGCCTGTGTGTGCACATTTGGGTCAACAGTCAAAACAAGTCAGTTGACTGGTTTTGACCGCTATAGTAGGAGGGTTAAACAATAATTTAAGGCTAAATCACTTGAGCACTTTGCATCTTCTACCACTTGCAGGAAGCATGTGCCAACAGATGTGCCGAGAAGCTGATCAATGTGAACCACCGTCTTATTGCCGTCTACATGGAAATCAATCCCTTACACAAACAGGCTGCAACTCTTGAAGCAGCCCAGACTGCAGGAGCAGCTGCCCAATCATCATCATCGGCCACACCGGATCAAACCACTCCTCTTAACCTGGCCGGTCAGGTACAGGCAGTATTCGGCCCAGACACTGTAGTGACCGATGGTGTCAGCAGTGCTGTGCCAGCACTGGACATTCCGAACACTGCTACTCGTCAAGAGAGCAGTCACCTACTTCAAGGGGATAGTGTCGATCAAGGCACCCACCTACAGGACAGTAATATTACAATGGGTATGAATGAAGGTACGAATGACGCTGTGAGGTCATAGCACATGTACGATAATATAGGATTTCCAAGAGACTCTTGATTCTGATCATTGAAGTGAAATCAATGTCAAAGCTGTGGTAGTAAAAAGTTCCCAACATCAATGAAACAGAAAATTTTATTTCTTTTGGGTAATCCCTCAGAAACTGTTTGGTATTCTTGTTCTGTATCTTTTTATCTAAATTGTTGTTATTCCTGTAAAATCAAATCAAATAAATAAAACGGATTGACAAATTCCAAAGCATTTGATCAGTTTTCTTTTATTATCCAAAGCCTTCATTCAACACTGATACTACATGCTGCTAGAATAAAGACAGTGAAAATGTTTCGTTTGAAAACAAAATAAACAATATTAGTATTGACCCAAATTGAGAGCAGAAAACACACGTGCAAGTCTGGGGATTACCAGCCAACTGAACATTTGGTGATGTGTGTTCAAGAAATATTTCATAAACTTAACCTGTGAATAATTCATCACAGTAGGTGCTCAAGTTTTTGAGAAAACAATGTAAAACTGAAAGTACTTTATACAGAGTAAGATTTTTAATAATCTGGTAATAACCAAAGCTATTCGTTCCTTTTAACCAGTTCGCTTCGGATGCCGTGTATACACGCAATTTTTTTTTGTACAGCGGATCGGAGAGCATCTAAACACGCATTCCGATTTTTGTGTGTGTGCTGACGTGTATACACGCAATCGTTTCTCGTGGCCCCGGACAAAATGCACTGCAAATACTAAACTAGTTCACTCTTTTTGTTGATTTTTGCCTAATCCCTTTATCCAAGCATTTGTAAAGACGGATTTATATCCATTGTTTACAAGGCATTCGATCTCTCTCCAGCTATGCCGTCTTTTCACTGAAAATAAACCCGCACGGGGGACTGCAAAAAAAAAAAAAATTCCCGACGTCAACTGGTTAAACCCACTATACACTGTTGGTAATCTTAAAAAACCACAAAGTTTTACATGACACTTACATGTACTTGGTGTAAAGTTGATGATGTTATCAAGCATCCCTTGAAATATTTCTGTCGTGTGGTATCATTTTTTACTAAACTCAGTGAAAATAAGTTACAGAAATTGAATGTGTTTTCATTATTTTCTCGTTAACGACACAATGAAATATATGTAGGCTGGTTTTTAAACATATATTGATTATCATAAAGATTTAATGCCTTTACAGACATTTTACCAAATCTGTTTTCAAGATTCCTGATGTGCGTATGAATAAACCGTAATCACACTGTACCCATGTTTTGTCCGGTTTCTTGCTGGACTGCTGACGAAAATTCACAATCTAAAAGGCACCAGCCTGTTTTGGACACGTGCCTTTACAGATGTGTTTTCTGATGTGCGTATGATGGGATATATTGCAATGAATAAACCGTAATCACACTGTACCCATGTTTTGTCCGGTTTCTTGCTAAACTGCTGACGAAAATTCACCATGAAAACAAATGTTCACAATCTGAAAGACACAAGCCTCATTTTGATTCCCACAGACTTGTGTGTATCAAGCTCTATTCCTTGCATACACTGTATAGTACAGTTTCATGCATGGATACCTACATGTATCATAATACGGCATGCAGGACCAATTTCATAAAGCTAAGCATTATAACAGACTACTAAGCAATTTTTTCTGGGTTGATACCTGTACTGCTACCATTCTGGCAACCATATATTATATACATGGAACTTCATTCATGAAACTAATAAAAAGTTCACATACTTTGTACATGTAGCTTATGACTAATAAGTACTTTTGAAATAAATTTGATTTTATAGAAATCTTAAATATTTCAACAAAAGCTTTACAGCACAGACTGATGGGCTGAGTACAACTTATAGTAATTGTGAAGAAGCTTTGTATAAATCTCTATTTGAAAAAACACTATAGTACAACAACATATAAATGCTGGCAAGAATACAAACTATATTTTGTACATGTTTATAACCCTGATAAACTAAATGTCACTAAATACTGCATTACCTGTGACCTGTCTGTATTTCTATGTCAGATCAGACTTGTACTCTTATACCCATTGACAGCAAATGATCTTGTGAGCAATCAGTCAGTTTACTAATCGACGCCTCGTCCACTGGGGAGGAAAAAAAGACAAAGCCAACGTATGTGTGTATTAGGCCCTAAAAATGTCTCCGGTTTCTGGTCGGTTTCAAAATCAGTGTGGTGACTTTTTTAAATTTATTTATTTATTTTTTTGTGTCCAACAGGGAAATACGTGATCTGCGGGGACCAAATTTCCCATATACAAAGTATGGTGGCTAAGAGAGGCCTCACAAATTGGGCAAACGTTCATACCCCTATGTGAAAAAGTCATTTAAAACACAGCATGGCAGAATTCCAATCGATGTCATTTCATAACAAACAAAAAAAAGAAAATTAAAAATGCTGACGCACTGGTCTGAGGAGACACGCATGGAGCCCAGAAACCGGAGACTTTTTTTTTTTTGGACCTCATAAAGCATATACACATGCTTGGATGCCCAGATCTAGAGCAAGTCATACTTGATGGCATTATGGTATGAGTGTACAGCCATTTAGCCAATCTGATTGATCAAGTTTGGCATTAACGGGTGTAGATTGGCTAATTACCAGAGTGTAGATGTTCATGCCACCAATAATTAGTACACACAGGAAAAATTGTTTGTCTTGGTAGGTAGAGTTACAGACTTGGGGTGGGGGGACTGGAGCCGAGTTGCTCAATCCCTCTAAAAAATGTCTGTCTAGCCTCCTCCTGCCAGTCAAAAAATATATATATAATAATGGAGGCATTTTTTAAGTGCTCTTACACGAGGTATCACAGCGCTGTACATTATTACCCCTGCTCATCAGGCGCATAAATCATTCCTGAAACTATCTCGGCTCCCTGGGGAGTATACAGCTCAATTGCTGCCATTGTGGCGCATATTAGCTAATCAAACACAACAACCAACTCTGCCCTCACAGGTACCCATTTACTCCTGGGTGGAGAGAAGCAATTATGGTAAAGTGTCTTGCTCAAGGACACAAGCACCACGGTCGCAATCGGGATTCGAAACCACATTCTGACGAATCGGCCATCAGAACACAAATTCAATGCACTAAACCGCTCGACCATGGCACTCCATATATCAATTTAAAAAAAAAAGTTAATGACTTAGTGTAAGATGTTGTAGTACTTTAAACAATCTGTAAAATGCTTACAAATATACATGAATTCTAACTACTCAAATAAAAAAGTTTTCTCAAGGTGAAAATTAAATTTGAAGGAATGGTACAATATTGGTAAAATATCATTATGCGCATGCGTTTAACATGTTTATGAGGATGGAATTACATATTAAGTAATCAATGAATGATTATCATTCGTTGGTGAAGGACAAAAATCAATTCAATTAATTGATGAATGTTTCAGTTTAAGGTCATTGTACTTTTCTTAAGGCTTGGGTAGTTGACATGTTCAACTCGCCATAGAGCATGTCTTTTGGAATCCTGCTTTCGTCCATTTTGTGCATCTGACCCAACCAGCAGAGTCTCCACTGGCTGAGCATAGCAAATATGGATTGGATACCAGCCTTCCTCAAGACTTCAAAGTTAGTCCATCCAAGAGATGAAGTGGACTTGGATAATAAATTAATGGGAAATTCTGAAATAGCCAATTGACAAGCGTATAAATCAGATCACTTGTTAAATGGCCACGCACACACTCGGGGATAAATATTTTTGACAAGCTATGTACACTACGGCTTTGATACCATCAGCTCACTTTCCCATCCCAAATTCAAATTCCTTATTAACCAATCAGATTTTACACACAGCCATGCACACACTCGGGATAAATATTTTTACCAAGCTTGTTTGACGGTTATGTTTTGAACCAGATTTACGTACACTATTGCTTTGATAAACATTTAGCTGATTTTCCTACCCAGTAAGCTCAGTTAGAATAGCCATAGTACATGCTAAGCAATGTTGACCCTCGGTCAGTACTTGGATGTGAAAACGTGCAGTCTGAGTTAGCAGTGTTGGCCGACTGCCATGTATATATGCATACACAATTCTGGTGTCAGGGAGGCCTGTGTGTGTGTTGTGTCTGTATTGCTGAAGGGGTCGTTGTCACCCAGGGTACCAAGGCAATCATAAATGTACACAAACCTCTGCATAGGATTGAGACTGCCTGGGTTACCATTGGGGAGTAACCGTAGGTATATGACGACCCCCCTTCTGCGTCAGTACTTGGATGGGACATCACTCTGGCTGGTTTGGGTAACTAGTGTTTGCTGACTAGGTTATATGCTTATTTATGGTGTCATCAGGGAGGCATGTGTGTGTAATAATCAACACCGTGTTCCTTCTTTCATATATGGGATGTTAACCAATAGAGATAGCGAGTGACACAGCGGATCAGTGCAAGTAAAATAACCCAGAACTCTTCGGAGTTTCTGGTTCAGACGGAACAGATGGCTCATTCAAAATCACCTCTATATGATAGAGTAACCATCTATAAATAAAGCTATTATGATTATTATTATTATTGGGGGAAGAGTTAAATAATATATATGTTAGTATTTTGATCAATGCAATTATGAGAGATTACCAATAATGTACCATGCCTTATATATTCAAAGCAGTACTTCTTATTAAAATATCATCTTATAATTAATATTGTACAAGTATGCCTTTCGCTAGTTCCATTTGAATTATGTCTTGTAAATTGACTCATGTCTCGATCAGTGGCAAGTGTATATTTAAATGTAAATTTCCCAAACTCGACACACCTCGACATTGTCTTCTAAAGACGATCAGAGCATACTGATCGAAACGTTGAGTTGTAACTTCCAGTTCTTTTCAGAACTAATTACTACTCAATTGAGAATTTCACATGGTGTCACTACAATTAGTCTTTACTTGCACCTCGACATGTGAGGCAAGCTCTTGCATAGGCTGGTAGTTTTATGATGTACACATTCATTGTGAACAGTATATCAAGTCTAAGGTTACTGTGCAAGAGATTCCCATGAGTTACATGATCTAGCAACAGTGTATCAAGTCTGTAAAATTCAAACTTGAATGTGCACTTTGTCACTAATGCTGAAGGGGTTGTTGTCAGTCCTATGTACACGACAGGACTTTTATAATTGCCTGGGTACCATTGGGGAGTACCCTGGGTGACAACAACCCCTTCTGCGTTACTAATGCACACAGAGGATTGAGATTGCCTGGGTACCATTGGGGTGTACCCTGGGTGACAACGACCCCTTCAGCACTACTTACTTGAGTCAGTGTACCAGATATTATTTAAAAGAAACTCACAGAAGGATTTTCATATTTCTAACTCTGATACTATTTATAAACACACACACATACATACTATGTAATGTCAAAAGCACACATTTCTCCTTTTGAGTTCATAAGGGAACAGAATAAATATCTACTGTAAAAAATATGCAGCTGATATAAAAAATATCTCTGAAAATTTGATAGTCTAGCAGTATGGCTAATATGTACAAGTGACTGTGACACTAACATAAACAGTTGAAGTACAGAATACTGATAATTTCAATAGAATATAATGTAGCAATCAATTCAGCCAAACATGCATTTACAGCATATTGTAAAAAGCAATAAAAAAAAAAAAGCAATTAAAAAAAAAAAATTATAAACAAATTATAATTAACAGTTTATTTTAAATGTGTTAATGAAAATAAAGATTTCCTTTTGCCAAAACAAAGGAGGAAAAAAAAAAATGCAAATATGAAATTTTGAGCCAAAATTTGGACGGGGCATTAAAAAAAAAAAAAATTTCAAACTGCACGGACGAATGTTACTCTTTGTTAAAACATGAACCCGTATCAAGAATATTCAGAATGTGCTATGAATACTGAAACGTCCATGTGATGAGATATATACATATTTAAGACTAATTGCGGTGACACCATGTGAAATTCTCTATTGAGTAGTAATTACTAGTAATTACTACTCATGGTGTCACCACAATTTGTCTTACTTATCCTCTTCACCATGCAAAGCTACAATTTTACCTACATATATATTTATAAAACTTTGTTACAAGTGATTTTCGACTTAACTACATCGCCAATTAGATGGCCGTAACAGTAAGGCAATTTCTTCATTATACATTCATAATTACTATGATTCAGCAAATTTTCACCGAACCAAATGCAATATCAAATCTAGGTAAATTATTAGAGAAAAACTTCAATTGGCCTGCTTGAGCTGAGACGTTATATCTAAACTATACACCTATACCAACAATAATAAGGCATTTTCTTCAGGACAAGTTTTTTTCTGAATGACGCCAAAGAAATGATAAGCCAAGGCAGGGAGGCACGTAGACATGTATAACCTGTAGAGAGATGGCAGCCGTTCAAAATTACCTCAGGACACCGTAACATTGACCGCCCCTGAATAGGGCAAATGACTGTCACGCGTGGAGTAGGCGGTATAAGGCTTGCGATCTTTACTGGACGTTAAATGTATATATGCGTAAATTTGTACGTGGCACGCAAGGCAGTATTTAAGACTACGTAAGATCTATGCCTATGGTTTCAGTGAATCGGAGATTATAGTCTGTTCACACGCTGCTGTCCGTCTACAGGTTATATATGTTTGTGGGGAGGTAGTGAGTGTCTCCAATGGATTATTTTTTGTAAACTCCACGTTACATGTCATCAGGAAATTCTTGACGCTCTTATGATCAGCACGTTATTTCCTGAATGGGCACCCGAGTGTACGCCCCACTGCTTCTTGAAGAACACTGGCCAGTCCAGTGGGCAAGTTAAGGCAACGAATTTCTCCTCCTTAAAAGTCATCTTGGTTGTACCAGTGACTTTGCCGAGTAAGAATGTTATGCGTCCTTAGTCAAGATTTTTCTTTTGTCAGAGCACTGTCTGTATATCAAAATGCAAGACCACAGCCACCCACTCTTGGGAAAACCCTCCCATTGTAATGTGAATAGTTTGACTACTCATCAACCTTGTTATTCAGAGACCCTCCTATAGCCTCGCGCTACTCCCTGGATGTTCTCTCTGCCTGTGGTTCGCTGATGCTCAATTCAGCAAAAAGGCAAAATGGAGTTCCTCCAATCATTAAAAAAAATCCTTCATCTTTGGTGTAGCCTTGAGTCACTTATGTGTGTGATTCCTCAATACAAATCATGTACACAGATTTTGCGTGTTTTGCACAGACACACCTCAAAACAAGACAAGAAGTTTCTCTGCCAAACACACAAGCTGCAATTTCAGATCACACACAGCATGAACAAACCCAACGATCAAATCACAGTCCCCCCGTCGACCTCCGGGGTCCCGTTACTGTCCAGTTTCTGATTTGCCTTCGATCCGTTACTCTCCAGGTCCGGTTGTTTAACCTGGGTGTCCACCAGACGGAAAGCTTCCAGGAACTCGTTGAAGTCAATGTAGCCGTCCTTGTTGATGTCGATGCTGCGTGCCATGTCGCGCACCGCTTCCTGGGAGATCTCAGAGCCAACGTGTTTACTCAGCAGACTGCAGGCCTCCTCAAATTCGTCCATCGTTATCGTGCCTGGGCAGATGAAAGAAATAAAATACCACCATATACTGTAAATTCCTTGAACAAATCGACATAAATCATCACATGATGCATGACACAGAAGGTATTACAACTCAAGTGAAGTGGCAGTGGGAAAAGCCGGGAGGACTACGCCATGAGAGACGGCAGGCTGTTTTGTTCAATGTGCGGTACGAGTTGACTCGTTCCCTGGACTTGGGTCTCTGGGTAAAATTGTGTGTGAATTAAAGCTTTAGGCACCTTCTCAAAACTATTTCAGGATAAATTGCAGAAAAGTTTTTCCGCAAAGGGTATATAATTGCAAAAACGTTGAGGTCAGATTCTTTTGCTAGATAGATTTTTCCTCTATACAAAGCACACATTTATCCTCTATATGTTTACAGACTCTTCACTGAGCAGTCTGCGGTTTGGCCAACTGATAAGATCTCATGGCCCTTTGCGGTTTTGAGAAGCCAGGCAATGCTTACGAAATGTGACATACCTGATTTATTTTGTGAGAGTATTGCATTGATCAAGGACGATCTAGGCTTACTTGATGTTAATGAAAGAGCCCGATCTTCAGCAACAGAATACATAGGTTTACTTTTAAATAAAAAGTTATACAGATCCGAAATTCTTCAGTACCATGAAGATTTTAAGAATTGAATGTTCTTCGGCAATATAGCAACAGCACAATGGTTACAGTCAGTGAGATTTAACAGTAATTGTATTTAAACATCGTTTTCAACTAACGGCCTCAGGGAACGATTTCGTTTTGTATAGCAAAACTGCGATGCAAAATCATTTTTGTATAGCAAATTTAAAAATGCTTAAAATTACTGTATGTAGTGTGCATAGGTAAAGGTACTGTTTTTTAAGGCTTTACTGTCGTTTGTTTCATAATATGAATGTCCAAATTTTACCAAAAATAATAATCTTTAGTGTCCAGAAATTACCACAGGCAGTAAAATAAATTCACGTGTTTCTTTCTTCTAGGCCAATTTTCTTAATTATTTTCGCCAAATTGCAGTCATTCATGAAAGTTAGTCCTTTGTCTATTTTCTTTTGTGTTTACATTGTTATCGATCGCTAAAACAGAGGCAATATCACAAAAACAAATTACCGACTGCGACATGTTCGGGTGCTTTTCAAAGTGAATTTCGCCGAGTGTAATGATCAAGCTTGATTTTGATTATTAAAAATTCGTCAGGAAAATGAGTAGCTCACCGTGGTTGAAAGTGCAATCATATTGTGTGCTGAAATGATTCTAAATCTCACCACTACATATATAAATGAATGCTCATTTTGTATTATAAAACGCAGTAACGTTTCTAAAGTTCGTTTGAATACGGCCGTAGTGATTGTATGAAAGCGCACGTGTGAACTGAACACGGTGCTATTGTGTGTGTATATATAGGGGGTGGCTCAATTGCTCAATGTTCCAACCCCCAAACCCGGGAGAAGAAACAACAAACACGTGCGAAGCTAAAACAAACTAGGCGGTTGTTGCGTGTTTTCCATTTCGGGAATTTCACCCGTAGTTAATTCATCAGCAGAAAAAATATTGCATGCACATATAATTTTAGGCATTGTGGATAAAATCCTTACGGATTGCATGTACGGATGCACATAGGTAAATCAGTGCACGTGTTCACTGTTGCTCACTGGGCCAGTGACCAAACCGCAAATCCACCCAGCAGGGACCACCCGCTGGCGTCCAGTAGATAACGATCTCAATGTCTGCGGTTTGTAAACAAATTGCCTGGACTTGTTTCAATACTTGCTCCGCAAAAATATTCGCAATATATTTGGACTGCTTGGGGATACTTTGAACATTGAAAAATCAACTGCGGATAAATCTCTGCGCAAGTTATCCTGGAATAGTTTTGAGAAGATGCCTTAGAAATCAAGACAGTTTGGCAGGGAGAGACTTGAGTAAATTTTGGCAATTTGCTCCCAGTGCATAAACTGGGACGGCGTAAATGAATTACACGTTTCCAAGATGCACTGAGTCAGTAGCATAGTAGTGTTATTCAGTGGAAACAAATTCTCCTTATTGAAGACAGCTGAAGAACAACTGTTTCCACATGTTTCCCTCTTTCTGACTCTGAACCAGAATCAGAAAAGATGTTACTAACAGCTTCATGCAAGTCCTCTGTAATGAAAACACCGTTATCAGAATAATCGGTGACTACTGAGCGATGCTTTCAAATTATTTATCAAGTCTGGTTAGATGCAAATTGCTTGGGTCATCCATTACTGAGTGTACATAGTCACCAATGGTGGATCCAGGGGGTGTGGTCAAAGGGGGGGCATGTTCCCCCCGTTTTGAAAATCAACTATGTACAAATATTCAAAATTTACCATCTACATATTTGTGGGTCTTGTGTGCCTTCCCTATTGCCATGTTCCCCCCCCCCCCTCCCCTCCCCCCTTTAAGCAACCCTGAATGCTAGTCACCAGCATTCATATTGTTGGATGGATATGCTGTACTTCCTGTTTGGCATGAGTTAGCCTGAAGATCTGACGTCACACTTTGAGCTAGAGGCATGTGAGTTACGCCAGATCCTGGCCGTGCAGTCGCCATATTTTCCTCCGATGCTCAACTTTGACCTTGGTTGGTAGCTAGCGCGCGCAAGCCACGAAGCGTGACGTCAGATCTTCAACACAACGCGTTAACGTATCCAATGAAATCCTTTGAGTGGTACGCCTAGAGCCTGTCTATATCCTTGATAGGATATAGGCTGGGGACCAGTCTAGGCATGAGCCTGCATAAATGACACTTTTACCCAGACTTGTAGTTGAGTACTTTTTCATGAGTACGAGTACAGAAACATGTACTTCAGTACGAGTATTCCAACACTTGTTTTACCCGAGTGATCCTTGTCCATGGCTCTGAATATCGTCTCCAGACTGTTCTTGTTACGATACAGCACCTCGGTCACACTGGGTCCCTCATTCAGTCCCTTGATCATCAGCTCAACTTCCATACACGACTCGTACTCAACCATACCCTGACGATCAAAACAAAGTCAATCAATTATTATCATTATTATACATTCATTAATGCCCAATGACAGTTTAGACAAAACGTAATCACAGGGGGAGGGGGGTGTGTGTATTAATCGATGGTAATATCAACATCAGAACATCGTGTATGTGACAGCTGTTTGCCAGCTGATTTTGTGCGACACGCGATGCGGATTTGAACTAATGGGAGTGATGAAGATTGGCATCACGCGCCTGACACTTTGGAAATGTTTCCTGTATCCCCAAAACGTGAATTTGCACATTTCTGTTTGACTTTATTCAACAAAAATTAATTTTTTTTTACATTCTGTATTAAAACAATATCGATAAGGGCATTTATGAATGGGATTAACAATTTGACGCTTGGTCTTTACCACAGGTGAACGACTGATTTTGAGCATGGTCACAAGCGATAAGGACCTCGCTTTCGGCTCGGTCCTTATACCCCATCACCACGCCCAAAACTGGTCATTAACCTGTGGTTAAAGACCGCATGACAAACTGTTATTCCATTTTTTCTGGTAATGAAACCAAGGATCCCTCAAAAGCACACTTAAGCACTGTAGCTCGGAAGCCTGAGGAAACTTGTAAACAAGGGTGCTTGTTATATGAACCAGAAACACCGGGGAAAACCCCTACTCTTCCACGAAAAGTGTTCTGGGTTCTTTTACATGAATTACTTTAAGTAAGACTAATTGCGGTGACACCATGTGAAATTCTCAATTGAGTAGTAATTAGTTCTGAAAAGAACTGGAGGTTACAACTCAATGTTTCGATCAGTATGCTTTGATCGTCCTCCTCTTCACCATGCAAAGCTACAAGTTTTACCTATGAATTACTTTAATAACCTTGGACATGGGACCTACGGTTTAACATTCCATCTGAAGAATGAAGCAGTTATATGGTTAAATGTCTTGCTTAAGTGCCGTGACCGGCAAGGCTGGGATTCGAACCCACATTCTGACAATAAATGTTCCTGTCACACCAAACAGCTTTGAGGATTCAAACAACATTAAGGATTTGGACACCAGAGTCCTCTATAAAGAGGTTAACATGTGAGTTGATGATAGAGGGGGGAGTCATGGACGAGAATAGACAGTTCCTGATAGACGCCATCTTAACAGGCAACTTTGAAATTTCCTGCATGCCACAAATGGTGCTTACCAGTAACGCACAGAGGCCAATTTCATTATGAGCTGAGCACAGACAAGTTATGCTTAGCAAAAACAGGTTACCAGCCAAATTGTCACGTAATGTGTACTACTCAAAACAATTTAGGGAACACCGGATTTTTAACATCAAATAGGTTTGAAATGTTCCATGAACCGGGATTTTCATTTGCAACCCCCTCTCTCTTTCAGTAGTCATGTCATGAAATGTGTAATCACTACATGCATCCTTTATCATCTGTTTCATTGTGCAGTTGTTTCTCATCAATTCTGTGAAACATTGTTTATCTGAAATAAATGATCTTGCTTTAACTGAGATTATTCCGGTGTTCCCTAAATTGTTTTGAGTAGTATATATTGCCTCTGGCAGCTGGTTCACAGCTAAATCTTGCTTAGCAGACAAATGTGCTAAGCAATATCTGCTTTACAGCTCTATGAAACTGGTTAGTCATTGTCCAGTGAAAATCATCTATTTCCTTAAATGGACAGTATCGTCAGGATCAACAAGGCATGGAATCGGAGTGCAAGTTTTAGATTAACTCATTGACTGTAAAATAATAGCCCACATGATAAGGTCGTATTACCGTTGCTGCTGCATAAATGCGCCGGTAATTATCAGTCACTGTGGTAATATTAAACTAGGACATTGATTCCATGTCCTGTCGAAAGTCTGCTCTGATTGTGACGATACTGCCCCTTTAATGGTAAAAAAGCAAATTCTCAGATTCAACGGACAATATTGTAATGATCAACAGGGCATGGAATCGGAGTGCTAGTTTTAGATTAACTCAGTGACTGCTATAATACCCCACATGATAAGGTCGCATTACCGTTGCTGCTGCATAAATGAACCAGTAATTTTCAGACAGTGTGTTCATCTAAAACTAGCACAGCGATTCCGTGCCCTGTTGACAGTCTGCTCTGATCGTGACGATATTAATGACGAAATTGACTTGTGTTTTACCTGGTCATTGACTCGTATCAGTTTATCTTTGAGTGTCCGCCATGGGATATTTAACTCTAATACCTCCTCCATCACGTGTGCCCACTGTGTCAATGTTATATACCCTGGCAAGGAACAAAAACACATTGGTAGTGATAATGAACGCAAATATTTCTTTACTTGTTTTCATTGATAACAATATCAGGGGCGTGATTTGACAAAAGTAAAAATCCTCAAAAATGGGTAGCGGGCCTGGGTCTCCCTTTGATCTAGAAGACAAATCCCCCAGCGGGCCTGGGTCTCCCTTTGGTCTAGAGGACAAAGCCCCCAGCGGGCCTGGGTCTCCCTTTGGTCTAGAGGACAAAGCCCCCAGCGGGCCTGGGTCTCCCTTTGGTCTAGAGGACAAAGCCCCCAGCGGGCCTGGGTCTCCCTTTGGTCTAGAGGACAAATCCCCCAGCGGGCCTGGGTCTCCCTTTGGTCTAGAGGACAAATCCCCCAGCGGGCCTGGGTCTCCCTTTGATCTAGAAGACAAATCCCCCAGCGGGCCTGGGTCTCCCTTTGGTCTAGAAGACAAAGCCCCCAGCGGGCCTGGGTCTCCCTTTGGTCTAGAGGACAAAGCCCCCAGCGGGCCTGGGTCTCCCTTTGGTCTAGAAGACAAAGCCCCCAGCGGGCCTGGGTCTCCCTTTGATCTAGAAGACAAAGCCCCCAGCGGGCCTGGGTCTCCCTTTGATCTAGAAGACAAATCCCCCAGCGGGCCTGGGTCTCCCTTTGGTCTAGAGGACAAAGCCCCCAGCGGGCCTGGGTCTCCCTTTGGTCTAGAGGACAAAGCCCCCAGCGGGCCTGGGTCTCCCTTTGGTCTAGAGGACAAAGCTCCCCTGAACCTCACTGGATGTTTGGAGGATTTACAGACTCTCCACATCCCCACAAACAAGAAACTAGTGGTATATATATGCTTTGTATGCTGACAATTATTATTTTTTTTATTAATTAACAATAATTTAACAAAATATGCAATCAAACAAACACAGTCCATCCAAATTAAAGAAAATTAATAAATAAATTACAGAATAGTACAAGGGCTGATGAAGCAGGACAAACGTACTGTACTGTAAATAAATACTGTACTGTACCTGTGTTATTGGGGTCAAACTGTTGAAACCCTTGCTTTAGATACGACTTGCTCGTCGCCATCTTTTCCCTCAGATCTCGTATCGCTGATTCCTCTACAATGCTCAATCTACATTACAGCCAACAGATCAATATCATTAGATAACAGATATAATAATAATAATAAATAACTGATATAATAATGTGGACTTATATAGCGCATGTATCCAGCAAACTGGTGCTCAAGGTGCATTATATTATTACCCCTGCTCATCAGGCTCATAAATCATTCCTGAAACCATCTCAGCTCCCTGCGGAGTATACAGCTCAATTGCTGCCATTACAGCGCATATAGGGCTAATCAAACACAACAGCCAACTCTGCCCTCACAGGTACCCATTTACCCCTGGGTGGAGAGAAGCAATTATGGTAAAGTGTCTTGCTCAAGGACACAAGCACCCCGGTCGCGGCATGGGATTCGAACCCACATTCTGACGACTCAGCCATCAGAACACAAAACCGCTCGACCATGGCACTCCATATAACAGACATATGTAATACATGTATAACACATGTAAGATTGGGGGCAACAGGATATTTGAAAAAAAAATCTGTAGAAATCACATGCCTGCAATAATCTGGGAAATATCTATGGGTAAGAAGGTCAACACTTGTCAAAGAAATCTAAGACAACCACATGTGTATTTTTTTGGGGGATCATGCTGATTTGTATACAAAGGAGCAATGCACAATGTCCTCTGGTTGTGCGTGTGCAAAAGTTGGGGGACATGCCAAGTCGCAAACGACAAAACGTCAAATTCACCTTACATCAGTCTTTTGATAAGGTACAGTCACAGAATAACAATTGAGTTTTTTGCGGCTTACGGGGGAGAGACAGCTTTTTTTTACCTCTGAGCTATGGAGAGTTTCTGATGTGACTTGGAGGCCATGTACTGGACACAGTGCGGTTTCAGGTCCGTGCCTATCTTCACGTAGGCTCCCTTGTTACTGCCCAACTCGTAGTAGTTGGACGCGGAGAACACCGTCAACACCTGGTAATAATAATGACAAGGATAGCAGTAGCAGTCATTTTGTGAATGTCATTCAAATGCTGTTATAACAACATTGGGTCTGTTTGTTTTGCACGTATCCGGATCTCGATCACCAGACAGTCCGTACGGTTTAGACAGTTTACGGATCCGGATCCTGTATTTGCTGATCCTGCTCGCACAGTGGATACGTGCTGGATCCAAGATGGCGCACACGAAAATAACAAGACGAAAATCATTACAGAATTCATTAAATCATCATGAATAATCTTAAAAGCTTTTTGAAATAATTTATTTGAAGGCCAAAATAAATTATCATTGCGGTCAAATGATATCTAAAACAGTTTTGTCAAAACAAAAGTCTAAATTTAACCGATGGATTCTGCCACGGGCACAGTTCAGCCGTATGCAACAGACATTATCTAGGGGCTGAGCAGACGATCCTGATCCGCGATCAGGAGTGAAACAAACCCACCCAACATGTCTTGGATACTACTCCCTTGAAAAGCTGAGCTGAAGCGCAAGTCACAACTTTTGTTTTACCTGCAAAACTACCTGTTAAAAAGCCCCCCCCCCCCCAGTGCCTGAAAATTTCTGGCTCATTTATGCAGCAGTAACAGTAATATGACCTTATCATGTGGGGTGTTATTTTCAGTCACCGAGGTAATCTAAATCGATCACTCTGATTCCATGCCCTGTTGATCGTGACAATATTGTCCCTCGAATGACAGCCTGCCAACCGAGAAAGGAGGGCCCACAAAATTGGCTTCAACCTATTATAGAAACCTTCATTGTTGACATACCCATACACCATGGTTACAACCGGCTGGAGACAGGATGCCCTATACTGTAGTGAATAATGCATTAGATCACATAAGCACTTGAACACAATATACCGATGCTCGCTAACCCCACAAAAAAAATGTCCATTATAGCAGGGGTGTGATTAGGCAGTTTGGAAAAAAATCCACGTAAATTTTACTAGGGATATTGGGGCCGCTGTTGTGAACAGCACTGGGGTGAAATCTATAGTTCTGAGCAATTGCTTTGCTTTCCTTTATTGCTTAAATCTTTCAAATCTGGAGGATCACAACATTGCTATTTGTAAAAATCCGAAAATCCGAAAAAATCCGGAAAAATCCAGACAAATCACACCCTTGATTATAGTGATCATTGGATGAATGATTCCATGCCGTTTCCAGGTCCTATATTATTACAACAACAACGACAACGACGACGACGACGACGACAACGACGACGACGACAACAACAATGTGGACTTATATAGCACACGTTTCCACCAAACTGGTACTCAAGGCGCATTATATTATTACCCCTGCTCATCAGGCTCATAAATCATTCCTGAAACCATATCAGCTCCCTGGGGAATATACAGCTCAATTGCTGCCAAACACAACAACCAACTCTGCCCTCACAGGTACCCATTTACCCCTGGGTGGAGAGAAGCAATTATGGTAAAGTGTCTTGCTCAAGGACACAAGCACCATGGTCATGGTTGGGATTCGAACCCACGTTCTGACGACTCAGCCATCAGAACACAAATCCGATGCACTAAACCGCTCGACCATGGCACAACATGAGGCAATGACTGTCACAACTACCCCTATGTGACTGAAAGACACAATAGCAAACCTATAATGATTGCTCACAAACTCAAAGAAATATATTTACAAATTATTTACAACACTTCTTCCTTCATATTTACAAAAAAACAACTCTAAACGGCTAGGAAACCACCTGCTTTTATAACTGCTTTTGTATGAAACTTTGGCTTGTAACCAATCAAACCTGTTCAGGAAAAATGTTATGCTAAGCAAATCTTTCTGCTAAGCAACTCTGTAAAATTGGGCCCAAGTCATTCACAGAGCACTAAGAGATACCATTTGACAAATGTTCACGTATTCTTTCCATTTTACATTTAGGGATCAGAGGAGGGCCAAAGTCGTGGTACAGCCAAGCCTTTGAGAAGCCTGGCCAGTACCAGGCTTTGCCCAGGCCTACGGGCCTATATAATCCCCTAGCCAAGGGGTTAGCCAGGATTTAGAAACAGGGTGTCCTCCTGGATGTTTAATCTTGGAGGATTTACAGACCCTCCACATCCCCACAAACAAGAAACTAGAGGTTTGGACACAATACAGGCTACTTCTTTCTTTCCTTGGTGGCTACTTCTCTTCTTTCAAGAACATTTTGAGGAAAAGGGACATTTGTAAAATAAAAAAAAACACCTGACATCAGGAAAAATCCGGAGAAATCACAGGCCTGCAATAATCCGGCAAACATCTATGTGTAAAAAGTTGTCAAAGAAATCTAAGACAACAAATTTTAAAATTCAAAACAATACCCTTATCTAAAAATCAAGAAGAAACAAAAAATTACCAGTCCGCCGTGTGTGTATTCGTACCCCTCTGGTTTGCACTCATGCGAACGAATCAACAAGTCCAAGTTGTGCTTCTTCAAGACTTTACGGCTGATGTCGGGCCCAAAGTAGCTCCCCCCGCCGCGGAACAGGTTGGGCATGCAGCCATCGATCATCTTGGGGTCACTCCACAGGACGTCCAGTATCTGCCGCCACTCGGAGAAGTTGACCTTGTCCGAGAGGTCGTCTTCGTCTCCGGTGATTTCTTCAGCCCCATCCAGCAGCGGCGGTTTCAGAACGGACTTGTACTGCAACGAGAACGAGAACGAGAACGAGAGAGAGAGAGAGGACTGTTCAACATATGCGTAATTAAAATACAGTAGCATCAGCCTTTCCGATTTCAATTTTTCTCCGGAAATTTATCTAATTTTGAAGAAGGCACAATTCATCAATAACTTACAGCTTTCCTTCACATTTACATTTGTAAATAATTGAATAATAAATAAATCAGTCTGGTTCAATAAAGAAGTTACCTCTAAATAAAATGTTAATTTTGGATAAACTTGCATTTACTTAAAGGCAAGGTACAATGTTGGTAATTATAAGATTATCAAATTAACAATGTATTATCTAAAAAAACTTACTCTGTGTACAATTGGTACAAGTATCAATCATCCATATCAATCATCCTGATGAAATTCTTTCATCGAAGAGAAAAAAATTATTATGTTGATTTAAGTAATTTATAAAAATAAAAAAAAATAAAAAATAAAAGTATTTTTGTTATATAAAAGTGAGCACCTATTGTGATAAAACTGACACAGGTTAGTTTTGATTTAATTTTACCCTACACTGACGTGTGTATAGCACTGCATACTCAGTGCTTGCCGAGTGTCTGTGAAAAAAACTTCACAGGCAACTTGGGCGGGATTCGAACCCACGACCTCCTGCGAGTTTGCCCGATGACGATTGCCGGCTAGAATCCTATATAGCAGCGGGTTCCGCGAAATATATAGGTTGGTGAAATTCTTGCGTCGGGTGATAAACAATTGAATTAGGCGACTCGGGTGGGATTCTAACTCATGACCTCCTGTTTACTAGTGCAGACGTCTTAACCTCTCGATGACTAGTATACAAATATTGACTGCTACGAGAAGTACAGTAGAACTAGCCTCTCGAGGTGACCCCTGCAGCGTTCTCCGAGGGAAAATAGAATGCTCCAACGATCACCGAGGGAGACTAGTTGTACTGTGCCACAAGCCAATATTTGTTTTATAACACCTCATACATAGATTCTGCACAATTTATTAAGAGACCTGCTACAATAAATCAAACCAATACATGACTTTCATTAACTTGACAACACTCCAAAATTAATTGAACTTCTGTAACACTTCTGTAACACGGATTTATTGTAACAACACCATTGATGCGTTTAGACCAATTTCATGGGCTAGTTCATTGGTTGCCATGGGCTAGTTCATTGGTTGCCATGGGCTAGTCTTTCCTTGTTTGCTTGGCATTACAGTAAAATAGCGAACTGTCATGTGACATGCTCTCAACCAATCACAAGACAGAATCTACGTATGAGGTGTTATAAAATCTTATACAGCAGCGGGTTCCGCGATATATACATATATCTAGGTTGGTGAAATTCTTGCGGGTTGGTAAAATTCTTGCAGGTTAGTTTTATTTCTTGAAAATGAGAAGGTTGAAATGAACGTACGTTTCCATAAAGCAATGTTGTACCTTCCCTTTAATACATCTGTCAAGAGGAGAAGATTTACACTGTAAAACCAGTGGCCAATAAATATCACTGCACATCTTACTTTTCAGAAAACCGTTTTTTCCCCATTTCATTACAGTGCAGCACCACTAAAACAACCAGCCTTTTGCATCTCTCAAGAGGAAAATACTTAAGATTTACACTGTAAAACCAGTGACCAATAAATATCACTGCGCATCTTACTTTTCAGAAAACCGTTTTTTCCCCATTTCATTACAGTGCAGCACCACTAAAACAACCAGCCTTCTGCATCTCTCAAGAGGAAAATACTTAATATTTACAGTGTAAAACCAGCGACCAATAAATATCACTGCGCATCTTACTTTTCAGAAAACCGTTTTTTCCCCATTTCATTACAGTGCAGCACCACTAAAACAACCAGCCTTTTGCATCTCTCAAGAGGAAAATACTTAAGATTTACAGTGTAAAACCAGCGACCAATAAATATCACTGCATCTTACTTTTCAGAAAACCGTTTTTTCCCCATTTCATTACAGTGCAGCACCACTAAAACAACCAGCCTTTTGCATCTCTCAAGAGGAAAATACTTAATATTTACAGTGTAAAACCAGCGACCAATAAATATCACTGCGCATCTTACTTTTCAGAAAACCGTTTTTTCCCCATTTCATTACAGTGCAGCACCACTAAAACAACCAGCCTTTTGCATCTCTCAAGAGGAAAATACTTAAGATTTACAGTGTAAAACCAGTGGCCAATAAATATCACTACACATCTTACTTTTAAGAAAACAAACCGTTTTTTTCCCTCCATTTCATTACAGGGCAGCAACACACAACCACATGTTTTCATAACCAGATATGAAACCCATCTACCATTTGTATATTGCATCCATGAATCACCATTACAAATGAATAACCACTACAGTCACATTTTTTTTTCTTGGACCCAATAATGTTTCATTATGATGCTTCATTTGACATGACGTATCTTCTTGCACAAATGCTAGTACAATGAAACCAATGTGTAAGAGGTTTGGTTTGCTATGTGGCAAATGATATCCTTTGCTATGAGACAATACTTTGATTTACACGTACAATGTACATGTACATGCAGCAGACATACTAGCTTCCGGTAAAATATTCATGTAATTTCATCCATACTTTATAGAAGAATCCAAACCTACCTGTAAACAATTTTTTTAATTTAATTTAAAAAAAAAATCAACTAATTTCATTTGGTTGTCAACGAGAAAAATAGTGAAAATGCATTCAGATTGTCCGTATTCATTTCAACTTGGAATTTCTGTCTTCGGACGACAGATAATAATTTTGGAAATTGTTTTTTTTAAATTTTGACAAGGATGATATATAGTACCACAGACAAAAATAATTCAAGGGATGTTTGATATCATCATCATGTAAGTTTTTTGTAAAACTGAAAAATTTTGGGGGTGACTACAAAATACTGTATAGTGGATTTACAATGCAATAACCCAACCACAAGAGACAATATTGTCACGATCAACAGGGCATGGAATCAGAGTGCTAGTTTTAGATTACCTCAGTGACTGAAAATAATACCCCACACGAGAATGTCATATTACCGTTGCTGCTGCATCAATGAGCCAGTCATTTTCAGTCACTGTGCTCATCTTAAACTAGGACACCGATTCCATGCCCTGTTGAAAGTCTACTCTGATCGAACAAAATTGTCTCTTTAACCAGTTCGCGTCGGGAATAAAAAAGTTTTTCTGGGCCCCTGTGGCAGGTTTCTATTTCCCACACACACGTTAATGGAAGCTTCCACAGCGGGTGGCCAGCACTTCCGAGCATGTCACCGTACACGCGTGGCTCAACCGAGCATGCATACAAATATTCCGGAGTTTCCTATGGCGTGTTTAGACGCTTTCCGATCCGTGGTGCAAAAAAAAAAATGCGTGTATACACAGCCTCCGACGCGAACTGGTTAATAATAATTACGAATAAGGTGTTAGCAATGCTTACAATCTTCTATCTGTTACAAACCTTATGCCTCTCAAGATTATTGAGACACGTCAAGTCCGTCTTGTCCGAGATGCCCCCGTGGGTGACCAGGATTTTGCCATCGATAATAGTTGCTAGCGGCAACAAGGAAAAGATATCCTTAAAGAGTGGGATGAGCCACTGTGCTTGATGTTTGCGATTGGGCTGCAGATGGTTATAAGGTAAAAGATGAGTGGAAACATTAACCAAAAAAAAATGGAATAACTCTCAAGTGATATTGCAACATTATAATCTCAGCACTGTTACTAATCTCAAATCTAGTTACTAATTTTTGGAAATAAGAATTTTGGAAATAAGAGTTATCATAAACAACTTTGTTTTAATTTGTTTGAGTTGTTTTTATACTTAAAAAAAAACAAAAAAAAACTTCATTTAAAAAAAAAAAATCCCAAACAATACATATATGTGGAAACGGTCAACCCCAGTTTCACCTTCTAAATTCCGGAACTTTTCAAACCCATGTGCATTATGGGTAACTCCAGGAGGCTATTATCAAGAAGCTGCAAAGCAGATAATTTTGCAGATGAAATATTTTACATTTTTTCTTGATTTTTTGTTGTTGGTATTTTGTTTAACCCTAACTCCCTAGGCCCATTTGCTTACACATAACCTGAATCCTTCCTAACTCCCTAGGCCCATTTGCTTACACATAACCTGAATCCTCCCTAACTCCCTATGCCCATTTGCTTACACATAACCTGAATCCTTCCTAACTCCCTAGGCCCATTTGCTTACACATAACCTGAATCCTTCCTAACTCCCTAGGCCCATTTGCTTACACATAACCTGAATCCTCCAAAATCCTTCAGTAGTAAAGCAAGCACATGACATGTATGCACACATGTGTTTCTAATCTGTGATACGCGTACATGGCCAGGGACCATCCCTGCATGCATGGAGCAATAAACAGTGTCCACTGACCCATGCACTGACCTTGCAATCACTACAACAAACATGGATGTACATGTACCATGGAAAGGCAAGTGTGCCTAATAACCTCAATCCTCCAAAATCCTTCACTTTAGCAAAGAGCATGTAGCATGTAACCTCAATCCTTCAAAATCCTTCACTTTAGCAAAAAGGATTTTTGAGGATGTGGTAAAGTTAGGGTTAAATAATGGGTTGAGAGCCATCAAAACCTGCAAAGTAAGTTTTGTTTCTAGAACATTTGTTATCCTATGCAAACACGGTAGTTAGTAGTCTTACGTTTTGACCCTTGACCCTGGCGGAGTCTTTCTCAAGGCAAAGTGACAGGGACCAATACAAGTGTGCAATGAGAAGCATGAATCAGTCAAATGGAAAACAATGGATTGATTCTCTAAATTTCTAGTAAAATTTATGTCGGACAGGTAAATTTTAAGAGTAACCCAGCTTGACTGGACAGTGTCAAGAAAAGTTAAAAAGTCCAGTGGCCAAATCTGACAGAGGTGCATGCCAAGCAGACAAAAATTGCTAAGCAGGTTTGACTGGTTACCAGCCAAAATTGCATACAAACGGTTACACTTAGACTGGCTGTCTGACGTTCAAAAATGCTTAAGCAAAATTCTCTGCTAAGCAGCTCTATGAAAAATGGCCCCAGGGCATCTTCACATCCACACCTACGAAATGTCCACATTTAACTCAATAATACACACACACATACACACATACACACAGTCGTGAATTTCAAGACGTCCGAGGACCCTCTATTGTTCCGACTAACTTTTTGAAGCAATCTCCATTGGTTTTGTACACGCCGTTTTCCGAGGGCAACGAAGAACTAAGAACCGCCGTCCGAGGACCTATTGTTCCCTTACTTATATGTCCTCGGATGATTTGCAGTGCAAGCCCGCCCACCCACCCATGTTTGTGTTACATACCCTATGTGGACATTCTTTTGTTCTCGTGTAGTTAAGAGAAACACATTCTTCAAACCAATGCCATTTGCACTGAAGATTCCTTTTGGAGCGGATTTTTTCTCAGTCTTTCCCTTGAATAATCTACTCCGTGGTAACGACACATGTGACTGGCTCTGGCAAAACCCTAAACATGGACGCAATTTTCAAAAGTGACCTCCCAAATTTATCATGAAAATTAACAATGTCCCCAACAACGTTTCAGGATTTGTCTTTTTCCCATCAAAATCTGGAGAAAATGCTCTATATGGTGACGTGAAAACTGGTCCCTCAAACTGGTCCCCGGGGGGTCAGTTTTTGACCTTTTCATGGCTGTTACGCATTATGGGAAATGTTGAGAAGTTTCAGGTTTTGCCAGAGCGGGTCACATCTACTAAAATGCTTCCTTTTTGAGAAAATTGTGCTTTTCGAATTTGTGAACGTCACAAGTTCCTGCATAGTGTGGACATAGCGTAAGTAACACTTACACAATTAAACACAAACACAATATAGACTACTACTTACACATCCTTGCAGCTCGTAACGATGACAGAAAAAAGACTGGCACATGAAGGTCTTATAACAATGGTGTTTTTTATTGGTAATTAGCATCCTTTACTTTACTAATTAAGGTCAGTTTTTGTCTGTCAATCATGTTAGGGAGAGGATGTCTGATGATGCATTTATTTGTTGAGCCTCCCCAGCAATTTTGCTTGTTTCTCTCACATAATTTTGAACCATAGCCCAAACTTGCCATTACTGAAAATGTTTGGAATATTTTCTGAGTGGAGCGGTGGAGGCTTTAGTGGGTATATGAATGCTGGAGGTTTTGGGAATTTCATTTAATATTTCTCTTAAGACTTGGAGGAGGAATTTTAAACTTAATTTTCTACATTCTATATTTCCTTAATTTTCCTTTAAAAAAAAAAAAAAAAAAAAAAAATTCAAAAGTGACCTCCCAAATTTATCGTGAAAATTAACAATGTCCCCAACAACGTTTCAGGATTTGTCTTTTTCCATCAAAATCTGGAGAAAATGCTCTATATGGTGATGTGAAAACTGGTCCCTGGGGGGGTCAGTTTTTGACCTTTTCATGGCTGTTACGCATTATGGGAAATGTTGAGAAGTTTCAGGTTTTGCCAGAGCGGGTCACATCTACTAAAATGCTTCCTTTTTGAGAAAATTGTGCTTTTCGAATTTGTGAACGTCACAAGTTCCTGCATAGTGTGGACATAGCGTAAGTAACACTTACACAATTAAACACAAACACAATATAGACTACTACTTACACATCCTTGCAGCTCGTAACGATGACAGAAAAAAGACTGGCACATGAAGGTCTTATAACAATGGTGTTTTTTATTGGTAATTAGCATCCTTTACTTTACTAATTAAGGTCAGTTTTTGTCTGTCAATCATGTTAGGGAGAGGATGTCTGATGATGCATTTATTTGTTGAGCCTCCTCCCCCCCCCCCCCCCCCCAGCAATTTTGCTTGTTTCTCTCACATAATTTTGAACCATAGCCCAAACTTGCCATTACTGAAAATGTTTGGAATATTTTCTGAGTGGAGCGGTGGAGGCTTTAGTGGGTATATGAATGGTGGAGATTTTGGGAATTTCATTTAATATTTCTCTTAAGACTTGGAGGAGGAATTTTAAACTTAATTTTCTACATTCTATATTTCCTTAATTTTCCTTTAAAAAAAAAAAAAAAAATTTCAAAAGTGACCTCCCAAATTTATCGTGAAAATTAACAATGTCCCCAACAACGTTTCAGGATTTGTCTTTTTCCATCAAAATCTGGAGAAAATGCTCTATATGGTGATGTGAAAACTGGTCCCTGGGGGGGTCAGTTTTTGACCTTTTCATGGCTGTTACGCATTATGGGAAATGTTGAGAAGTTTCAGGTTTTGCCAGAGCGGGTCACATCTACTAAAATGCTTCCTTTTTGAGAAAATTGTGCTTTTCGAATTTGTGAACGTCACAAGTTCCTGCATAGTGTGGACATAGCGTAAGTAACACTTACACAATTAAACACAAACACAATATAGACTACTACTTACACATCCTTGCAGCTCGTAACGATGACAGAAAAAAGACTGGCACATGAAGGTCTTATAACAATGGTGTTTTTTTATTGGTAATTAGCATCCTTTACTTTACTAATTAAGGTCAGTTTTTGTCTGTCAATCATGTTAGGGAGAGGATGTCTGATGATGCATTTATTTGTTGAGCCTCCCCCCCCCCCCCCCCCAAAAGCCTTGCTCGTTTAGAGCTTCATGTTTTTTTTTTTTTTTTTTTTTACAAAACAACTTTAAGTTATTCATATATATACGAATTGTAATATCTTTACAGTTTCACATCATAGATGGCAATAAAAAACAACAAAGAAACCTGTGGACTGCATCATTTACTCTTATGACAAAAACATTTGTTGCCATGGCACCGCTCGATCGTTGAGCTAAAATTAGATCATTTGAGACAAAAGTGTACACGGTATGGTGGCTGCAGTGTTTGTGATGTCCTTGGCAAATAGTGCTATATACCGAAACCACTTAAAATTTAAAGTGTAATTCAAAAATAACAAAATAAAATTTAAATAAATACAGAATTAGCTGTTGCTAACTGCTTACCAACATGGAGGACCTGTGGTATAAATGCAAGATAGTAGTTAATTGGTCTTACGTTTCGAACCTGACTAACTTCTGTACATGTTTGTATGTATGGATCTCATTCATTTTGCCTTTGAGAAAGAACCTGTTAGGTTCGACATGAAAGGCCAATAACTACTATTTTGCTACTTTTTGGAATTGTAAATGGGTTATTCCACCAGGCTAGGGCAAACTTTGTGATATGTGTCCCTTGTTACATGGGTAAATATACCATTTATTATGACTCCTAATTAACATTATTGTAACTTCCTATTCAAGGTACAGAGATTTATTTCATTCTAATTGAAGAATTGAGAATGTGCACTCATGATGAGGATAATGAATGGTACATCTACCTACGTAACAAGGACACCATGTCACAAAGCTTGCCTCAACCTGGTGGAATGACCCAAGAATGTGCACTCATAATATGGATAATGAATGGTACATCTACCTATGTAACAAGGACACCATGTCACAAAGCTTGCCCTAACCTGGTGAAATAACAAAACTTGCCAAACTTACCCCGGTGTAAAGCTGATATGATGGTATCTGTAACTTCCCTAGAAATCTTTTTTTTATTTTTTATTTTTTGTTTGTTTTTCGGAGGTGCTGTCACTTTTCAGGAAGGTGAAATAATTTTAATAATAAAGAAAGAGTACTCTTTCCTAAATTCAACATAGGAATGAATGCAAGATGCTTTCTCAATTACGGCGCAATGTTATACGCTGAAACTTCCACAGGTTGGTAATTTTATGCATGTATTATCTTGATTCAAAAAGTAGGCATACTTCTGAAAGCAGTTTTGCCAACCCTTCGAATTTACAAAAGTAAAGATGTTTTAAGACATTTCGTTGCACTTACTTTCCCATATTTCATTTGGACTTCCCGGATGAAACCATATCTGTGTTAAAAGACCAAAAGAACATTAAACATGGTACATTTTTCATCAGTCTCTTTTTAAATAAATCAGAAATGTGCATTTCATTTTGAAAGCTTTCTTAATATCAAGTTATTACAGTGAGTGCATGCCATATGTTATAAGGAGCAGAGATTCTGAAATTTGTAAATAAGTCAGTCGATATATATATTGTATCAAAAAAAGTCAAGTAAAATATATATTCAAATATTTAAACATGGCCTTTTCCCAAATGAGAAATTGAGAATATAATTATATGTATTAGAGGGGGTTGTAATTTGTGAATATGAAGGATTTGCTTTCATAGATATTTGCAAACAACAAATAAAATTAAAAATAAAATCATTACGATAAATAATTAAAAATAGCAGGATTAGTTTTGCTGCTCAAACATACACGGCACTTGCAGAAACTTAATTACCAATGGCCCAAAAAAAATGTCTCCAGTTTCTGGTCTCCGCGCATCAGTATTTTTAATTTTTAATTTTTTTTTTTTTGGTACTATGAAACGATGTCCAATTGCAGCCAAAATTACTGGATCAATAGGAATTCTGCCGTGCTGTGTTTCAAACGACTTTTTCACGTAGGGGCATGAACGTTTGCCCGATTTGTGAGGCCTCTCTTAGCCGCCATACTTTTGTATATGGGAAATTTGGTCACCACGTATGCCTGTATCATGTATTTCCCTGTTAGGGAAAAAAAAGAAAGAAGGGGAAAAAAAAGAAAGAAAAAGATTACCAGAAAAAAACGGAAAAAAAACGCGTCACCACACCAGTTTTGAAGCCAACCGATGACCAGAAACTGGAGACTTTTTTTTTTTTGGCCTGATCTGATAACCTTCATTTTCACCAGCCAATGCCAAGATTCTAATTTTACCCAAAACAAACTGTCCCTTGACTTCAAAAATGCACCCACGGTAACCAAGATAAAGTCAATAAACCATTTTTGGTTAATTCCGCTCATTTCCCGAGTACAAGTGTTCCTGGGTTTGGGTTTCCATCAGGAGGCATTTTAATTGTCTTCCTGTCACGCTAAGTGCATGCCTACCAGTTTGAGTGTTGCTACCAGTGTGAATTTAATCAGATGGATCGGGTACCGGTATTGATCTGGGACCGAACTGCAACTGGCCTCTAATCACAGGTAATTCACACACAGTAATGGGAAACACATGGGTCAAACATTATGGCCATTTCTGGCATCAATGCCTTGCTGTTTCACTGTCAGTTTTGTTCTAAATTCTGTCTGTAAACCTTTACTTTCCTTGTAAAAGGAAACTAATTTACTTCCCAAACAAGGTTTATTTGACAACGTAATTGGCAAGTGAACAGTCCATGGGTGCCATTATTTGAGCAGCAATGAATTCATCACTCTATATGTTGTACATCCTTGATTCACTAATTTACTCATTAAACATGCCCTAGTCAATAATTGAGAGAAGTTATTGAAAGTTATTTACTTTCCTTCGGCTAGAAAAGAATTAATGTACAAAATAAAACCACAAATTACACAGAAAAAAAAAGAAAAATCCACAAAGAATATGGATCTTTTAATAATAGAAATTAGGTCAAAAATTGTAATGTTTGGATTTGGTAACAAAAAAAACCACGGTTAATCCTTTCAATAAAAATATATAGTCAAAATATAAAGTGTTTATAAAAAACACTAATTACACTGCTGTTTCTATTTTGAAAATACCCTTTCATTCTATGCTGAATTCTGAAGGGAGCCCTCTGTTGACTTCTATAACCACTGGGGAACCAACCTCAGATTCATGATGTGGTCCTCGTGATTTCCCCTATTCAGATACACCTCATTAGGGTAGACAAGAAAGAACGCAAACAATAAGATCGCAATTTCCACGGAGTGGGGTCCCCTGTCCACGAAGTCACCGTTGAAGATGTAAGGATTCTCTTTTGATGGCAGACCATTCTGAAAACGCACAAAAATTTAAATCCCAATTACACTTAATAAGCGCTTAATAAGCGTGGAGAGGAAAATGATCTCTACCTCTTTCCTGTTCATATATTTTCTCTTCTGATTACACTGGTCAATTTTTTTTTTTAAAGTTGTCTGCTTCGGAGATAAAATGTGCTATTTATTATGGATTTTGATGTGCTGAATTCAAATATGACAATTAAAATTGCTGACTGGCTACTGTTTCCAAGATATTTATGTTTTTACATTTTACGTACTATGGTGTACATAGCAGATTTTTAATCATGAATTATCATACGCTATTCCCATACGTGTACACATGTACATGTAGATCTTGAAAACTAGAGCCAATCAACAATTTTAAGCATCATTTCCATTCTCAGTGACCCATAATTAGTCAAGTTTGACTTCATTTGTTTCGGAAGCATTTTGGCTGTAGACCAGTGTTACCTCTTCATCCTTATGAAAGGACAGATGAAGGAAGGAGTGTTGATCAAATTACAGTTGTATCGTCCTATGTTTTCCCGGCAATTTCCGGGAATTTTTTATTTGCATTGTACTTTGAAATGAGATATTTCACTGAATAGTTTGGTTTAACAGTAAAAAGTGCCAAAATGAATCTTTGACGGGACCCACCATAAATTAATTTCGGAACATATTCACTGTAAAACCATGCTTCTCACAATGATTTTGAGAATTGTGTCATTTTTAACCATTTTTTTTTTTTTTTACTTCCTAAATGGGCAATATCGTCTCGATCAACAGGGCATGGAATCGGAGCGCTCGTTTTAGATTAACTCAGTGACTTAAAAATGATACCCCAAATGATAAGGTCATATTACCGTTGCTGCTGCATAAATGAGCCAGTAATGTTCAGTCACTGTGTTCACCTTAAAACAGGGCACCGATTCCATGCCCTGTTGAAAGTCTGCTCCGATTGTGATATTGTCCTTTAAAGTAAAATAGCAATGTACCGATGAAAAAAGAACATTTCTGGAAAATTGCCATTGAAAATAGCCCAAAACACAGACAACACATCTGTAAGGCATGACTTGTGATCAAAATCATATCCACGATTGAATATTAGAAAATAGATGACTTTGTAATGAACAACAAAACAAAAAAAATTTGCACTGTTTTTCTTTCCAAAATGAGATATCTTCTTTGTACTTAGCCCTTGTACAATGTTGGCAATGGTGTGACACTCCCCCCCCCCCAATAATTTTTCTCTGTCGGCAAATGAAGCATCAAAGGTACTATAACAAAATAAATTTGCAGTCGGCAAACCTAGAGCTATGGGTCTGCCGACTGCAAATGTATCGTGTTTCTAAGCACTGAAGATTTGCCGAGTTGTTTGTTATCAGTTGTTTTTACTTTGTAACACATTGTATTTTACTCACGGAAAGAGCTGCAGTTTCCCTACCCCCCCCCCCAAGACCCTGGCCTCTGTTGCCCTATAGTCTTGGCATTGGTCCCCATAGACATTGTGATATTCTAATGGAAGTGCCCTTCACTCAGGAAGTGGCCTTGTCCCTACAAGAATGAAATTCCAGGCATGCGAGACAAAACTATTTTAAAGGATGTTTGGTACCCTCATAGACTGACACTATAAGTCATATTTAAGTGAAACTGATTAATTTGGGAGATATGTTATACAAGGCATTCTACGCAGAATAAATTGTCTCGACAGTTTAATTAAATTGCACTTCTCACAAGAACTCTGGCACAGTGCAATATTTCATTTGTCAGTCTTCAGACGATGTCTTGTTATTGTAGAATAAAGCAGGCATGGAACCATAAATAGCCAAGTACCGAGACCAATAGACAATAAATCCTGTACACAACATTGGGAGAGATGTAATTGTGTTGCCATGGCGATCGGTGCATCAATTTTTATAAGAGCGCAAAATAACTGACAACAGATAATCATCATTGTCATAACGAGTGGCACACAACAGAGAGATTGAAAGCCGTGGGCGATCAAAATCATGATGAAGAGGGACAAAAAATTAGATTCAGCCGTAATTGTTATTGATGCAGGTAACCATGACCTTTGAACTCTAGGCTGCTAAAAGGCATATTTCAGAAATAAAAGTTAATATAAAGCAACTGATATTGTACTTACTGCGTATTGTACATTTCACTATAAATTTTTTTTATTTTTAATATGCTATGAAAGGGGCTGCAAGGGGGATTGGGAGGGGATGAATATTATTTAAATTTAACTTCATGTGCCTGCTTTTCTGTGTTTTCCAGTGGGTACAATTGACACTCAGAAATACCAACCATCCCTTACAAAATTCCACTAGTTTTACTGTATAAAATACTAGTTTACTTGCAGTATTATTATAGTAAAACTGTACTATTTGTGAAGTTTTACTAATTTTTACTTCAAATTTACTCCTAAATTTTCTCCTGAAGACGATCAGAGCATACTGATCGAAACGTTGAGTTGTAACCACCAGTTCTTTTCAGAACTAATTACTACTCAATTGAGAATTTCATATGGTGTCACCGCAAACAGTCTTTACTTACTTCTATATACTAACAGTGTCTACAATTATTACAGTAACACTTTAGCAAAACTATAGATTTAGTACATTAAAACTGCAGTGGATTTTTGGGTAAGTCATCAGTGCGATTATAAAATCTATGAATTTGTCTCTGGATGGCTGATGGAGTGAAGACACAGTTTTTAGTTTGTGAGTGACTTGAGATCTCTTTTTTATTTATCTGTGAACTAATATCTAAGGCCAAACAGAATGATTTAATTTATTTCCTCTTAAAAGTACTTTGAGTGGTTACAGGCTTTCAGAATTTATTTCTCAAGTTGCTACTAAGCTACAGAACCCATTTAATCATTTCTAATTTCGCTTCCCTTTTAAAGAAATAAATCAATGAAATTAAATGTCTGGACAGCCACACTCACGAGCCCCTGTTAATTTTTGCAGGTCAATTCCGACAAGTCCAGGAATGACAACAATGACTTCTCCGTATTTGATCGAGGCAAAGGTGAATGAACAGCTTTCGGTAGAACAAGTATGCATTCCTGTTGGTTTCTCTATAAAGGAATGCATGTACTATACATATATTTTGTACACTGAGTATGTATGGGATGGACCATTAGGTTTTAGTTCATCGGACATGACTTCTGATGGCACAGTCTTCAGAATGTGGGGATCAAATCCTTGTCCATAATTGCTTATCCCCCACCCACCTAGGAGAAAAAAGGTAGAGGTGCATTTGTGTCGTGGATGCTTGGCGCTGTATAGTGCCTGGAGAGCTGAGCAAGTTTTCAGGAATAATATTGGCCAGTGAATGATATTAACACATAATGGGAACACTTATAAGCTAGAAGAAATATGAATTTGCTATTATTATTCTGTATTACCATAGTACGACTGTATCATGTGTACAACCTACATTGTACATGTGGCCACGTTTTTAAAGGGACGGTACAACATTGGTAATAACCAGATTATGAAATTAACAAATTACTATCTACAAATTTACTTGGTGTAAAGATGCTGCATATATAAATCGTGGCATATATATCGCGGCACCCGCTGCTATATAGGATTCTAGCCAGCCAATCGACATCGGGCAAGCTCGGTGGTCAGGAGGTTAAGACATCTGCACTAGTAAGCAGGAGGTCATAGGTTCGAATCCCACCCGAGTCGCCTGTGAAGTTTCCCACAGACACTCGGAAAGCACCGAGTATGCAGTGCTATCCACACACGTCGGTGTAGGGCAAAATTAAGTCAATTATATAAATCTTCCTGAGAAAGAAACTGTAATTGAAAATTTACAAAAAGTTGCCAGACGGCAAAAAAAACAAAACAGAGCAAACATTATTACAATTTTTGTTTGTTTTCTCAAAAACGTGATCGGCTATTGCGATGTCATTTTTACAGGTCAGTTTTATGATCTATTTCTTGAAAACTAGACGGTTGAAATGAATGTATGTTACCAAGTACAAATGTTGTATCTTCCCTTTGAAAGAAGAAATTGTCCAAGCAGATAGATTGATTGAATGTACATGTATGGTAAAAGTATATGCCATAATAATTGATAAAATAAAATATTTAAAACAGAAACAAGTATATATAAATATACATATATAATAAGGGAAGCGAGCAAAGAAAAATTGGCTGATGCCGGACTCGAACCCGTGACCTCTCGAATACCGTACGAGTGCTCTACCAACTGAGCTAACCAGCCCATGTTGGTGGGCGGTCCACTCATGCCAATTATCTATTGCTCTACGGGGCCAGGTCAGAGGCCAAACCATATATGCCGAGTAGCCAGGGATGAAGCCCCAGTCAGATGCAGACAACCCAGGTAACGGCAGTAGCGGGGATCATGCACACAACGGGATATATATTGTTCAGCACAGAAGTTTTACCATTTGGTAAAATTTTTAAACTACTAAAAAGTAAAAATATTTTAAAAAAAGAGGAAATTAACTGAAATCAGCTGAACAGTACATGCCTGAAATATTCTGGTGATGATCAAGACAGTTATGCACAAAGCACTTACCTTGTAGAAGATAATGAGTAAATCATCCAGTTTGCCATGTAAGTCACCTAGGGAAACAAAGACAGGGGAAAATGTCTCTCAAATAAAACATTAAGCGCAGGATTAAAGCAGAGGTTGACAGAAGTCACGTATGCAGATATTTAGAACCTTGTCACCTCTATGTTCACTCATTCTGTTGTGATCATCATTTTTGAAATTTTACCATCTATCAATTTCCTAATGACATATTTTTGTATATTATTTAAGGCTATAAGCTTGGGCGATATCGATTTTTTTTAATCAACGATATATGATCAAACATATATCACAATTTTTTTTTATTCACACATGATTGCTTTAGAGCTGATAAACACATGTATGTATCCCTCTACAAGCGTCCCCCCAAAATCGCCTGTGCTTGGCAAATTGGCAAATTCATTCCACAAATTCATTCCACAAAGTACAATAGAATTGCATTTTAGAAATGTTATGAGCCCCGTCAATTTGTGCTTTGATAGACAGAAGCGGCAATTCATTAATTAGATACTGGGCCAGCAACATACTTCAGTTCGGCACAATCAACGCATTATACAATTCAGTATTCATCCATTTTCGTAGTTTACAGAGCACTTACGTTGTACTGGCTAGGTATAAAAATGAACATGCAGCATAATGAACATATCTATTCATGAGCATCGGACAGCCAATAAGAACAAAATAAATTTGCTACTATGCAAATCTATCCAATCACGACGTGCAGAAACAGGCACGTGATCCTCAACCACGACCAATCAGCTCGCATGTGGTATGTGTCTACGTATACGTATGTGTTCTCGTGGGGAATTCATTCCCTTTCAAGTTTATGAGCTGAAATTCCCGCTGCTAGTATATTTAAAAAAAATCATGACATTAAGGCTCAGTGGAATAAGATTTGTAAATATAAAGTAAAAATAACTAGGATTTAGTAGTCTTGATTATTTTTGACAAGCCCGCTGGACTACTTTGAAAGGCGTTTTGACCCGTCCGCTGCCATTTTAACTGGCAATGTGGCTATAGGCCAGCGGACTACAGTTCAGGTCGAACCCTGGTTTATATTTTGTAACATCAAACATTAAGAAAAATATCTTTCATATAAATGAATAAACAGTGGAATAAATAATAGTAGTTTTGTATTACGCTCTGATTAGGCCGTTCCAATTTTATTAGTTGGTTTACGGATGCGGCGACTTATTTTGTTGAAAAAGCGAAAAAAATAAAAATTGGAAATCCGTACTTTTTTTTTTGCGAGACGGAGGCAAATCCCAGTATAAAAAGCAGAGCTTATGATTGTCATCCAATGGATTTACATGTACATGCATACAACACTTACTATCATTTTTTTAAAACCCTTTCTGACAACCTTTTTCAGCACCTAAAAAATCCGTAAACCAACTAATAAAATTGGAATGGCCTTATATGGTGAAAAACATCAGTAACATGCTATATAAGGACCTTTTAATGATTTTTTCTGTTCTTCAAACAAAAAAAATTATGGTAAAACTGAAAACTATGTTTTTTTTTCCCTGGCGGTAAACCGGCTAGCCAAAAATTGAAAACTGCCCAAGCCTGACAGACATCCAGCCACTATACCAATATAATATACCAATTTAATCAGAGGATCAGAGACCACTATGGCTAGAAAGTGAGACGTAAACCTTTTCTACACATTGTGCGATACGAAAACACATTCAATTCCCAACACTTAATCGGTCTCTTTGAATGGCGGTGGATTAAAAGAAACAACGCCGTGGTGGCGGCTCCTATGTGATCAAACAGTCGGCTTACCACTGAAGTAGTTGGCTTTTGTTTCTCACCTCCAAAAGCTGAAAAGATTGGCCTAATTTTGTTTTCATGGAATTTCTGACTTGACTCACAATCGCAATTTTTGTTTTAATCTTGATATATTTTTTCATCACGATATATTTTTTTAATCGTGATATATTTTTTAATCGTGATTTGCCGATATCTTGATAATTTGAAAAGTTCTCGATATCGTAATCGAATAAAAACGGTATCGCGATATTTGTTATTATCGTGTTATCGCCCAAGCTTATAAGGCCCCCAAAAAAGTCTCCAGTTTCTGGTCTCCATCAGAATTTTTATTTATTTTTTTTGCTATGAAACGATGTCCAATTGCAGCCAAAATTGCTGGATCGATTGGAATTCTGTGTTTTAAATAACTTTTTCACATAGGGGTATGAACGTTTGCCCGATTTGTGAAGCCTCTTAGCCACCGTACTTTGTGTATGGGAAATTTGGTCAATAACCGCGTACACATGTATAACGTATTTCACTGGTTGGCAACAAATAAATAAATAAATTAAAAAAAAAAAAAAAAAAAAAAAAAAAAAAAAAATTACCACAAATAATTTTGAAGCCGACCTATGACCACGAAACCGGAGACTTTTTTGGCCTAATGGAATTAATTTTCTTTGCTCTGGCTATGTTCAATCTTTTTTACATATACCTACTGTATATTCTTTTAGTTGTTTTCATCATTTGTTTTTTGATAAATATGGCTAAGCTATTTATTGTATATTTAGGGAGTGCCTTCTTACATATATGTAATATATGTAGTTACTTGGTTTGCTTTTGGGCAATCCCAGGCTCTGTTTTTCGTAATCGTTTGTTTGGTTTTTCTAATTATGCCTGTAATATTGTTTAAATGCCTGAAGTTATAATTTAAAAATATATATGTTACATATATTATTTTTAAAAAATTAATAAAAAATTAAAAAAAACAAAAAAAAACCAGCATGACAATATATAAAAATCATCTTTATCAACATCACGGAACAAATAACGCAGGTCCGCTGCCACCGGAAATAACACCAATTTATTAAAAATGACAGTAGGCGGATAATGACTGGTGAAATAATAGCACTAATGAATGGTTTAATAAATGCTCCAGTATATAGGACTCTATAGCCAGCCAATCGTCAAGTTTTCTTTCCCACAGACACTCGGAAAGCACCGAGTACACAGTGCCCATATACACGTCAGCGCAGGGCAAGATTAAATCAATGCATTTTCAGAATATGTGCGTATAAAAGCATTGTGTAAATTCTCTCCTACCGTGTTGTTAACTGTGTTGGTTTTTGGTTCATTTTTTATTATTATTTTTTTTTATACTCTCTGATTGTCTTCAGAAGGCTTTGTAGAGATGATCAGGGCATACTGATCAAAATGTTGAGCAGCAATAACCACCAGGGGCCAATTTCACAGAGCTGCTTAGCAGACAAAAATTGCTTAGCAGAAACATTTCGACATTTCGATCAGTATGCCCTGATTATCTACAGAGCCTTCTGAAGACAATCAGAGTGTATGAAAAAAAAAAAAAAAAAAAAAAAAAAACGGTTTACAACTCAAGTAACTGAAATAAACCCCATTAACCAGTTCGCGTCGGTGGCCGTGTATACACGCAATTTTCTTTTGGACAGCGGATCGGAGAGCGTCTAAACACGCCACAGGATTCTCGGGAATATTTGTATAGATTCCCGGTCGATGTGGCAACGAGCCATAAGCATACGGTGGAAGATGCGGTCTCCCCGGTCACGCTCTGGTGAGCACCATTGGTCGTGTTTGTGCGGTAAAAATAAACCCGCCACGGGGTTCGGAAAAACTTTTTTATTCCCGGTGCGAACTGGTTAGAAATATTTTTGGCAGGTGCTTATTAAAAACAAATCATCATTTCGCCTGATGACGACAATCAGAAGTGTACTGATCGAAACGATATCCCATCATCGGTTTTTCCCGAGAACCAACCCTCGTTATTACATCTCTTGAGAGATTATTACAAATGTACATGTACATGATGCTATCACAAACCTTTCTCTCCTTCAATTCTGTCTTGATGAGTTTTTCAATGTGTTGATTCTGATGAGAACTGGTGGTATTTTTGCTGCTGGACATTTCAATCAGTACTCTCGGATCACTTACAGAACCTTCTGAAGACAATCAGAGAATACTGATCGGGGAAAAAATGGTAGCAAAATATCCTCCGGTTCTTCCCAAAACCAAAACAGTTTTACAACTCAAGTTTACTAAAAAAAAATCAATCCCAATCAAAATATTTTTTTTGGCAGGCTCTCATTACAAAAAAGCATAATTTCTCCTGAAGACATTCAGAGTGCACTGATCGCAAACGTAAAGTGATCTCATCACGGGTTCTTCTCAGAAACCAGTACTCATTAAAAAACCTCTTGAGCGACTGTTACGCATGGTGCTATCGTCGCAAACCAATACTCGGAACTTCATCTCACTCACCGCAGACCGTTATTTGCTTGGCGAGGGCCGTAGTGGCCTGACTGATATTGGGCTTGGTCATCAGCACCTTACGAGCCTCCAGCAGGACCTGGATGCAGTACTTGCTGTGGAGGGGATGGTCCTCCTTCAGACTCTCCACCATGTCCTGCAGCTGTTTTGGGGTCAGCGGAAAGGTCAGGTGGACCCCTTTGTACGACGTCTCCACTGGGATCTGGATGGAGTCCAGTTTGTCCAGTTTCTCATCTCTGATGATGTGCGGGTTTTCTTCTGCAGGAGGAGAAACAAAAAGGGCACTTTGGGGAAGCCTGTTTGTCTGTTAACTTTTTTGGGAAGCCTGTTTGGGCTTGTTTCAAAAGTGTTTAAAATCATGTCGGACAGAATTTGAAAGTGCGCTATATTTTTTATTGAGGATTAAATGTTATATACGTTTTTTTATTCAGTGTACAGCACAGACTGTCAATAATGGCACAGGACATTATTTTTTCACTCAATTTTATTTAATTTGGTTTTCTTACTGAAAATGTCAGCATGTCGGATGGAATCGATAGAAATGAGTTTTTTTCCAGGAATCTTAAAGACATTTTAATTTTTGATTTAATATTGCCCTACACCGACGTGTGTATATTTTAATTTTATCGGCACTTAAAGGAGTAAAAAAGTTAAAGGTAACAAGTTAACAAGAGTAACAATGACTCTTCATGTTAATTTGGGGTATAAGCTTTGAATATCTAACACATATCTTTACCTTTTTTACCACTTTTGAAACATGCCTGTTTGTCTGTTAACTTTTAGGGAAGCCTGTTTGTCTGTTAACTTTTAGGGAAGCCTGTTTGTCTGTTAACTTTTAGGGAAGCCTGTTTGTCTGTTAACTTTTAGGGAAGCCTGTTTGTCTGTTAACTTTTAGGGAAGCCTGTTTGTCTGTTAACGTTTTTGGGAAGCCTGTTTGTCTGTTAACTTTTAGGGAAGCCTGTTTGTCTATTAACTTTTTGGGAAGCCTGTTTGTCTGTTAACTTTTAGGGAGCCTGTTTGTCTGTTAACTTTTAGGAAAGCCTGTTTGTCTGTTAACTTTTTTGGGGAAGCCTGTTTGTCTATTAACTTTTTAGGGAAGCCTGTTTGTCTGTTAACTTTTTTTTGGAAGCCTGTTTGTCTGTTAACTTTTCAGGGAAGCCTGTTTGTCTGTTATCTTTTTTGGGAAGCGTGTTTGTCTGTTAACTTTTAGGAAGCCTGTTTGTCCGTTATCTTTTTTGGGAAGCGTGTTTGTCTGTTAACTTTTAGGGAAGCCTGTTTGTCTGTTATCTTTTTGGGAAGCGTGTTTGTCTGTTAACGTTTTTTGGGAAGCCTGTTTGTTAACTTTTTGGGAAGCCTGGTTGTCTGTTAACTTTTTGGGACTCCAGTTTTAAGGTTATTTTTATGATTGGTAATTTAAAAAAATAACAAAATGGTCAAATCTTAAAGTAAAGCTTACTTTGGTATGGTATGGTATTATATGGTATTATCTCCTCTAGAAATAACTTAATCTAGAAATAACATAGTACTGTCATTTTTAAGAAAAATGAAAATACATCCAGTTTTAATTTTAGGAAAGAGTCTTCTTCTCTAAATCCGTGCAAGGATGATTACACAAAATCTGAATGTATTTCCACTGTTTTCTTGTGATCTTTCAGAACGTAATAAGCTGAAACTTGCTTGTTTAATGTATTTTGATTCAAAGAGAGTAAGCACACTCATAGAAGCAGTTTTGCCAACATTACCAATGTTGTACCTTCCCTTCAATGTATATCATGATTCAAAGAGAGTAAGCATACTCATAGAAGTAGTTTTGCCAACATTACCAATGTTGTACCTTCCCTTCAATGTATATCTTGATTCAAAGAGAGCAAGCATACTCTTAGAAGCAGTTTTGCCAACATTACCAATGTTGTACCTTCCCTTCAATGTATATCTTGATGCAAAGAGAGTAAGCATACTCATAGAAGCAGTTTTGCCAACATTACCAATGCTGTACCTTCCCTTCAATGTATATCTTGATTCAAAGGGAGCAAGCATACTCATAGAAGCAGTTTTGCCAACATTACTAATGTTGTACATTCCCTTCAATGTATATCTTGATTCAAAGAGAGTAAGCATACTCATAGAAGCAGTTTTGCCAACATTACCAATGCTGTACCTTCCCTTCAATGTATATCTTGATTCAAAGGGAGCAAGCATACTCATAGAAGTAGTTTTGCCAACATTACCAATGTTGTACCTTCCCTTCAATGTATATCTTGATTCAAAGAGAGCAAGCATACTCATAGAAGCAGTTTTGCCAACATTACCAATGCTGTACCTTCCCTTCAATGTATATCTTGATTCAAAGGGAGCAAGCATACTCATAGAAGCAGTTTTGCCAACATTACCAATGTTGTACCTTCCCATCAATGTATATCTTGATTCAAAGAGAGCAAGCATACTCATAGAAGCAGTTTTGCCAACATTACCAATGTTGTACCTTCCCTTCAATGTATATCTTGATTCAAAGGGAGCAAGCATACTCATAGAAGCAGTTTTGCCAACATTACCAATGCTGTACATGTACCTTCCCTTCAATGTATATCTTGATTCAAAGAGAGCAAGCATACTCATAGAAGCAGTTTTGCCAACATTACCATTGTTGTACCTTCCCTTCAATGTATATCTTGATTCAAAGGGAGCAAGCATACTCATAGAAGCAGTTTTGCCAACATTACCAATGTTGTACCTTCCCATCAATGTATATCTTGATTCAAAGAGAGCAAGCATACTCATAGAAGCAGTTTTGCCAACATTACCAATGTTGTACCTTCCCATCAATGTATATCTTGATTCAAAGAGAGCAAGCATACTCATAGAAGCAGTTTTGCCAACATTACCAATGTTGTACCTTCCCTTCAATGTATATCTTGATTCAAAGGGAGCAAGCATACTCATAGAAGCAGTTTTGCCAACACTACCAATGCTGTACATGTACCTTCCCTTCAATGTATTTCTTGATTCAAAGAGAGCAAGCATACATGTACACATAGAAGCAGTTTTGCCAACATTACCAATGTTGTACCTTTCCTTTAACTTTAAAGATGTATTGCCTGTATTGCGTTTTGGATATTTTTCAAAGGCAATTTTCAGCAATTTTCTTTTTCACCAGAACATTACTATTTTACTTGAGGAAGGGAAATCAACTTAATATCTCAAAATAATGTTAAGAAGTAAGGTTTTGTTTTTTACAGTAAAGAAAAATATCTACCAAAATAAATTTATGGTTGGTCCCTTCAAATATTAATTTTTGTGACTTTTTACACTGCTTCTGACAACTATTTTGTGAAATATCTCATTACAAAATTTGTTTTTCCTTTCTAAAAGGAAATTATCAATGTTTCAATGAAAAACTAAAACATCTGGAATTTATCGGTTAAACATGGTCGGGGTGGGGCGCGATGCTTCTTTCATATAGTGGCCGGGCAAATAATGGCAGAGGAAATCTGTCAATACCTTCATCGGATATTCCATTTTGCGACTCCAGGAAACTGGCCTTAGGCGAGTCACCCATCGAGACTATCATGTCGTTGAAGAAGTTGTGTAGCTGTAGGGCAGAGGGAGACATACATGTATCAACGGAAAAACAGGAAATCACTGCAATTGCAATATTTCAATGATATCAAATTGGCAGAAAATCATCAAGGGGGAGGGGGGGGGGGGAGACAGACTAGGCGTGTGCTGTGTACCCGACCGTTGAGTTCAATACCTGGTTCCTTTTTAACCATTTCGGGTACCCGAAAACCACTTTTTTTAAATTTCAAAAACTGGAATGCAAGTCTTTGATGAACACGTACCGATCTTCCATGTTTATAATATAGTTTCAGGTACTTTGTTTTATTACATAAAATTCATAGCAATACTAAGTTATCAAGTTTGGGGGTATTTTTTGGTGTTATTTTAACTTTTTGTATGAAATTAATGGTAAATTGGAAATGAATGTCACTGTCTTGTACTGCATTAGGCCTATGTACTGTGCCAGAAATTATCAAGAGTGGAACCGGACCTTTACAGCAGCCAGGTACCTGGTTCCAAAATAACCCATGGAATGCACAGCACTACGACAGACGGGAAAAATTGTGTTTCTGATCGAGAGCTGCATTTAAACGAGCCAGTAATTTTTCAGTCACTGCGTTCATCTTAAAACTTGGTCACCGATTCCATGTCCTGTTGATAGTCTGATCTGACTGTGACGATGTACAAGTACTGTCCCTTTAAATGTACAAATTCACAGAGAGGGCAGTGCTAAAAATTTAAGGCCATAGATGTTTTTCCATAACAGCTTGTTTGTGTTGTATTTTGATGGACTCATCAGTACTGTTACAGCCCATGCATGGTGTTGGATTTTGGTGGATTCAGGAAGGTTGGAATAAACATCCCAGAGAGTAATTTCCCTTGTAATCGCCCAGCAAAATGCTATCAGAAATTCAAACAGTGTTGCTGTCCTTCAAAAAGGCTCTCAAGACCTATAATCTTTTCCCCAAATCGTAGATGGTTTTTCTTTTGTCTTCTTCCTTTTTTCCTTTCTTTGTTATAACGCCTTGTATCCTTTGGTTATTTGACACTCTATAAATCCAGTTATTATTATTATTATTCAGGAAGGTTCTAAGCCAAAACTATTAGGGGTTAGGGTTAAAAATGTAAATTTTCAGTGGGGTACATGGGTAATGGGGGAGGGGGAGGGGACAAGTGCTGCCCAAGCCCCAAACAACTTGTACACATAGATACATAAGAGACTATTACACTAGAGTAATCCATACATCCATAGTAATCCATACTGAATCCTTTTTTATAATATGTCAGTCAAAAACATGTACTTGTACATCAGCGTTTCTCTCTATCATCAAATAGCACTCTGCAGACCACAAGCAATTTAAACAAATCAAATTTGCTGGGAGAGGAAACTCAACATGGTTTTAATGTTAAGTGTTTAAAAGCATTTCCCTGGAATGATGGAAATCAGATATTAAGATGCGAAACCGCAAACTCTCTTGTATTCCCACGAAATCTCTTAGAAGTAGTTATAAATGTTCGTTGAAGTACAGCGCAGATGAAATCCTTCACATTAGAGATCGACATATGGATAAACCATACTTTTTTTTGCCCGTTCAAATAACACAAGGTAAATTAATTTGATGGGACTGAAGGCCAGGATTATTAGATCTGGCAGGAAGCTTTTGCATTTTTCGAACACGCTTACATGTGGATCATGCGCGGATAAACACAAACTAAAGAGGAAGGACATGTCATATCTATTACGGCCAAGTTGAAGAAAAAGGTGTTAAACAAACGTAGCAGTGACTAGTGTTGTTTTTAAAAATTTGTTGTGTGGTAATTATTTTTGGATTAAATCGTTACTCAAAAACGCAATATAGGAATAAACATCACAGAGAGTAATCTCCCTTGTAATCGCATAACAAAATGCTATCAGAGCATACTGATCGAAACGTCGAGTTGTAACCTCCAGTTCTTTTCAGAACTAATTACTACTCAATTGAGAATTTCACATGGTGTCACATTATTATTATTATTATTATTATTATTATTATTATTATTATTACACAAAATTTACAATTTGCTTATCAAGATACAAGATTTGCTATTGCCAAAAAATATTTCACAAAAATATTTCAGCCTAAATTTTTTTGCTACGCCAACATTTTAGGTTCCTTGAAACTCTACATGTAAGTATGAAGTCTGGCGCAGATGGTCAAAGAATTCCTTCACATTGGAGATCAACATACAGTTAAACCATATACTTTTGCCTGTTCAAAGAATGTATGTATGAACATGTGTGAATGTACATGTACACTCACTGGCCATAAGTATTGCAACATCCCCAAAGTTCAGTTTGGAGAACTGTGTTACAATAATTATTTTATTTTATTTACACTACTTAAGACTTCTTGAAAGTGCCTGTGTTTTGAAGTCAATGTTCTTTTTTTACTGTTCTTGCTCGGAAATTATGTAATACACGATCGATGAAATCGGATTAAATGATCATCTCACCTGTTACTTGTAAAGTGCTATTTTGAGCATGTTGCAATACTTTTGGCCAGTGAGTGTACATGCTATTGGCTTGAAGGGCCCGTATGAAACATGATTTTACTTTACTTAAAAATCATTATGCATGACTCTGTATCCATGAAAGATTATTTAAATTACCAATTTGTGGGTGTTTTCATACCTTTCTTTGGAATTGCAGGCCTCCCAGTGACTAATCTACCAAATTTTTATTTTTTAAATCTTGGTTTTTTAAAGCAAAATATAGGTTATTATAGGTTTATTAAATGCCAAAATGTAGGCTTTTATAGGTTATTTCCCGTGATTATGCAGTGTTAAGTAACAAGTTTTTGCTAAATTGCCTACCTTCTGAGTACTTTATGCAACAAAGTACATTACCCCATACCCTGTCCGGCAGAAAATCTAAGAGCGGTACACATGTTATAGTTTGGCTTCATCTCTTTATACTCAGGAAGTAATTTTTCTTCAAAGCCATGAGGATTTTATGAGATAGTTGAAAATGTGTTGCAGGAGATTAAATATATAGGTTTTTATAGGTTAATATGTACATGTAGGTTTTTTTTGGGGGGAAACAAAAGGTTCCCATTTTGAAATATAGTTTTTTTTTATAGGTTTTATAGGTTTCGCTGGGAGGCCTGGAATTGTTTGATCTTTATGCTAATAAAAGTTTGCATATTTATTGAGCACATCAGCAATGTCACAGCAGGTTCAGTAGCAACATCATTAATAATAATAATAATAATAATAATAGAGGCATTTTTAAAGCGCTCTTACATGAGGTATCACAGCGCTGTACATTATTACCTGGGGAGTATACAGCTCAATTGCTGCCATTACAGCACATATAGGGCTAATCAAACACAACAACCAACTCTGCCCTCACAGGTACCCATTTTACCCCTGGGTGGAGAGAAGCAATTATGGTAAAGTGTCTTGCTCGAGGACACAAGCACCCCGGTCGCGGTCGGGATTTCAAACCCACATTTCCTCTTTAAATGGGACAAAATTACTACCTGGCAAAAAGTACAGGTTGTAAGTGTTGAATACGAAAGATCAATGAAAATGCATGGTGCATTAGAAGATAAAGGCATGTTTCCAAAAGTGCACTGATGGATTTTGGAGCATTCAGGAAGGTTCCTAGCCAGAATACCTAGGGGGTTAGGGTTAATATTTATTTGATTAGCAATAATAATAATAATAATAATAATAATAATAATAATAATAATAATAATAATAATAATAATAATAATAATAATAATAATAATAATAATAATAATAATAATAATAATAATAATAATAATAATAATAATAATAATAATAATAATAATAATAATAATAATAATAATAATAATAATGTAGACTTATATATAGCACATGTATCCAAACTGGTGCTCAAGGCGCATTATATTATTACCCCTGCTCATCAGGCGCATAAATCATTCCTGAAACCATCTCAGCTCACTGGGGAGTATACAGTTCAGTTGCTGCCATTACGGCGCATATGGGCTAATCAAACACAACAACCAACTCTGCCCTCACAGGTACCCATTTTACCCCTGGGTGGAGAGAAGCAATTATGGTAAAGTGTCTTGCTCGAGGACACAAGCACCCCGGTCGCGGTCGGGATTTCAAACCCACATTCTGATGACTCGGCCATCAGAACACAAATCCGATGCACTAAATCTCTCAGCCTAGCACTCCAAACGTCACGGTTGGTTTGTGGATATACATGTAATTCCTCGTCTTGTCACAAGTCCGCTCTCTGGAATGTTTTGTTTTGTCTTGTTTGCTGGGTGTTTGGTTGTCATAGTCTGTGATATTTGAATGAAGTAACCGCTGCTTTCTTGGGGAAGGATTGCGATTTTGATTTCGCTCACTTTCAGAACTGTTGTGACACTGAGTTCCTGAAAAGTACCCGCATGTGTCAAGTAGAAACATTTTTTTTAAATAATAGTGCAATCAATCTACATTTTATAAAGATTAGATTTCCGATTTTGTTTAAACTGACCAGAAGAATTAATATATACTCACGGAATTTAAAAACGCATCATCCCAATATTTCACATTTTTTTCAACAGCAGATATTTATGATATTTTCATCAATACTTTCTCAGTCAAGCATGAGCGCAAATTTTCACATCATACTGACACAATAAAAGTGCTACGTACAATTATGGCTTCAATTTATCACTGCATATAAGTTATACATATTTATTGAGAAATATAAGTTGATGCGTTTTTAAATTCCGTGAGTGTATATATGCACAAAATTACGACATAAAAATTGCATTTCATAGACCCTTTAAAGGGACAATATCGTCACGATCAACAGGGCATGGAATCGGAGTGCTAGTTTTAGATGAACTCAGCGACTGAAAATAATACCCCACATGATAAGGTCATACTACCATTTCGGCTGCATAAATGAGCCAATAATTTGCAGTCACTGTGTGACTAAGACACCGTTTCCATGCCCTGTTTAAAGTCTGCTCTGATCGTGACGATATTGTCTCTTTAAGATACAGTACTATTTAACAAAAAAACCAAAAAAAACCCAGCTTTTTAAGTATTTATGTAGAAAACACTGAAACGTAATATGAATCGATACATTTGTATGTCAATTGTGTACGTATACATAATGTCTTTTATTCACAGACTGATTAAATAACCTTGCAGCAAAATGAACAAGTGGATTTTCAACACAATGTAATTTTATTTGGCCCTGCCATGGTCATACATTGTGTGCATACAGTAGATGTGTATGCATTTTTTTTGCCTCACATCACAAACCTATGTGTATGTGTCAGATGCCTTGGGGGGGGGGGGGGGGGTTCATTTAATCTCATCTCCGCACAGAAAAAAAGAGAGGAGCTGTGGGCATATCAAATATCATGGCAATGCTGACAGATACAAATCACTCAAAGAGTCAGAATGGCATACAATCACACTAGGATTATGATGGCAGCCCGTGTCTGTTGAAAATTTGCTTATATATCCTCGGGTGAATGAAGCATTTTTTTTTTTTGAGCTCAAAAAGTTTAATAATTCTCACGGAGGAAACATAATATCATCAAACTGAAGGGTACACAATAGGCTTGGGCGGTTCCGGCGGGTACCCGGTTCTACCCGATTCCAAATTGAGAATCGGAACCACGGTTCCACTCTTTTAAAGAACCGGGTACTTGCAAGAGTCAGTTCCGGAACCGAGTCCTTCAAATACCCGGTTCCCAGAGCCACGGCTGCAGTAAAATACCCGAGTCCCAGAGCTGGCTGGGAGCCGAGTCCCAGTCAGAGCCGGCTCCAGCAAAATACCTGACTCTGAGGACCAACCCAGCTCCAATTGAAATACGCAGTGGTCTGAGCTCCAACTCTAGAGCCGAGAACCAGCTCCAGTCAAAATACCCGATTCTCTTTGATGAGTGAGCTTAATTGCTCCAACCCCCGTTTATAAATTGGACCCATAACATGGATACTTTGGTTATAGAGATGTTGTTAAAAATGTTGACAGCACATGTTTTGAAAAGTGGAATGATCAAGGTGGCCCCGTAATATGGATAATCTTGTGACGAATTAGTCATGTTGCTAGTGTTCTTAATGTACTTTCAATAGGCATGGATGGTAGTACGGTACCTTGTGTACAGGGGGTGGTACAATTGCTTCTCTCTGATTGCTCCAACCCCTGAAGCATGTGCAAAGCCATGGCATGTACATGTACAGAATGGCTTGTAACGTTGTTTGCTAACGGTAGGATAATGGAAACAAATCTCTTACTTAGCTTAGCGTTTCCAAAACGTTTCCTTAAAGTTTCTGAAACATATTTTAAATTAAACAAAATTATCATCACTGCATTTGCGGTTGAAAATTGAAACACCTTCGTATCAGTATAATCAGAGACGCAACGAAGTTTGAATAGACCATATGTTTTATTATTTTCTGTAATCCTTATGTTTTTGTTTGAATCTCTTGGAACCGGTTCCGACTCGGAACCGAGTTTTTTGTTGTTGAACCGAACCAGTTCCAGAAATTGTGGAACCGCCCAAGCCTAGTACACAATATTTGTGGAGTGTAGTATGGTAACTGCAGATTGAAAGATGAAGCATACTATACGTACATGTAGGTAAAAACACTTAGAAGTAATTTTGGAATAAATGCCCCAAACTGGTCATTATTCAGCGGTAAAGGCATACATGTAGCATCAAAACTTTTATTATTTTTCATGAACTCTACTACTACTTTTGGATATACTTGCCAAGGTATATCTAGTGCACTTTAAAAGTCAAACACTGTCAAACCTTACGTGTAGTTAAGTACATTTACAGGTCAAAATGAGTCGACCAGGTTTTGACTGGTAAAAAGCATTGTCTGGTATTGTTCAGGGTGGTCAAAATGACAGTAAAAACCAGTCAAAAATGCCCTTGTGTGCACATTTGACCTGTACAGCAACTTCCCACTAAAGTGCAGCAATAGTAGGAGGGTTAATGCAAGGTACTTAATCATAATTGCTTCGTCCTTCGGATGGGACGTAAAGCCGTAGGTCCCGTGTGTTGTATAATGCACGTAAAGTGGATTGTCGTGCGGTCTAGCGCACTGAACTCAAGTTCTGGTGTTGCCAGCAGCAGAGTGTGGGTTCGAGCCCCGGCCGTGACACCTGTGTCCTTGAGCAAGACACTTAACCATAATTGCTTCGTCCTTCGGATGGGACGTAAAGCCGTAGGTCCCGTGTGTTGTATAATGCACGTAAAGTGGATTGTCGTGCGGTCTAGCGCACTGAACTCAAGTTCTGGTGTTGCCAGCAGCAGGGTGTGGGTTCGAGCCCCGGCCGTGACACCTGTGTCCTTGAGCAAGGTACTTAATCATAATTGCTTCGTCCTTCGGATGGGACGTAAAGCCGTAGGTCCCGTGTGTTGTATAATGCACGTAAAGTGGATTGTCGTGCGGTCTAGCGCACTGAACTCAAGTTCTGGTGTTGCCAGCAGCAGGGTGTGGGTTCGAGCCCCGGTCGTGACACTTGTATCCTTGAGCAAGGTACTTAACCATAATTGCTTCGTCCTTCGGATGGGACGTAAAGCCGTAGGTCCCGTGTGTTGTATAATGCACGTAAAGTGGATTGTCGTGCGGTCTAGCGCACTGAACTCAAGTTCTGGTGTTGCCAGCAGCAGGGTGTGGGTTCGAGCCCCGGTCGTGACACTTGTGTCCTTGAGCAAGACACTTAACCATAATTGCTTCGTCCTTCGGATGGGACGTAAAGCCGTAGGTCCCGTGTGTTGTATAATGCACGTAAAGTGGATTGTCGTGCGGTCTAGCGCACTGAACTCAAGTTCTGGTGTTGCCAGCAGCAGAGTGTGGGTTCGAGCCCCGGCCGTGACACCTGTGTCCTTGAGCAAGACACTTAACCATAATTGCTTCGTCCTTCGGATGGGACGTAAAGCCGTAGGTCCCGTGTGTTGTATAATGCACGTAAAGTGGATTGTCGTGCGGTCTAGCGCACTGAACTCAAGTTCTGGTGTTGCCAGCAGCAGGGTGTGGGTTCGAGCCCCGGTCGTGACACTTGTGTCCTTGAGCAAGACACTTAATCATAATTGCTTCGTCCTTCGGATGGGACGTAAAGCCGTAGGTCCCGTGTGTTGTATAATGCACGTAAAGTGGATTGTCGTGCGGTCTAGCGCACTGAACTCAAGTTCTGGTGTTGCCAGCAGCAGAGTGTGGGTTCGAGCCCCGGCCGTGACACCTGTGTCCTTGAGCAAGACACTTAACCATAATTGCTTCTCTCCACCCAGGGGTTAAATGGGTACCTGTGAAGGCAGAGATGGTTTGCTCTATATGCGCTAGAAATGGCAGCAATTGAGCTGTATACTCCCCAGGGAGCTGAGATGGTTTCAGGAATGATTTATGAGCCTTATGAGCCTTATGAGCAGGGATAATAATATAATGCGCCTTGAGCGCCACTTAGTTGGTGGATACGTGCGCTATATAAATCTATACATTATTATTATTATTATTATTTACACAATTGCAAAATTTAGGTTTTTTTTTATTGAAAAAAGCCAAATAGAAATGGGCAAATTCATTTTTTTTTGGGGGGGGCAAAACAAATAATAAAGAAGTACATGTAGCAAGTAGGCCTAATGTGAACTACGTCACTCTGATGATTGGTTGAAATCCATATTACAAGATGTTGGTAAATACATATGTATACCAGCTGGCATGCGACACACATACGCGCTGCTCTGGTTTTGATAAGTCATGTCTTTGTTAACAAAGCCGTGTTAACAAACCTCTGGCTCTTTGACATTAAGAATCCTTTAGGTTGTCTAAACAGTCTTTAGACATCTATGAATTGAAAATTCCCAAGGCAAAGTAATCTTCCAAGACTAGTATTAGACACGGTGTAAGGAAGACTTTTTGGCTTCGAATGTATGTCAGTCAAAACCCTGAAAACCCGGTATACAATCTTTGGTTATTTCACGGTCAAGTTAATTGTTGCCGTCAACTACCAATTAGATCAAATGAATTTCTGTTGCTTTGAACGCAATAAGCCTTGAGAGGCAATTTAGAAGCAAATGAAGAACCCCTCTGTTGCTTAAAGGGATAATATCATCACGATCAACAGGGCATGGAATCGGAGTGCTAGTTTTAGATTAACTCGGTGACTGAAAATAATACCCCACATGATAAGGTCATGTTACCGTTGCTGCTGCAACATTGAGCCAGTAATTTTCAGTCACTGTGTTCATCTAGGACACGGATTCCATGCCCTGTTGAAAGTCTGCTCTGATGGTGATGATATTGTCCCTTTAAGAGGAAAACAATTACACCACAGTTTTACAAATGTTTCTGCTAAGACTAAATAAGATGTGTTAAATGAATAATGTCACATGACTCAGTCTTTTCCTCGGTTTATAGCTTGTCAGTGATTCTTGATCTTGAGTTTGGCGTTGAAAATCCATTTTTTTTTGTCCACTTGAGTGTACATTGTCCTCTGGCTAGAATCTCTTCAGAGGGGTTTTTCATTTGCTTCTAAATTGCCTCTCAAGGCTTAGCGCATTCAAAGCGGCAGAAATTCATTTCATCTAATTGGTGCTTCTCCGATTTTGACATTAAGAATCCATCAGCGAGTCAACACGAGAGGGTGGTCATGCAGACGCAAGTAAAAACAAAATCAAAATCACGGGACGTCGGTGGTTTAATTATCCATCACTCTCAAGAGATAATGTCTTGAAAAAGTTAATCCATCACCGTTCTTTCAGTTACTATTTCAGGCTTTGTCTTTGGGCAACTTAAAAGTTGCCTATTTTTAAGAGCGTTGCTGTTTACTTCTAACAAACAGCACTAATAGCGAGGGACATCACTGATGATATTTAATAATTAACTGAAAAAGTCAGTCCATGTGTAATGTGATCTACATGTATGTTTGCATGTCACACAAACAATACATATACATGCGTATCGTTTACACGTAGTTGAACAAGAATTGAATGCAATTTATGATTGAAGTTGCATAAATTTTCTTTTTTCGTTATCTAACCAGATTTTCTTACCAAAACATTGCCTATTTAACCCTAACCCTCCCAAATCCTCAAAAATCCTCTTTGCTAAAGTGAAGGATTTTGAAGGATTGAGGTTACATGCTACATGCTCTTTGCTAAAGTGAAGTATTTTGGAGGATTGAGGTTATTTAGCCATACTTGCCTTTCCATGGTACATGTACATCCATGTTTGTTGTAGTGATTGCAAGGTCAGTGCTTGAGTCAGTGGACACTGTTTATTGCTCCATGCATGCAGGGAGGTTCCCTGGCCATGTACATGTATCACAGATTAGAAACACATGTGTGCATACATGTCATGTGCTTGCTTTTACAACTGAAGGATTTTGGAGGATTCAGGTTATGTGTAAGCAAGTGGGCCTAGGGAGTTTGGGTTAAGAGAGCAACAAAAAAAATACTTTGAAATGAGACATTTATTTCAGAAAATAATTATAAGAAGTTGGGGTTTTCTTTAAAAGTAATTAATTCAGTAATTAATTCAGCCAGATGAATTTATGATGGAACCTGACATAAATTTATTATGTATTTACTGTAAAACCAAGCTGTAACAGTTTTTTTTGTGAATATGTCATTTTCATTAAAGAAAATTGCCGGAAATTACTGGTAAAAAAAAACGGCAAAAAAGCAAAAAACAAAAAACGGCAAAAATTTGATACATGATGATAGTGACACTATCATCACTATCAGAGCATACTTTCAACAGGGCATGGGATCAGGGGGTCCTAGTTTAAGATAAACACAGTGACTGAACATTTCTGGCTCATTTGTGCAGCAGCAACGGCAATATGACCTTATCATGTGGGGTATCAGTTTCAGTCACTGAGTTAATCTAAAAACTAGCACTCCGATTCCATGCCCTGTTGATCGTGACGATATTGCCCCTTTAACCTGTTCATCTATCATACATGTACTGTGTACATGATACTCATATATGCCTTTTTATTTTAAGTCGCGTTGTAATGTACACATGTCCCAGGAAATAAAACGCAAGTTGTGCTTAACATACAAGTACATGGATCACAGTCACTCAGTAAAAAAAAGTTGAAACATTTTCAAAGTTTATCAAAGATATGTGATAAGAGTGCCATGGTGGGGTAGTTTAGTGTATCACATTCCTGTTCTGACGGCCGAGTCGTCAGAATGTGGGTTCGAATCCTGGCCGTGACCGGTATGTCCTTCAGCAAGACACTTTACCATAATTGCTTCTCTCCACCCAGGAGTAAATGGGTACCTTTGTGGGCAGAGTTTTTTTTCTTTTGTGTTTGATCAACCCTATTCTCCTGAAGACGATCAGAGCAAACCTCCAGTTCTTTTCAGAACTAATTACATACTACTCATTTGAGAATGTCACATGGTGTCCACCGCAATTACTTTTACTGATCAACGCTGCATGATACATTTGCCCAAATGGCTGCAATTGAGCTGTACACTCCCCAGGGAGCTGAGATGTTTTCAGGAATGATTTATGGAACCTGTTGATGAGCAGGGGGTAATAACGAAGGCACCTTAACCACCAGTTTGGTGGATACGTGCGCTATCAAGCGCACAGGGACCTCACAGGGATATGCATTACATATAATTATTGTTTATTATTATTATTACTACATGACAAATAATAAATTACATGTATAATTACATGTACATATGTGTAAATTATAATAATAATAATAATAATAATAATAATAATAATGTGTGGACTTATATAGCGCACGTATCCACCAACTAAGTGGTGCTCAAGGTGCATTCTTTTTTACGTGCATTACACAACACACGGGACCTACGGCTTTATGTCCCATCCGAAGGACGAAGCAATTATGGTTAAGCACCTTGCTCAAGGACACAAGTGTCATGACCGGGGCTCGAACTCACACCCTGCTGCTGGCAACACCAGAACTTGAGTTCGGTGCGCTAGACCGCTCGGCCACGACACATGTATAACATACATATACATGTACGTATTGTGCAATATTCGTAAATGGAAATTTGAATTATTTATTAATTTTCTAAGCCTCAGACCTTAATGCACAGTACATGTAATATATTACATATATTTACATAATGTAAGATATTATTGACAAACATGACAAATGGTATGATGCCTAATTACATTGGACCGCCAGTTTTATAAAAGGTTAAATTATATCCTTGGCCCATTTGTAATGAATAGAAATATTGACAAGAATTTATTATAGGCATGAATGCATGAAATACATGTACATGTACATGCAATTAGAAGCAAACTGCAATGTAATGAATTTTTTGGATATATGAAGAAAAAAAATGTGTGAAATTAATAAGCATCGGCACGATGCACTGTCATGCTCAGTGCAAATGTCTCAGTTTTATCCTGCTTTTATGGCGACAGAAATATTTAAAAAGATGTCATATTTTCACGAAGAGCTTGTCTTCAGGCTTGCAAAATAGCCCCTTAACCCTTGCATACGCTATAGTTTGATCTTTCAAAACCCTCTGGATGGGTTTAAAAGGTAAAAAGTACTTGCCAGCAATGTGTAGTGGTTTCGGGGGGTGGGGTGGGCTGGGGAGTGGGGAAGAGTAGGGGTAGTCGTGAGGGGATATGCATGAGACACAAAATTGAAGGGTGGGCCAGGATTGAAAAAATCTTGAAGGGGGGGGGGGGGAGTAGGCATGAACAAGACTACTTGGAAAGGACAGCAGTGACTTGTATGCTTTAAAGGATAGTGAAGAACATAATAATTTGGGAGTGGCCTCCATGTGAAGTTGGTTTTCTACCCTTGCCTAACACATTTGCTGTTGTAATTCATTACCTTAAGTTGGTCTTGCTCTCCCGAGTACTCAATGCTCTGGAAGATGTTCCATGTACATCTCCGTCTTGCTTCTAACCTCGCTTGGTAGCGACGATACCATTTCTGGATTAATAAAGCTGCTTTCAGAGCTGAAATGAAAAGTTTAAAAAAAATCAAAGTACGTTCATTTGAGTTCACGGTTAGACCTTGAATTTCATGGAGCTGACACGGAATCCACTGCCTCAGTTGCACTGGTCTTGGGGCTTGGTGCCCCACTGAAATGTTCCCATAAACATTTTGAATTTCTTATAGAAGTTCCCTACAAGGGAAAAAGATTGAGATTTGAGATTTGAGATTTGAGATGATGATTTTATTTCTCTCCACAACGAAAGCACACAGAAGATACATCAAAAACTAAAAATCATTAAAATTAATCAATGTGGAGATGGCCAGACTGAGGAGGAATTGTTCAATTCCTATAACCAAAAGGTTCAGTCTTCCAATGACACATATACAATAAATAAGTACAGAAAATATGAATTAAAATCTAAAACACATTCAAATGAATGACCAGCATTCAATTAAAAAAAAACATGGAAAGGCTATTACCTGGGTACGACTGGAGACAACAACCCCTTCAGCCTTATTTATTAAGTACTGCACATATTATACATGTATATTTATTTGTAGATCTTTTATGAACTACCCAGTTAACTGTACCCTCGTACAGCGTGCCTACAACATTTGTGACAAGGACAGCCTTCCCAAGGAACTACAGCACATCCGAACCACCCTCAAACGCAACAGTTACAACCCCAGCAAGATCAGCACAGCGAAGCCGGTTCCAAACCCCGAAAACAAGGTAAGCAATCTAACCCTCTCTGCTTGTCTCCCTATCTAGGTTCGACTCCAAACCACAGTGCATCCTCCGACGAGCAGGCATCGATGTGTTCCACTCAGCCCCCAGCAAACTCCAGGACTTCTACACACCCACAAGGACAAACCGGACCCAAACAACAGAGCGGGAGTCTACCGGATCTCCTGTGAGTGCGGTAAGGTACATCGGTGAAACAGGACGCAATCTCCCCATCAGATTGAAGGAACACCGAGCACACGGCCGCAGAGGAGATTTCGAGAAGTCCGCCATCGTCAAGCACCGCAGACATCAAGGACCACCAAATCGACTGGCAGGCAGCCCAACTCATCACACCCATCGCACATGGCACCCCAGACGCATCAGAGAGGCCATCGAGATTGTCAAACACTGACACTGTGCCACAGGACATCGGCTTCTACATCAGCGACATTTTATGCATCACTACTACGGACTGAAGGATCTTCTATATCCAAAGTCCATAACCCACCCCAGACTGAGGATCTCCTATATCCTAAGTCAACCACCCTCCACCCCTGTGCTTGTTAACAACTGATTCAGTTCAGTGAGCACACCCTCTCCCCAACCCTAGGACCCTAGTCTCAACAGTTCCCGCCTGCACGCCTCAACGAACTAATCCTCCAGCATCCATTCATGGGATGATCCTCCAGCAGTCTACTTAAGCAGCAGCATTTTCCAGAGTCCTGAGGACGATCAGAGCATACTGATCGAAACATCGAGTTGTACCTCCAGTTCTTTTCAGAACTAATTACTACTCAATTGAGATTCCACATGGTGTCACCGCAATTAGTCTTGCTCATCATCCTCACCATGCAAAGCTACAAGTTTTACCTTACTTACCCAGTTAAAACTTGTGCCTTTATTTTTATTTTTTGTATTCAGTACCACTACCTGAGCCAGTAGCAGGGGGTGTCCATGTCAACTAAAGGGTTCCCGATTGGGGTATATTTGGAACAAGTACATGTATCTCCCAATTGGGGTAGTTTCGGTCACAATGACTCCTGTGAGCACTCTGCATACATAATTCAATCCGTGCACTTAATCATTCAAGCATTCAATGACAACTACATATTTATATTTTTATTTTTGGATATTTAGGCCTAATTGTTTTATTCTCTCCTCAAAATGTCAATTATAAATAAGCGTACATGTACATGAACAGCGTACAAAAAATTTCAAAATGTCCTCAAAATGTCAATTATAAGTAACATGAAGAGCATGTGACACTGGGAAAAATACTATGTATGCCCATGCTGTCCTTACACAAGGAATACATGTCATTAGATTTTTAAAAATTCTCGCATGTAGCAAATTTAAAAGATGACAGGTTCACTCAGCGATACACATACATACATGTACAGCAATCCTTCATTGTGAAGAAGTTAAACAGACAAAGAATTAAACATCCTCTCATATCGATCTCACAGACCATAAGGATAAACACATACTATAAAAATGTTAATTTATGTAAATATAAATTGTCTGAAATGTGAAAAGTGTCTGAAAAGTGAAAACTGTGGACTGTTACAAATTCATTGCATTTTGTACAATTCATATTATCAGACTATATGTACCACAACAGTAAAGATTTTTGCAAGAAAAACAGGGGGAAGGGAATTATTTGGCCAGCTCACTCAAATTTGGGCTTGAAATTTGAGCAATTGATATCAACAATTTTTCTGATGATGTCAAATCTGCTCTGCTAGCTGCTAATCTTGAAGACCATGATTTGGATAGCTGTGTTGAAATTTATGAATCATCTGTACGTAAAATTTTTGATAAACATGCACCTGTAAAATCTAAAACCATCAAATTAAGATCATCAAGTCCCTGGTTTACGAATGGAATTCGCTCCGCCAGGAAAATTCGTCGCCAGCTTGAAAGGAGATGGATCCGATCGGAAGCTTGAAATTGACAGACAAGAGTATTGTAAACAACGCGGAATTGTAAATAAGTTGATTCATCAGCTAAGCACTGACCACTATTCTGCACAAGTTGGCGACTGTTCAGGGTGATCAGAAAAAACTCTTCAAAATTGTAAATAACTTATTGCATAAATCAAAGGAAACCAACGTTCCCCACCAGTGACTCTGACAAAAATCTTGCGGATAAATTTGCCAATTTCTTTGTTGAAAAAATTGACAATATTCACAAATCTTTCACTACCAATTCCGGTGATTCTTCTTTAACAACAAATAACATAACTTCTTTGAACACATCTATTTCTCTGTTTCAACCTGCAAGTGAAGAAGAAATCAGAAGAATAATTATGAAGTCACCATCCAAATCATGCGAACTTGATCCTGTGCCTACTTTCTTGTTAAAACAATTTATTGATGCTTTTGTACCATATATAACCTTGATTGTAAATAAGTCTCTGCTTCATGGAATGTTTCCTGACAGTTTGAAAATTTCACATGTTCGTCCACTTCTCAAAAAAGCTGGTCTCGACAAGAACATTTTGAAAAATTATAGACCTGTATCAAACTTGAAGTTCCTGGGAAAGACTATAGAACGAGCTGTATCTTGTAGAATATCACATCATATGCATGTAAAATATTTATACGATCCTTTCCAATCTACCTATAAAGCACACCATGGAATAGAAAACAGCACTGCTTCGTGTCAACAATGACATTTTATCTGCACTCGATGATGGAAATATAACTGCCTTAATTCTTCTTGATCTTAGCGCTGTGTTCGATATGGTTGACCATGATATTTTACTTGCACGTTTAAAACATAATATAGGAATTAATGGCCATGCACTGGAATGGTGTCGCTCATACATTGTACTTGTCTAAAAGACCTCAACATGTTTGTATTCGTAATGCTGTCTCTGAACCGTTTCGTCTGAATTACTCAGTACCTCAGGGATCTATCCTCGGCCCTCAGTGGTTTCCAATTTATACTTACCCAATTCGTAACATATTCATGAAATATGACCTATCTTATCACGTCTATGCAGATGACACTCAGATTTATCTAGCTTTCAAACCATCACAACAACAGAGTGCCTCTATAATTAATCGCCTTGAAAACTGTATTCATGATATTCGCATTTGGATGAAGGAAAATTTCTTAAAACTCAATGATGATAAAACTGAATTTGTGTTATTTGGTTCTCGACAACAACTATCTAAGATTTCTATTCCAAATATTGTTATTGGTGACTCATGTGCAATCTTCTCTGCCAAGGAACCTTGAGTTATTTTTGATGCAAACATGACACTTAAACCTCATATTTCAAATGTTACCGTGACCGCAGCATTTCACCTTAGGAACATTGGAAAGTTATGCAAATGTTTTAATTATGATGCAACAGAACAAATTGTTCATTCCTTCATAACATCTCGTCTTGATATGGCAAATTCACTGTTTTATGGACTTCCTCAGGATCAACTACGACGACTTCAAAAGATTCAAAACACTGCTGTGTGCATCGACAGACTCTCTCAAAAATCATGTCATATCACCCCCATCCTTAAAGATCTGCATTGGCTGCCAATATCATATCGTATTATAAAAATACGTTGTATCGTTTTCAAATCTTTGAATGATTGTGCACCATTATATATATCTGACTTGTTGAAATGTAATGCCCCCTCTTGCAAGTTAAGTTCCAGTGCAAAATTTCTGCTGGCTGAACAAAAGTCTAAACATTCTTGGGGTGACAGATCTTTTGAAGTTGTGGCTCCACGCCTTTGGAATGATTTGCCTCTGTACATTTGTGAATCTCAAACTGTTTACTCCTTCAAGAAAAACTTAAAAACTCATCTTATGTGTATTGCCTCTAAGGACGACTAACATTCAATTATGCATTTTTTAAATCTTTTTGTTTAGTATTATATTGCATTTGCTATTGTATTGTTATGCTATTGTATGATTTCTTGTTTACTGTAAAGCGCCATGAGCACTTCTTGGTGGATATGTGCGCATTATAAATCTTCTGCATTATTATTATTATTATTACACGTCATGTGCTTGCTTTACTACTGAAGGATTTTGGAGGATTCAGGTTATGTGTAATCAAATGGGCCTAGGGAGTTAGGGTTAATCAGCCAAGTTTCAGCTCAATGTGGAGAGGAAAGTGTGAAAAAGCCTTCACAATTTTTAAAGGAAACACCTATAGCAAAAAAATAAAAAAATAAAAAAAATGATGTCTGACAACTTGATGTCTAGCAAATGTTTAATTTTTTATTTTCTTAATATCTGACTTTATAATTTGTTCAGGATTATTTTTATCTGTACGAACTTAAAAATCAAGTTAGCTTCTAGAAAGTAATCAAGTTAGCTTCTAGAAAGTAATTCATTAATTTTGCTATCAGTGAATAACTGATATTTTGTGTACATGCATACCTTCCCTGAATAACAAAAGAACTATCCTTCAGTGGTCCTATGGAATATCAGACATTGATTTATTATTTTTTTTATTTTTTGTTTTTTTTGTTTTTCTTTTTGGTTTTTGTTTGGTTTTTTTGTGTGCAATAATTGCACAAAAGAAGAGAAAGAATACTTGGTCGAGTGGAAAAGCTGTTGTTCCAGCATTCCCGCTGAATCAATAAAACTAACGTCCTTGGTTAGGGATCTAGACAAATGGAGCCAAATGCAAAGGTGGATGTTAAAAATCAATGCTTATCAATTGTTTTGAAGAGTATGGATATGTACTGTCCTTGTACATGTACCAAACTTATCAACTCAATATATGAATATGAATTCTGTCCAAGTCTGTTAAAAGGAAAGGACATGTAATGTTGGCAAAACTGCTTGTACGCAACTAATAATAATAATAATAATAAAGATTTTTAGCGTGCACATATCCACCCTGCTGGGCGCTCAAGGCGCGGAAACAAAGAAAAACATGAATACAAACAATATACAATGATAGCATAGGGGGAAAAAAAAAAAAATTATGTACCGAGATACATGTACCACTACAATGCAATTACAAATATACATCATCTTTGAAGAGTTGTGACATAAGATAGAGTTTTAAGCATCGACTTAAATCTGGTTATACTATGACAAGATTTGAGTTTAGTTGGAAGATGATTCCAGAGTCCCCGGAGCTGTGACAGAAAACCACCTATCACCCCAGTTCGTTTTGAAGTTGGTTCCTATAGGGTGACATGTTGCCGGAGCGCAAATTGCGCGTGATGGAGTGTAGACTTTAAGCAGTTCAGAAATATAAATTGGAGCAATGTTATTAAAAGATTTGTGAACAATTAGCATAAGTTTAAAAACAATTCTCTGTGAAACAGGAAGCCAGTGCAGTTCTTTCAAGATTGGCGTGATATGGCATGACTTTCTGGACAAAGTCACAACACGAGCTGCTGTGTTTTGTATGTGCTGAAGACGAGATACATGTATTTGATTCTACGGGAGACCGTAAAGGAGAGCATGCTCGTTATCGAGCCGTGATGTGACAAACGCATGTATAATTTGTTCAGCAGCACTTTTATTCAAGTATTTCCTAATTCGGCTTATATTTCTGATATGAAATGATGATATGCGAACAATGTTGGAGATATGTGGTTTTAAAGTCATTGTTGAGTCAAATATAACACCCAAATTACGTGCTTGTAATGAGGGGGTTATCTGCGAGTCACCAATTGTAATAAATGGAAGAGAAACTTTAGACAATTGCTGACGTGATCCAAATAGAACAAATTCTGTTTTTTCATCGTTCAATTTCAGGAAGTTTTGTCTCATCCAACTTCGAATCTCTTGAATACATTTCTCCAGTGTTGTAATGCAGGAATCGGCAGGTTCTTGAGAAGTTTAAAAGTAATGTAAAGCTGCGTGTCATCAGCGTAAACATGGTAATTTAAATTATACTTCAAAATGATATCACGAACTGGAAAGGTATAAACAGTAAACCACTGTGGGCTGAGCACAGAGCCTTGGGGTACAGAATAGTCAAGAATAACAGGCTCGGAGATAGCGTTACCAATACAAACATGCTGAGGCCTATTTAAAAGGTAGCAACTGCTTACTTTCTTTGAATCGGTATGATATACATTAAAACAAACAACCTGTGAAAGTATCAGGTTAACAAGAAAATGCAATTAAATTTGGTTGCATAATGCAGTTTAGGCCAATAAAAAAGTTTCCGGTTTCTGGTCATAGGTTTGCTTCAAAAATCAATGCGGTGATGCGCTCTTTTAAAAAAAAAAGATGAACACAGTGATTGAATATTACTGGCTGATTTATGCAGTAGCAACGGTAATGTGACCTCGTCATCATGTGTGCGTATTACTTTCAGTCACTGATGAGTTACTCTAAAACTAGCATTCCAATTCCATGCCCTGTTGATCGTGATGATACTGCCCCTTTAACCCTCTTGTTCGTTAAACCTATTGATTGATCATTTCAATGTCATTCAAATGATTTGGAATAATAAAGGTACTATGTCAGCGGGTGTAAAACTTGCCAAATGGTAAAACTGTAATTGGTACTGTCCGGGGGCGTAGCGAAGGCATTTTCTTTGGGGAGGGGGGTGTGGAAGCCAATATGCCGACTGACATCAGAGTTGGGGTGGGGGGAGGGGAGTGAAAATATTTTTTGTTGGTAAATTTACTGACACAACACTAATGACCAGACAAATTTACTTGATTTCCCCCCAAAAATGGACCTCTGTAAAGTCGCTCAACTTATAACAAACAAACAACTCGGCAAATCTTCAGTGCTTAGAAACACGATAAATATATATATATATTTTTTTATATATAAAAGCAACTGTGAACAATAGCCACATCAGTAAATGACTAAAGAGGTCATCTGATAGGCCAATCAAATGGTTCACTGCAGACCAGAGTGAAAAGGGAAAAAAATATTGCAGATGGCAAACCCATAGCTCTAGGTTTGCCCCCCCCACCACTCGCTCGGCCCTGGGTACTGTCATCTATACAAGACATTTATTATTAACAAGACACTGGTCTAATTTTGAACGGTCAGGAGAGCACACAGGGGAATTAAAATGAAGAACTTACTCAAAACAGCCCCAGCGACTTAATTCCTGAATTTTGATAAAGTGGATCAACAAATGTAAAACATACGGTGACTATGAATACTTTAGATTATGACATCCCCTATATATACACAGGGGTGCGTTTTCACGACCCTGACCAGAAACACGTTTGAACTTCGGTTATTGGATTAAGCGTTTTCGCGAGTTCGGTTGTGCTGCGATGACGTCATTGTTCTGACCAAGCGTGAACCGAAGTTTGTGATCGGTTATGATTGGTTTCAAGATGGCGGTTTGTAAAAAGTAACGGAAGTTTGGTTAATTATTTGTTAAAAACATGACGGAATGAATGTTCGTATACACTACAAGCATATATTTCAAGTTTTTTACTAGCACTCACGAGTAAGTTCTATTTTGCCAAAATTTTAATTGCACCGTATATTTTGAGAAAACGTTGATGATTGCACATGTCACAAACTGAACACAAGTTTCTGGTTACGTTTTCGCAGAGCTATGATGTCTTGTTTCCGGTCAAGAATGTGACGTCGGAAACAGGTTTCTGTTCGTGTTTGACAAAACACGCCCCAGATGATACAAGAGATGTATAGTAACTGTCATCAATCAGGACACAGGAATGACCCTCACTCCCTATTAACCCTAACCATCCCAAATCCTCCAAAATCCTCTTTGCTAAAGTGAAGGATTTTGAAGGATTGAGGTTACTGTACATGCTCTTTGCTAAAGTGAAGGATTTTGGAGGATTGAGGTTATTATGCATACTTGCCTTTCCATGGTACAGGTACATCCATGTTTGTTGTAGTGATTGCAAGGTCAGTGCTTGGGTCAGTGGACACTGTTTATTGCTCCATGCATGCAGGGAGGGTCCCTGGCCATGCATGTGTATCACAGATTAGAAACACATGTTCTGTGTGCATACATGTCATGTGCTTGCTTTACTACTGAAGGATTTTGGAGGATTCAGGTTATGTATAAGCAAATGGGCCTAGGGAGTTAGGGTTAATGAGCTGCTTGATATTCCCCATGGCTGGAAACAATTCTCTCCCAATCAAATGTCCATTATCACCAGCAACTCTTCAATTACATGTTTCAAGGTTAAATGTAAACCAGTTTCGGTTTTCTTTCATGTGATGGACGGTCTAGCTCTCTCTATTCTGATGCAAATGCTCAATTTTTTTCCTCAAGGACTAATTCCTGAAGGATATTGCAATTTTGTAAACAACAATCATTTGAGTTTTAAATAATATGCTTAGCCTACATAATAATTCAAACATTCGTAAGCAAAATAAAGGAAAAGTTTGAAAGTTTGCAGGATGTTTTGCATCATAACAACAAATGTACATGCACGTGTGTCTCATGTACTAAGATCACTGGAAAATTAAAATGCCTTGAAAAAAAAAAGCCATTTATATTCGTTTTTCATAAACAAAAAACTTCTTTGATGCTGAAATCTCTCTATCTGATGTGCTATCTGGGTCAACATTTTTACTGAAATCAAATTTGATGGCAGATTGGTAAACCGCAATTAGTAAACCGTATTTCTTAGGCCAAAAAAGGTTTCCGGTTTCAAAATCAGTGCAGTGACGTGTTTTGTTTTTGTTTTTTTGGTAATCTTATTTTTCCCCAATCAGACCAAATTTCCCATGTACACAAAGAATGGTGGCTGAGGGAGTCCGCACAAATTGGGCAAACGTTCATACCCTATTAGTATTACTGATCCAGCAATAATTGGACATCGTTTCATAGCCAAAAAAAACCAAAAACCAGAAAATGCTGACTCGCAGGTCTGAGGTGACGTGTGTGGAGACCAGAAACCAGAGACTTTTTGGGGGGGCTTTAATCTTTATTTTACATAAATGCACATAATGACTTTTTATCAAGAAATTATTAATTTTGGCTTTCAAAAAGGAAGTAAAGTACAATGCCACTACTGTTTGATTCCCCTGTGGCCATTCATCATGCAACACACCTACTGTATCTGTAGTCTTTAGCACAGAACTCCCTGCAATTGTGCCAAAGCACTTCACAGCTCGTTAACAGAAGCGAGTAATTGACGGCAGGTACTTAAAACGAGCCTATTGTTCGTTTTGGTTTATCTGTGAATCGACTTTTAAAATTGACTACACATGTGATGTGTTCCACCAAAATCAGACACATAATATCAATTGAGTTGGTTATTGATAATGAGAGTAGAGATCTACAGCTTTACAATGATAGATACATGTATCTTACATGTATTTTAATTGGACGTGCAAAAGCGGAACTGCGTCATTTTTAAGTCTGTCTTTACGAAAACTCAAAACGGAGTTATTGCCCTTTAAAATTACATGTACAAGTTTCATTCGGTATAATTTAAGTAATTCTTACAAAGGTACTTCATTTTCCCTAGCAACGGGCATTACAGAAGAATAATATTGCCTTATATTGCTTTATTAAGGGTTTTATATACATTCATTTTCTGGCTATTTCTCAGTTCCGAGCTCTGCCCAATTACGTCTGATTTCGGTCGAACACATCACATCATATGGTGGGTCATTATAGACTGGGGTTGTAAATTGGTCGAGTATGACACTTTAACCAGTTGACGTCGGGAATATTTATTTTTTTCCGGTCCCCCGTGCGGGTTTATTTTCAGTGAAAAATCTGGAAAAAATTTCTAGCCATTAATAATTTTTTTTGTCAATGAAACTAAGTTCGGACACCCAAATAAACACATTTACTCATTGACATTTCGAGAATTAAATGGCTAGTTTTTTAATTACGGTTGTGTTTGTTAATTACAATTAGACCGTTGGCAAGCTCCGATGCAACCAGCACCCGGTCGAAAAGACGGCATACCCGGAAAGAGATCGAAGGCCTCGTAAACAATGGATATAAATCCGTCTTTACAAATTCTTGGCTGGTACGTCAAAGGAACAGGTCTTGGATAAAAGGGATTACAAAAAATTAACAAAAAGAGTGAACTCGTTCTAGTGTTTGCAGTGCATTTTGTCCAGGGCCACCAAACCGTGACCCCATGGACTCCGAGAAACGATTGCGTGCATACAAGTCAGCCGCCACGACGGCACACCACGTGTGGCGTGTTGACAAGTCTCCCGGTAACACACACAAAAATCAGAATGCGTGTTTAGACGCTCTCCGATCCGCTGTACAAAAATAAATTGCATGTATACACGGCCTCCGAAGCGAACTGGTTAAGTTAAGAGGAATCCATTGGACCACACAACGTAATTGAGTTTTTCCACGGCAGCATAAGTTGATATCAATAGTACACGTAGATGGAATGAGTTGGTCAGGATGCTGTCGATAAAATCCTCATTCTTTAAGGCCAAAAAAAAACGTCTCCGGTTTCTGGTCATCGGTTTCCGGTTTTTCGTTTTTTTTCCCCTTTTTTCTTTTTTTGGCCATCTTTTTTCTTTTTTTTTTGCCAACAGGGAAATATATATACGCGGAGACCTAATTTCCCCATACAAAGTATGGTGGCTTAGAGAGGCCTCACAAATCGGGCGTTTAAAGCACAGCACGGCAGAATTCCAATCGATCCAGCAATTTGGCTGCAATTGGACATCGTTTCATAGCAACAACAAAAAGAGAAAAAAGAGAAAAAAGAGAAAAAAGAGAAAAAAAGAAAAAAGAGAAAAAATAGAAAATTAAAAATGCCAACGCGCGTGGAGACCAGAAACCGGAGACTTTTTTTGGCCTAATGTTGCCCATCTTGGTTAAGTCATAGGAACACTCTCTTGCCCTTCATCAGACTTGGCAAGCTCTAAAATCAATACAGCGGACGCATCCTAACCCCGAGTGAAGCTGGATTTGTTTCCACCTTTGATCTAATCATGTGAAGTCCGGATGACATAAAGGCTTACAGCATGTTTATATTGTAACGTCCTGCGCCGAAATGTCACAACAATAAAATTGCACTTCGATTCCGGTGAACAAGTTCTTCTTGTGATTTATTTTTGCAGGAACGAAATTGCCGATGGCAAATTGTGCATGTGGCATTTAGGAGACGGGGGCACCCTGAGATGAATGAGTGGAAGGATAATTTATTTTCAGCAGGTTTTTTTTGTTTTAATTATTTTTCTTTAAATTACCAAAAGGCAATGTCAGTATACAGTGTAGTCCATGTACATGATACAGAGAAATGATCAACTTAATCACCCATTAACCCTCCTACACATGGAGGCCACTCCGATCCACTAAATTCTGTTCTTTAGCAACCTTCAGTACATACATGTACAAGCCTGCTGTCCTTTCCAAGTAAAGGCCATTTCACACGAGACCGTTTTAACAAGGGACCTTGACTATAAATCGCATCCATGTTAAAAAATAGCAAATCCCAGTCGTGTGAAAGCTATCCTTGTTAAATAATTACCACGGACCCTCGTTATTTATAACAGAGATCGAGACCTCCTCCAAAAAATCGCAACGATGTTAAAATCGCCACGATAGGTCGTGTGAAACGCTTTGTGCGCCCAAACAGGGGACCCTTGCTTTGGCGGTATCATTTCGCATGCGCAGAACGCGTCACTAGATCAGCTTGCAATAATCCCCGGATGTGTGTTGGTAAACAACTTGTATGTCCCCATCACGTTGATCAGTGAATGAAACGGTTTCATCGTAACTCCAAGAGACTTTCTTGGCCCGGACACGTTTATTTTTCTCATTGGATGGCCTTATGTTAGAAATCTGGCTCTGTGAATCCGTCGGAATTGTTGCAAATATACTTGATTCGATATCCATAATAAAACGAGAATAAAATTGTCATGAAATGGGAAGGAAATGAAAACAAAATGTGGGAGAAAGTAACGTTTAACTTTGCACAATGCATATATCTTCGCGGGAAAACCACTGGTAATGTAGAAGAAAGCGTTCAGTGAATAAGCTCTGCGCGCGGTACCAGTGAAATATTGGATTGCACAATCATGACCTTTGACCCTCCATGGAAAACGAGGGACATTAGTTTTGGCGTGAGTGGAAGTCGTGTTAAAAAATCGCAAACGACCGAGGCGACAGACAACTGGCGCCCATTACCAAGGACTTTTGTTATCGGTGCTCGTGTGAAAAGGGCTTAATCTTACAAAATCAACTGTGTATCACCCAAGGCCACTGTAAATGTTTGAACATATTAGTATGGCCTGCAATGTATCAATGGGAGACCACCTTACCTTGCAATCTCAGTGGTCTGACAGTGCACAGAAGGGTAACCATAGGAGGCCACTGGCAAAAGCTAATGGCTTGGAGTGGCCTGAATGGGTTGTTTCAAAAATTGCACTGATTGTAGGAGGGTTTTAATCAACATGAATATAATGAAGGACACTATAAACCAATCTTAAGAGTTGGCAATCATTAAACATACTATCTGGTGGATAACGGTCTTTTTGCTGAAATTACGATATTTATTATTTATCTGCAAACAGAAAAATTCCACTTAACATATCGAGTGCTTGGCGCATACATGTACGTCAAATGCATTTTTGGCCAGTTTGGAGTTTTAACATATAATATTATGTAACACTCTCTAGATGATGCACACATCAGATAAACGCTAATGATATGCATTGATGGTGAAAATTGCATGAGAAATAAGTGCATATTTCCATTTGCACATGAACAGAAACCTGACTTTTTGACAATGGTCCAAACCTTGAATCGTGTTCTTCTCAAAACTTAAATGCACTTAACTTGGTTGTGCTCCAAGCATTCAATATCCACATAAGGTCTGGACGATATCACAATGATATCGTAACGTAAACAACTTTGTAAAAAAAAATTGGGCTAAATCAATGTTTTGAAGATATCAAAATATCGCCATATTGACGATATTCCAAAAAATATCGCTGATATTCCAAAAAAATATGCATATTGCGACGATAACATCGTGTATCGACAATATCATGGCCGACGATTATCTGCTTTCAAAAAAATTCAATATCGTCACCCCTAATCCATGTGTATTATTAAGTGGCAATCTGTTATTTACATTCATCTGTGCATTTCCTTTTTTAATTGTTTCCCAGAATATTAAATTCATCATTATAAATAACAAATCGACTAAGGCCTTCACTTCACAAATTGCCTTATTGGTGGCCCTACATTGTCTAACACGTGAACAAGATTTCAAGGGGCCCCACACCCCTTGAAATCTTGTTCATGTGTGCATTTCTAATGGAGGCACCCTTCACCTAGGAAAAATTACCTTACTGCCGCAGTCCCTTCAGGTATACAGTATATAGTGTACTATAGTAAGAAATACCTCAAGGCTTGCATAGTACAATTGAATTACACAAGTATAATTATATCATTCAAGCAATTCAATATATAGGAATATAAAACATGTACCTCAAGCACAAACAGTGTATGCACTTTATTTCTTGCTCTGCCGATCGGCAAGCCCACTTGGCAATACCCAGTTTCATGCTTTATTACATGCCAGTCAATGCAGAAAATCAGAATTCCTGCGCCTCGATGCCTCGATCCCCGATGTATACAGCAACTAGAACACAGTTTTCAAGGCGGAAGGGAAGTGAGACGCTACTTTTTTTAAAGAACTGTGAAATCTGGGCACAATGATGCTTATTGAAGCTGATGTAATGTGGGCTTGTTTCCTTTGGGATATGGCAATATAGACTACAGTGTTAAGAATAAGATATCTTCCTTCAGGATATGTCAAAAATGCGGGAACAACTCAACGTCTTGCAATTAAAGTCACACGCATTTAGAAAATAATTTAAGAAAATCAAATTGACGTGGCTATATATATTCATAAGGGTATTGATGTGTATACAGAATTTCAATGTTAACCAAAAAGCTACATGTACGGTGTATGTGTACATTTCCATGCCTAGAATTTCATTATTGTAGGGGAAAGGCCACTTTTCCTGAGTGAAGGGCACTTCTACTAGAATATCACAGATGAGAACCAATGCCAAGACTATAGGGCAACAGAGGCCAGGGTCTCACTCTCACATGCCTGGAATTTCATTCTTGTAGGGAAAGGCCACTTTTCCTGAGTGAAGGGCACTTCTACTAGAATATCACAGATGAGAACCAATGCCAAGACTATAGGGCAACAGAGGCCAGGGTCTCACTCTCACATGCCTGGAATTTCATTCTTGTAGGGAAAGGCCACTTTTCCTGAGTGAAGGGCACTTCTACTAGAATATCACAGATGAGAACCAATGCCAAGACTATAGGGCAACAGAGGCCAGGGTCTCACTCTCACATGCCTGGAATTTCATTCTTGAAGGGCAAGGCCACTGTTCCTGAGTGAAGGGCACTTCCATTAGAATATCACAATGTCTATGGGTATATCTTTAAGGGGCACAATGGCCAAGGCCAGGGCAACAGAGGGCATGGCCTGCATGGTGAAATTCCAGGCCTGTACAAATTAACACTTGCAGAGGAGGTTTGCAGCAAGCTTGTAATAAGCTTGATATTTGGTACAATAATGAAGTACGTGTACGAGTGCATACTGTGCTTTCTTTGAATCAAGATATACATTTTCTTTAACCCTTCTGTCACTGCAAGGGTAAAAAAATCATTGTGTTTGAAAAGGGTAAAAAAATGTTGTGTTTGATTAGCCCCATATGCGCTGAAATGGCAGCAATTGAGCTATATACTCCCTAGGGAGCTGAGATGGTTTCAGGAATGATTTATGAGCCTGATGAGCAGGGGTAATAATGTCATGCGCCTTGAGCACCAGTTTGGTGGATACGTGCGCCATATAAGTCTACATTATTATTATTATTATTTGTCAACTACAATGTAACTAATCCAATTCAGCCTTTCACATGTCAGCTTCTATACATATATCTCCTGATCTTCATAAAAACAGCTCCTTGCTCCTAAAGTGTAGCTACAGTAGAAGGGTTAATAAGAAAATCTATGTACAATGTAAATTTAAAAACTGAAACGGTTAGTTATGGCCTAGCAGGATTTGTTCTCTTGGTCACAGGTGCCCCTTAGCCAACTCTGGTGTACACCAACGTTTTTAGTACATTTCTGGTGTACTTTTAGTGTACCTGTTGTCTGCACCAGAAGTATACCAATACAAACTCTACACCAATGGACACCAATAGAGCACCAATAGAGCACCAAATTGTCTTTGTCAATTTGCAGCGTGCACCAATAGTGCACCAAATACACTTGGGCCTATTCTGAATTTCTCCTACACCAATAAGGCACCAAAATTACTTACAAATAAAGTAACCACACCAAACATGCACCAGATATACTTAGTCTGAATCAAACTGCAGATACACTTATATTAGCCTGAATCCCCCTACACCAATAAGGCACCAAATGTACTTTAAAACTTGATTCCACTTTAAAAGACTCTACAGTGTGGACATGGTTGACCAGCTAGGTCTATCCCTTATAGAAAAATTAGCTTGCAGCAATCTTAACGAGCTTGCCGCAAGTTTATATATTATGCTTGCGCTCTTTTCTGCAAGGTATAAAACTAACTCACTGCAAGCTTGCAAGCTTGCCACAAGCTTATCTGCAAGCTGCATAGCTCTTTGCAAGCTTGCAAGCAGCAAGCTTGCCTTCTTGCAAGCTTGCTGGTTGTTAATAATTGTACTATATTTTATTCTTCATGTATAATTCTGTAATTAAACTTCGTCTTGCATTTTACAATGCATATGCTTTTTCAAGAAATACATGTATAATCCTCAGCCTATATATATATATATATATATATATATATATATATATATATATATATATATATATATATATGCAATTAAATTTTTTATTCAAATCAGTGAATTACTCATAGTCCAAAAAGTAATTTATTTTCAGAAAGTACATACATATGTAAATGTAGAATTATGTACATGTATGTACAATTTTGAAATAACACATAATATTCAATTTATGTATGATATTAAATCCCTCAATATTGTTTGGCAAATCATGAAATCTAGTAATAAAAAGACTATATAAAGTTCTATATACCTTCTATTCTGCCTCCTTTAATGTATAGCAGAATCATATATTGTTCATGCCTAAAGTATACACAAGTTTGAAATGAACCATATTTGTAATTGCTACCAAAGTGATTTTGAACCAACTAAGTGTTTTTTCATCATTTCATCATTCTCTAGCCTATACATGGAGAATAAATAAACAACCTGATGGTCAATCATTTTACTAACCTAGCTGTGATCTGATGAGTATATTTGTGGAGGCAGCATATATTTATCAAATGTACAGGTGTACATTAATACATACTATACATGTACAACTGCATGATGACTTTCCTCATACCCAAATACATTAAGTAAGTTGTTTATTTGTGTGTAACCCACTTATTGGAATTACACAGACTACAGGCAAGCAAGCTGTAATTGATACCTATAGTGCAGTGCACATAATTTGCATTGATTATGTAATACTATCACTGTATGGGGTAGTGTGTGTAACTTGACACTGTGTGGCCATAGCTGTCTGGCCAATCATTGGACCTTAATTCATGGTCAAGCTATGTATATGCCTCTGCAGTGTGTGCTCTAAATTCAAACTGGAAGAAACAGATCTACAGTATACAGCAGTTTTTCAATGGAAGCAGTGAAATTTCAAGCAAGTTTTGTGATGCAGGATGGGATTAATGATGGTAAGATGATTGTACTTTTTCAGTCTTATGAACTGTATGAATGATTTTACTTCATGTGAATGTTCATTGTACACTATGGGCTATTGAGTGCTGCAAATACAGAAATGCTGAATGCAGTCTTGAATTGATCTGTAAATACCTATTGAATTTTGCAAATGAGTGCAAACATTTTTTAGTTTTGAAATGGTGTTCATTAGTTTTGCTATTCATGTTGTATTGTAATGATTTCATTAACAACTACATGGTGTAATCATATGGTAATTCAGGAATAATTAACTGAATGATGATTGAAAAGCATGTGTAAATACTGCATGGCTCTATATTGCCTCTAGAAAATATTGCAGTTACATCCACATGATGGATAGATACAAGAAGTTACATGTACATATCCATTATCATTATATTTAAGAACTCATCAGGAGGTTCCTTTTCGAAAATCTAATAATTTGGGGGTGATTTACATCATGGAAAGAGCATGCATGTACCTGCATGTAGCCACATTTCAAATTTAAATTGGTGGAAGGAGAAATATCTGGCTTTTCTAATATTTGTCTCCTTTCTTTGAATACACAGACTAAGTTGTTCTACGATAAACTACATATGACTGATGCTGCTACTGTGATCAAAGATTGGATGACAACCAGCCTCTATCTCCCTGATGAAGCTACAGCATTTCAACATTTTCCAAAAAGAGATTATATACTTCATATGCTGTTGCACAAATATACTGACATATTAACATGAACATTTAAATTTTGATTGTTCATTCTTAAATGGTTGTATTATTATCTTTTGGCTATACTGTTATTGTTATTATTTCAAAAATGTTATTGCACATATGTAAAGATAATATTTAGCCAAAAAACAAACGATGAATTCATATTTGATTTACAATAAAATGATTCCCTGCATGGTCACAATCAAAATGTATCCCTTAGCCTACATACAAGCTAAATTATTATCCACCAAAGATGTCAGATATGTATAGCTACTGGTTTTATTTTACTAACCTACAAGTTAGCCTTTGCAAAGCTGATGTTTTCATCAGAAATCTTGTAGATCGACATACATGTATGTCAGCTTGCATATTATGTGCAAGCTTAATATTTAGATCTTGGCAAACAGAAATATCTGCAAGCTCCATTAAGCTGCAAGGTGTCTGTAGTTTTAGTTTGCATATTCATGCAAGCTTGCAAGATTGCAGAAAGCTTAAAATCTTGTCTGCAGCAAGCTTGCCCTAATTTTCATTTTTGGAACCCCTGCAAGCTCACAGGCATGCTGCAATGTTGTCTGCAAGCTTGCCGTGAAGCTTGTCCGCAAACTTGCTGCAATCTTGTCCGCAAGCTTGCTGCAATCTTGTCCGCAAGCTTGCTGCAATCTTGTCCGCAAGCTTGCTGCAATCTTGTCCGCAAGCTTGCTGCAATCTTGTCCGCAAGCTTGAACTAATTTGCATTTTTGGAAGCCAGCAATCAAGCACCATGATATTTCTGTAAGGGTATACTGCAGTTATTTTTACATGTATATACACGAAGTCTGCACTCATTTTGGTAGTTTTCCAATGTGAAGTATAAAATAAAACAGCTAGACCAATGCTTTGGTGCATGTACTAGTTTAAATTTGGACTACACCAAAACCATATGCACCAATGCTACACCAATATCACCACTCGTGCACTGTTGGGACTACATGTACACCAAAACTACACCAAAACCATATGCACCAATACTACACCAAATTTTTCAGCACCAAAATGCACCACTGGTGCTCTTTAGTACTAATTTAAATAATTGGGACTACACCAAAACTGCACCAACCAGTACAAATTTTAGGTTGGGTGTTTCGAGGGTACACCAAAAGTGCACCAATAACACAGCTCTGGTGTAGTTTTGGGGTACACCAATTTTTTTCAAATGCCTACACTAAAACTGCACCAACTTGGCACCAAAACGGCACTAAAGTTGGCTAAGGGGCAACAGAAAAACAAAATTGTATAGTGCATGCATGTTCATGTATATGTACAGTGTACATGTACATCAGCAAGGATTTGTAATGGTATTTAGCACAGGCTGTAGCCCCTGTGTGGATTCATTTATTTTAATCACATTTACTGCTATCAGTGTGAAAAGAACTATTTTTTTAGGGTTGCCGGGACTTACATGTACGTGTCCCTATCCTTTGCAGCACATCATTGTTACCTAGTTACACGAATCTGTGCAAATGTGATTATGAATACAGCGTAACTATATCTCAGTTCTACATGTATATAGTGTCTGCCACATTCCCTTTAATAAGCGACCCCGTTTCCGTACCAGCCACTAACATGTATATAATCAGCCAGTCACGCTGTGTAAGTCCTATTTGCTCACATCACCTGTCAGGTGGCTAGATGCGCCGTCTCATCTGAAGAACGAAGATCACTGGAGTGTGCCTTGGTTGGATAAACAATGTAATTTGCAAACTTGCCTGTAAATTTTAGCCCTTTTCACACGACAAAAAAAAACACCATAGATTCCTTGAGATGAATTTTACGAGCGAAGATTGTTTATCTTATCATTCCATGAGTTAGTGCTTTCGCAAGCTTTCACATGACACCAAGTAACAAACCAACATTCTATGAGAGTACACACATTAATATCGTTGGTTATGCACTATCCGATATGTTCATTTAAATTTGCCACACACAAATCTGTGACGACAAAAGACGTTGTTAATGTAAAAACAAATTATATCATAACTCTAATTCTGTAAAAGAAACGACCTTAACATTTCAGAATTATGAGTAACGATATTTAGGGTACTAGCATCGAAAACATGAGTTAAAATGCACGAAAACTGTTTGAACTGCAAGTAGAGAAATGTAGAGCAATCATGATGAACCTCACAAATTAATATATGAGCCGACAAAAAAGTTGTTCAAGTGGAAAGAAATGAAACCATAACTCTAATTCTGTAAAAGAACTGACCTTAACATTTCAGCATTACAGTATGTGTGCTGATATCTAGGCTACTAATAACGAAAACATGAGTGAAAACATATATATGACAATTGTTTGAGATACATCGAAAAATGTAGAGCGACCGTGAAGGTCCGATGTTGTGCATATTGATACACGTGTGTAATCATCTCGGCCGCCCACCGCTAGTTGTACAATACATACAGTGCATGCAGTGCATGCGCAGTACGACCGCTTTCGCACAGGACGTTGGTCAATAAACAACAGATCGTTTCACACGAGGAGTGTACTATAGGTTCCTTGAGAAAAATTCTGCTGGCGTAAGATTTTGTCGTAGGTCGGGACCTCCGATAAAATATCTCAATGTTTGAGAAAATTTCACAAGGAATGTAGGACATCTCAAACATTGGTGTCCTTTCACACGAAGCTCATTTTTTGTAATATTTCTCAAACATTGAGAAAATTTCTCAAGGAATGTTGGAATTTTTTTGTCGTGTGAAAAGGGCTTATAAGTAGGTGTTGTATCAACATTGGCTACAAAGGAGAAGACAACAACCACTGATTAGGCTTGGGCAATACAGAATTTGTTCATCCACGATATATTGTCGATAGTATCGCGATTATTGGTTTTTCATTCACGCATGATTGCTTTAGAGCCAACAATCACAGGTATGTACCCTTCTACAAGCATCACAATAAATCACAAATTCATTTGCATAGTGTGTACGTACAAGTTTCTGAAGTAGTTCGCTTTTGTTTCTCACTTCTGAAAGCTGAAAAGACTGTCCTAATTTCATTTCCATGGAATTTCTGGCTTGACTCACAATGGCGTTTTTTGTTTTTTTTAATCGCGATATATTTCTTTAATCGCGATATATTTCTTTAATCGCGATATATTTCTTTTAATCACGACATACTTTTTTAATCGCGATATTCCAATATGTCGATAACTTGAAAAGGTTCTCGATATCGTAATCGCATAAAAAAAGGTATCGCGACATTCGAGATTATCGTGTTATCGTCCCCAAGCTAACCACTGGTGACAGTTCAAAAATGAAATGCTGGAACATGTTTGTATGATTGTATGATGTACGTATTGTACATTTTAGAGGATGCCAGAGAGTACTGCAGGTACAAATATGTACACGAGTAAATACACTAAAATTTACCTATTGCCATTCGTAAACGGTGGCCAATCACAACCACCTTATTAAAACATCACATGACCACCCAAATCTAAGACAAATAAAAGGAAATTGCCCGAAGGACACGCATTCGGTCACGCAAAGTTGTCTTAAAAGGTGACTTGGAAATCTGACAGTTTTACGTGCAACTTCATGTTCAAGCTCATGTGTTTTTATAAAAAATGTCCCTGAATTGTCAAGGATCTCAAATTATATGTGATTGTGAGACTGCATACAAGTTTACACATGTATATAACACCCAAGTAGATCCTTGTCATTTGATTGGAGGTCACGCGGCATTCATTAATCAAACCATTACATGGCCTACGTCATCAACCGTGCATTTTGGTTCCATCCCATTTGATCTATTGCACGCTAGACCACATCACGCGTTATATACACAGCAGTACAAAACACCCTCTTTTGACAAGACACCCTCTTTTGACAATACACAACCATTTGTGCGTCATAAGCTGAAAAATAAAGTAGTGGATGCCAGAATACAATATTGTATATTTTGTTTATTCTTATAGTATTATCCTCCAATCAATTGACAAAGATCTACTTGGATGTTATATAAAACAAATAATGAATGTTTTGCATTCGTGCAATGGAGAGAATATTTTCATTCGTTGAAAGATGAAATGTTCCATTCAACGAGGTGAAGCCGAGTTGAATGGAACATTCCATCTTTCAACTCATGAAAATATTTTCACCATTGCACTCATAAACATTCATTATTTGTATAATATTGTATACTATTCTTCACAAGAAGTAAAGCCCTAGTTAAAAATTGGGTCAGAAGCAATGCCCCACACAATCATCGCAGAGCAATGTTTACACCAGATCAACTTACATTTCTCTGATTTACTCATCTCATAGCGTGGCTGGCTGGATCCACCGCATCCCATGATGCTCTCTCGGGGGTTGCTACGGCAACGTGAAGGCTGAGATCTGATGAAGGGTATCTTAGGAAATGTGTTGATCACCCATTGGTTTTGGATGAGCTCCTTTTTCACCTTTGGAATATAAATGACGTGTGCTGTTTCTCCAGCTCTTGAGAGAGAAAGAGAGAGAGAGAATAGAACCAAATAATGACTAATTCTGGAAATACGTATACATGCACATTAACCCTCCTACACAGAGGCCACTGTAAACCCCTAAATGTCCAATGTGTTGTACACACATTGTTTGTGCATATAAGCCACACTGACCCTTTGAAGTAATCTCCAATGTACATACATGCATACAATACCACAGTTGACCTTATTTTCAGCAGGTTCAGGGTTGTCACCAGACCAAATTGAGTGCCGGCTAATTTTGTCAATTGCGAGCGGAGCGAACGGAGCGCAGCTCCTCGCGGCCGGGGGTCCCGCGGCCCGCTTAAGGGCCCCTGGTGGGGTCCAGGGGCAACGCCTCGGTGGGGGTCCAGGGGGCGAAGCACCCCGAAGCTCCTGGGTTTTAGCTTTTAAGAATAGATTTGGAGGGCTCACCTTTCACATAATTTGTTGTATAATAGTATGATATTTTCATAGTATTATACAAGAATTTATGATGTGAAGGAGTGCCCTCCAATGCAATTGACAACAATGTTGGCTCAGAAAAACTGAAACTTCTGTATGGCCTACCAGGTGTCCACTTTTCGCTATTAAACTTAGATGCCTGCTTCTGTTTTTTGATGAGGTAACACTTGAGCAACCGGGGCCGTCAGGCATAGCAGCTCCGAGTTTTTGGCCTAAATCCACAGTAGCGTGATCAGTTCCCGGGTCAGTTGTACTCGAACACGGATCTATGTGGTCGCAGAAGAATGTCTCGAATTTGCCGGCTTCTCGCTTGACCCGGCTGCCGTGTCTATCACTGCCGGCCCCTTGCGTTTAGTGGCCGAAGAGAAAAAGCTAGTGATACTTTTCTGCGAGTGCGACATAATTATTTTGATCAAAACACTTCCAAAAAACGTTCACAAAACATTTCATGAATGGGCGGAGGGACGCACGTGAATAATTTTCCCTTTACTGAGCACATCGTGGGGAAAGCTACACGTTTACGAAGTCACGCTTAACCAACCTGAAATTTACGTACATCGACATTACGAAGCACGCCGCATCATTTACACGCGGTAGAGACTAGTGGCATTAGCTCATCGTGCAGGCGCAAACAACCAATCATAATGGGGATTCCCAGGTCTTTTCCCTGACGTCATAAATAAATGCTAATTAGTGTATTTATTTGTACCGCTACAAACTGAGATTTATTTTATAATATCGTACGATGTTTTAATTGATCTATAGACTAAAGTCCTCCAAATAGTGGCAAATAACTCAAAGAAATGAAGAATACATGAACATTTTTTTACATTTATTACTGTTTAATGAAATATTCACACAATTTTTGTGCCGGTCGGTAAGACATCAATTTGCATTTGGTGCCGGTCGGCCAGCGGGAGTGCCGGTTAGACCCGACCGGCGCCGACCGGCGTAGCTACAACCCTGAGCAGGTTATACTGTAAACAAACTCCCAATAATAAATCACCATCAGCCACTGAGACCAATAAACCATACCAAGCCTCCATCATCCATTGGGATTTTCAGCAGTTATTTTGTAAACACAGACTCTCCATAGTAACCTCTCCATAGCCACTGAGTCTGCAACAAAGTAATGCCATGCAATATGTCAATCACAAACCACTAAAACCAACAGACATATGAGGCATTATGTTACTATGCAGTATAGCTATGAGGAGCCACTGCCTACCATAGCAATGGCTTGGAGTGGCCTGAATGGGTTGTTTCAAAAATTGCACTGATTGTAGGAAGGTTAAGCTTGGGCAATATCAATTTTGTTCATGAACGATATACATATATCGTCAAACATATATTGCCATTCTTCGATAGTATCGCGATTATTTCTTTCCATTCAATGCATGATTGCTTCAGAGCCAATAACCACAGGTATGAAGCCCTATCCTACAAGTACCAGAATAAATCACCAGTGCTTAGCTGAGAGACACATGCAATTATTACCCCATTCCTGTGTGCACCATGGACATTGGCAAATTCGATTGCATAGTGATTATACATGTACTTCGGAAGTAGTTCACCTTTGTATTTCCGATAGCTGAAAATACTGGCCTAATTTCGTTTCCATGGAATTTCTGACTCGACTCACAATAGCGATGTTTTTGTAATTACGTTTTTTTTTAAATTGCGATTTGCTGATATCTTGATAACTTGAAAAAGTTCTTGATATTATAATCGAATTAAAAAAAAGGTATCGCGGATTGATTTTGGAGGATGCAGGAAGGTTCCTTGCCAGAATACCTAGGAGGTTAGGGTTAATTATCATGAAAATTATAAATAAAAAAAAATCAGTTGTTATTGCAATCTTGAATAAATGTTCTCAAAAAAATACAAGCGAAACTAAGAACTCTCAATGGACAAATTAGTGCATAAAAGTACATACATGTGTATTTTACAAGCTAACCAGGCTTCTGAATTAGTTAATCCCGAACTACAGAATCCACTTCAAATTGGTTTAAAAGACTTGCAAGTTCAAGGTTTGGACAATGTCATTTCACTTGCTCTTTCTTATTGTATGGTAACTGTACTTTGTCTTTTCAGATCCTTAATTCAAACACTAGGCCTATCAATTGTGTGACATTATGTCCGAAGTTACAAGATACATGTGTGTACAGTGTTCGTAGCTAATTCAATGTCAATAATGCCCTTTTATTGATACCAAGTGCATAGGTTTCCTGATTGAATTACAAGATTTACAGCCGTCCAACATCTAATCTCTTAAGTCATACTAATGTGATTATAGCAGTGCATGAACTGTGTCTACGGAACACAACAGAACAAAGGTTTTAAAGGACTGCGTTTCAAAACAATTGTCCAATTTAGAAATTACATTGTACACTTGGGATGCTATGACTTTAGACGCTTAACCAGTAGACGTCGGGAATATATATTTTTTTTCCGGTCCCCCGTGCGGGTTTATTTTCAGTGAAAAATCTGAAAAAATTTCTAGCCATTAATAATTTTTTTTGTCAATGAAACTAAGTTCGGACAACCAAATAAACACCTTTACTCATTGACATTTCGAGAATTAAATGGCTAGTTTTTTAATTACGGTTGTGTTTGTTCAGCACAATTAGACCGTTGGCAAGCTCCGATGCAACGGCCTATTAGCGACCAGCGCCCGGTCGAAAAGACGGCATACCTGGAGAGAGATCGAATGCCTTGTAAACAATGGATATAAATCCGTCTTTACAAATGCTTGGCTGGTACGTCAAAGGAACAGGTCTTGGATAAAGGGATTAGGCAAAAATCAACAAAAAGAGTGAACTCGTTCAGTATTTGCAGCGCATTTTGTCCGGGGCCACCGAACCGTGACCCCATGGACTCCGAGAAAGGATTGTGTGTATACACGTCAGCCGCCACGACGGCACGCCACGTCTCCCGGTGACACACACAAAAATCGGAATGCGTGTTTAGACGCTCTCCAATCCGCTGTACAAAAAAAAATTGCATGTATACACGGCATCCGAAGCGAACTGGTTAATGCTGAATGGTTTAAAGTGACCCACATCAAACTGCTAGATTGACACAGGAATCAAACAAGTGTACGTACATTTTGGTACTGTAGTACAAATCCCGTCTTTTCTAAATAAACTGAATTTATTTAATTTATTAAACAACTGAAGGGAGAATACAATTTTGCTAAAATGTCTGTAAATGCAAATATTCCAGAGATATGACATACATGAAAAATAACAAACCAACTAAAAATGGGGGGGGGGGGAGGGGGAGGCGGAAATGCGTACTTATTAATTCTAAGACTGAAATGGATCAAACTGATGGTCCTTTTTACATTTTAATTTTAAGTTTTAAGTTTTCAGGAAAATAGTGCTACATGTATGTCAGACAGAAAAACCTCTCAGGAGTTTTGGTACTACTACCATCTTAAAACCAACTAAGATATTTACAACTTAAGATAATAATTCACAGTTTCTTTTTGGCCCCTTTAATAGGGCTGTGCGTTTCCGATATTTTTGGAACCGGATACCCGAAATCAGGAAACTTCGGATACCCGGATACCCGTTTTCATTTTTGTTGAAAACATGCCTCCGGTGGTGCACAAATACATGTACTGTAAATGGTAACAAATTGACTTTTATAATACAGAGGATACCATACTATCGATCTTTTCTTTATTGGAGTGTAATCTCTTGAATTTAAAGATAATTGTCTGTACAAGTGCATTGTTCATGAGTCACAGATTTCTGTTTGCACCGCTCAAATGTTAAGTCCGAATTATAAAAAGTCATTTACGGGTAATTGGAACCGAAAAATGGAACCGGGTAATGACCGTTTCGGTCGGGTATCCGGGTACCCGGCACAGCCTTACTCTTTAAGAACACATATATTTTCAAACTGATATCAAACATCCAAATTCTGTCTGTTCCTGTGCTGTCTTAGAGAAATTAGATTTTTGTAATTCAATTCCTAAAAGGCTGATGTATATGGGACAACATTGGTAATATTGGCCAAACTGCTTCCATGAGTGTGCTTACTTTCTTTGAATCAAGGTTAAATACATACATGTAAGGCCAAAAAAAATGCCTCTGGTTTCTGGTCTCTGGGGGCATCTGCATTTTTAATTTTCTTTTGTTTTTTTTGGCTATGAAACGATGTCCAATTGCAGCCAAAATTGCTTGATCGATTGGAATTCTGACGTACTGTGTTTGAACTCTTTTCGGACATACGCCACTTTACAGGCCCGTGTGCGTGCCGTGAACGGATGGCGAGCCACTTTACAAGCCTGACGCGTGCACTACATAGGCCCGACGTCATCACATGACAACATCGTTGTGTTTTGACTTGTTTTGACAACAGAATATACGCAACTAACCAATAAGAATTCGAGGTCACGTACCTTCAATGCAAATTAGCTAATAAATATTGACTATTGATGACGTTTATGACTACGAGAACTGACGAAGTACTCCGATCCGAGAGCTCAGATTGTGTCAAGTTTTTGTTTACGTTAATTACACATGACCCTATGCGGTTTACCACACACGTTGATTTAAAAAATGGCGGCCTCCATGGAACTCACAACAAGATGCGAAACACACGCTATTTTCATGGAATTATGAAGTGGGAAGTGGGAAGTGCTGACGGAGGTGATTATGCTGACGATGTTGACTTTGAACACCCTGACAGTGATGGAAGTTTTGATTTTTAGGGAAAAAACGTCCATAAAAGCTGTTAATCTGAGGTCGTATGTACCAAGTACAATAGCGATATAGCGATACGGTATGTTGTATCAATGTTGTAAATTATTATTTTTGTTACATGTACATAAACAGGGGGTTTCAAACCATTATGGGTAATATTATTATGCCCTGTCATATTCTAACATAAACAAACCACCTTTGTTTATCATACAATGCATATTTCTAAGGAACGATAAACATAAGTTTATATTTGGATGGCTGCAATGCATTATGGGTATTCCCAACATGACCCCCATCTCAATATTCACACTCAGTAAGTCATAACCTTTATTTTGATACCTTACTCTCTTCAATTGGCAAAAGATGAAAAAAATTATTAATAATTTCCACACTTGACCTTGATGTTTAGAGTATCAAATTACACTAATTACATTAATTCCGTCCATACATGTAAAATAACTCCGGGTAGAAAGAGTTAAATGACTTTTTCACAGAGGGGTATGAACGTTTGCCCGATTTGTGAGGCCTCTCTTAGCCACCATACTTTGTATATGGTAAATTTGGTCCACGCGTATACCTGTGTATCACGTATTTCCCTGTTGGCAAAAAATAAACAAGATTGAAAAAAAAAAAACAAAAAAAAAAACACGTCACCGCAGCAATTTTAAAGCCGTCCGATAACCAGAAACTGGACACTTTTTTGGGGGCCTCAACAACCAACCTGTGAAAAGTTATTATGTTGTGTCATTATTAACCCTCCTACACATGGAGGCCACTTTCAGTACATACAATGTACAAGCCTGCTGTCCTTTCCAAGTAATATTTGCCACCCATGGCCACTGTAAATGTGTGAACATATTAGTATGGCCTGCAATGTATCCATGGGAGACCACATTACCCTACAATCTCAGTGGTGTGACAGTGCACAGAATGGTAACCATAGGAGGCCACTGGCAACAGTAATAATGGCTTGGAGTGGCCTGAATGGGTTGTTTCAAAAATTGCACTGATTGTAGAATTTATGAGAAAAAAATAGTGAAGTGCATTTAGAATTGTTGTACTCATTTCAACGTGGCATTTAGGATAGAATACCTACAGTACTCTTTCCCGTAAACCTATTGGCAATAATTTCACTTCATTCTTTAACCAGTTCGCGTCGGAGGCCGTGTATACAGTATGCAATTCATTTTTACACCGTGGATCGGAGAGCGTCTAAACACGCCAAAGGAAACTCCGGAATATTGGTATGCATGCTCGGTTGAGCCACCCGTGTACGGTGACATGCTCGGAAGACGTGGCCACCCGCTGTGGAAGCTTCCATTCACGGTGTGTGTGGGAAAAATCAACTTTTTTATTCCCGACGCGAACTGGTTAAAATGACAGCACCTCAAACAAAATTTCCAGGGGAAATTGATATATGCACCATCATGAGCTTTAATGTCCACCGAGTAAGTTTCACATTAAAATGTATCCATTCTGATTCTTTTTGAATAACAAATCTATATACTTTATCAAATATGTATGTGCCATGACATTTATCAAAGGTAGGACTTCAACAGTTACATGTACGTTAATTGTCTCAATATATGCACCTGTTTTTTGGCCAGGTAATGTTCTTCACACACAGGCAATTGGATTTACTGGGCGAAGAGTATTGTGTTAAATCATTTCAGAGAGAGGTTATGCATATTGTTATTGACAGGTAGAATACATCACTGTGTAACACGCTCTGGGGAATTTGCACGTACACATTGTAAAGAATTGTACATGTGAATATGTACACACCGCTGTTTCAAATGTCCTCGGATGAAAAACGTGCACAAATCAAATGGGAAATGCCAAAAAAAGTCCAACAACAAAATGAGGGGAACAACAGGAGGTCCTCGGTTTTATACATGTACAAAAAAAAAGTGGGTGAACATGTACGTGAGAGTCATTATCCATGGGTCATTGTGTTATGATTTGACAACAAGTCTGATCAGTAACTCTTTAAAGCCATTATACCTATATGTACACAATGGTCAAAGGTTTGATGCATCCATTCTTTAAAACCCTAACCCCCTAGGTATTCTGGCTGAGAACCTCCCCGAATCCTCCAAAATCCATCAGTACACTTTTGGAAACATGCCCTTGTCTTCAAAATGCACTGTGCATTTTCGTTGATCTTTCATATTCAGCACTTATGGCCCATACTTCTTGCCGGGTAGTAATTTTGCCCCATTTGAAGAGGTGAAAGTACCAGTTTCCAACAGTGCTGAATTTTACCCAAAAAATGCCCCTTGGAGGATTTTGCAGGATTTGGGGTGGTTCGGGTTAAGGCAGTGTTCCAATTAAGTGTTTTTGGCTATGGCTATAGCGGCAATGCTGAAGTACATGTACATGTATGGTACAGGAAGAAACAGTGATCTAGTCATAGCTGTAGCCAAAAACGTCATTTTGGATACGGCCTAAGAATCAAAAGGTACATAATTGTACTGTATGTAAAAAAAGATCCAATGTGAGGTTCAGCTTATTTCATTTTGTCATTATAACTAGAAATAGTGTTATGCATTCAGATTAAGACCTGCATCAAAATGTCACAAAAGTGCTTCTGTAGTGTCAAAATCAAATACTGAGCAAATTCTGAAATTAAATGCGGCGAGACTGTGACATTTCATGCATATTTTGTATTCAAGTTTGACACTGGTGTAGCACTTCAGGCTCTGCTGTGCCACATGACAAATGCAGGACGTGGTGCCAAACATCGCACTACTGTCATGTTAAATCAAAGTGAATTTCAACATAGCTGGTTCTTTTAAAGGGACAATATCGGCACGATCAGAGCACACTTTCAACTGGGCATGGTATCGGTGCCCTAGTTTAAGATGAACACAGTGACTGAAAATTACCAGCTCATTTATGCAGCAGCAACGGTAATTATGACCTTATCATGTGGGGTATTATTTTCAGTCACTGAGTTAATCTAAAACTAGCACTCCGATTCCACGCCCAGATCATGATGATATTGTCCATTTAACCCTAACTCCCTAGGCCCATTTGCTTGTAAACACATAACCTGTATCCTTCCTAACTCCCTAGGCCCATTTGCTTACACATAACCTGTATCCTTCCTAACTCCCTAGGCCCATTTGCTTACACATAACCTGAATCCTTCCTAACTCCCTAGGCCCATTTGCTTACACATAACCTGAATCCTTCCTAACTCCCTAGGCCCATTTGCTTACACATAACCTGAATCCTTCCTAACTCCCTAGGCCCATTTGCTTACACATAACCTGAATCCTCCCTAACTCCCTAGGCCCATTTGCTTACACATAACCTGAATCCTTCCTAACTCCCTAGGCCCATTTGCTTACACATAACCTGAATCCTTCCTAACTCCCTTGGCCCATTTGCTTACACATAACCTGAATCCTCCAAAATCCTTCAGTAGTAAAGCAAGCACTTGACATGTATGCACACATGTGTTTCTAATCTGTGATACATGTACATGGCCAGGGACCCTCCCTGCATGCATGGAGCAATAAACAGTGTCCACTGACCCATGCACTGACCTTGCAATCACTACAACAAACATGGATGTACGTGTACCATGCAAAGGCAAGTATGCCTATACCTCAATCCTCCAAAATCCTTCACTTTAGCAAAGAGGATTTTGGAGGATTTGGGAAGGTTAGGGTTAATAAGGAGTACTCTTGGCTGAAGCGAGCAACGAGGGGATAATATAAAAGTAGCTTTATTCAAAAAACATTTTTCTTGGGAACCAGTGGGTCAATTTGAAAATAATGCTGGAGACATGTTGCTAATTTTACGAAAATGACAGCACCTCACACAGCAACATGTCAAGTGATGTTTGACACCATTAACTTTTACATCGAGTAAGTTTTGTGTAAAATTGTGATCAATTATTTTAGAGATTTGGTGTATTATCAGTGTTCTAGCTACGGTGGGCGGCGCCGGGCGGGGCCGCCCAGCACTCATTATTTGCGCCCGGAACTCACGGTCAAATGCACTGGCCCGCCCGGCACATATTTTCCGCAAAATAAACTGAAACGTTGCCGAAAATGCGCTATTTTGATCGTATTCCAAGCATACATGTTGTAATTTTGCAATATTTTAATTGGAAACGCTGAATAAAAGAAACAATTGCGAGATTTTGAGGATAAAAACTATGATTATTTTCCGAATATGAGATGTTCTTGCTATATTATCAATGGTTTGTGATGTTAATGTTCGACGATGTTTGAACTAATATTTGAACCCTTGAAAGACACGGCAGCTTAGCAGAATCTATACACGGCCGGCGTATACCGCAGTGTGCTGTTTCCACATACTTCCAACACAGTAATGATCGGCGATTGTCCGAGTCGCACTCCCATTAGCTTGTACAGGGGTTGCCACTCTGAAGCTTAATAAATTGATTCATTTATTTATTAGTGTTGCCGTTTACAACACTCAAACACTGATGCTTTATAAATTGAAATTTTCGTTAAATAATATTTTCTAGGCTAGTCGGCAACACGTGGTGGTGACTTTGAATGTTGACCTTGTATTGGTCTCACATACATGTAGCCCCATTGTCAGATTTACTGTATTTAGTTAAAAAGTTATTTGAAAGTTCAACTGCAAATTTAAATAAAAGAATTGTGGCTGTTGAAACGATGTTTCCAGGAGGCCGATGACAATATAAATTTATGGACAGGAAAAGCTTATTTTCGAGCCCTGTCACAGTATTACGAGTGGGCAAACCTTTTGGGTGTTAACCAATTGAGGAATAGCCTCACACCCTCCCGTGTAATTGCGCAATAACTCAGTTGCCATGTGTCTCTACCGAAGTATGTGTTTGTATGCATGTGCAGTGAAGTAACATAGTACGGTGAGCTGAGTGTTTTATGTTGACTGTACGTAGTGCATGTCATGTCAAAAAAATATATAGAAACATTAATTTAAAAAATGAAAAAAAATATTACTAAAAAAATAAACAAACACAAAAATAAACAAACTAACTAAAAAAATGAATAAAATTACACATATAATTAGGTCAAAATGTTGCAAAAGATAGCACCATTTTGCATCTACACTGTAAGCCCCCTTAAAAATACAAACATTTCTCAAAGGGGAGGGGGAAACCCCCTTCCCTTAGACCCCTCCCCAGGGACGGCATTTCGTAAACATCTGGCACCCGGCACTAATTTTGCCCTAGCTAAAACCCTGTGTATTATGTAGGGGCTTAAACACAATATGGGAGTCAAATAAGACAAAGTTGAATACTGTTAATAATGCAGTGTGATCATAGAACACTTTCAAGTACATGTAAGTTCTTGTATGCCTGGATACACACTAGAGGCACGTGAATAAATCTACTATCAAGAGTTGCAGATTATATTGATTGAATATAATTATTTTGGACAGAATGAAATTTCCATCTTGAAACCCTACCCTGTGATTCTTCAAATAGATGTTTGGGCGAATTGATTTTAAGTGGATTGAAATGTTTAAACAAAATACCCCACCCCCACTCGCATGGCTGTTGCATACTCGGACTGTACATGTGTACCAATGCTCATTTTTTCTGAAGGCATCCCTGTACAATGTACATTGAGGAGTTCAAACCTCAAATCACATACATGTACATGTACCGGTAATTGTATACAATCAATTAAAACCCTCACCATGCTTCTTATCGCCCTGCTGAATGCAACAACATACAACAGTGGTCAATGATCGAGGCCTGCTAGTGTACAACAAGATCCATATGTGAATCTTGTTGCACCTAGCAGTGAAGGGTTCATTAATTTGGACTGTTTTTTTTTTCAAGCACAGTCCTGTGCTGAAGACACAACACAGACTATTTGCTATATACAAACACTGTCCAGTGCTGAATGCAACAAGATACAACAGATTGAGTCATCAGTACCGGCTGCTGAATGCAACAACGTCCATCAGAATTTTACAACTGTTGCATCCTGTTGCATTTAGCACGGTTTGGATGGTGGAATATTGTTATTGGTTTGGTTTGTGAATCTCAACTATCGCGAAGTGCGATTGTGGGTCTGATAAGAAGCATATATTCCAACTCCCTTCAGTCTCTGGAAAAAGACAAGAGCCATGCTAGTCGATACTTAGAGAAGACCTACATGCAATAGCATACGGTTTTTATCAGAACCACAATCTCATTTTGCGATGTGTTATCCCAAACTGAACCGATTATACATTAAAACTCTGCTACACATGGAGGCCACTCCCAACCACTAAATGGCCAATATGTTATACACATATCGTTTGTGCATATTAGCCACACGAACTCTTTTAAGTAATCTTTTATGTAAAACTCTGAGGCCACTGGAGACCACTGTAAAAAAAAACTATCATTGGGATTTTCAGCAGTTATTTTGTACACACAGACTCAAGAGTAAGCCACAACCAGCCACTGAGACTGGAACATAATAGTATGCCCCTGCAATACATCAATCACAAACCACTAAAACCAACAGACATTATATGAGTTATTATGTTACTATGCAGTATAGCCATTAGGAGCCACTGCCTTCCATAGCAATGGCTTGGAGTGGCCTCAATGGTTTGTTAATAAATTTGCACTGATAGTATGAGGGTTACGTTCATGATTTTATTTCTATTTAACTTCATTTTCAATGAAGGCTGCCTATTGGGGGGAAAAATGTCATTACATTATTCTAACAAGAACCAAAATATCACAGAAAAGCTGAACATCTCAATAAGCTTAAATAAAATTCACACCTTTTTTTCAACTTAAACTGCGTGAAAATAGATAACAAAAATGAATGTTGAAAAATTGTGTGCAAATAAAAATGAATAATTTATACATGATGCACTAATATCTAATTTACATGTTTGCTGGAATGAATACATCTTGGTTTTAGTCTTCAGAGTTATTGTTCAGTATATTTCTAAGAAAGTGAAAGTTTTTACAACATTTATGGTCACAGTTTTACATGTCTTACTTGTCATGAAAGAAGTCACTGATGGTATCAAACATCCCTTGAATTCTTTCTGTCCGAGGTGCTATTCATTTATAAATCCCTCCAACTGTAGCTGAACTTCTGTGGCAAGGACACACAGTGGTCAAAATCAGTCAACCGACTGTTTTTGACTGTTGAACCAACTGTGCACACAGGGGCATTTTTGACTGGTTTTGACTGTCATTTTGACCACCCTCAACAATACAAGACAATGCTTTTTACCAGTCAAAAACGGTCAACTCATTTTGACCTTTAAATGTACTTAACTACACGTAAGGTTTGACAGTTTTTTCGACTTTTCAGTACAGTTAGATATACATGTACCGTAAGTAAAACTTGTAGCTTTGCAGGTGAAGAGGATAAGTAAAGGCTATGCGGTGACACCATGTGAAATTCTCAATTGAGTATTGTAATTAGTTCTGAAAAGAACTGGATGTTACAACTCGACGTTTTGATCAGTATGCTCTGATCGTCTTCAGGAGAATGTCTTGGTATACCTTGGCAAGTATATCAACATTTTGACTGATTCTGACTCTTGCAGTCACAGAAAGGTTTTAAGTAAAATAAAAAATAAAAGGAAATGAAGTCAAGTCTTGACTTAGAACTCACCTGTTAAGCCTTCCCTCTAAAGAAACCCAGGAAAATCTAAGCAATATTTGCTCCGGCAGACGTACATCAATGCACAGTTCATTTATGAAGCATCGTCATCAATCAAGACCGCTTGTTGATACCGGGTTGATTCTGCTGGCACGTACGCACACAGTGGGGGCAAGCGTGATACTCACTTAACGACGACACATATAGGACAGTCACATAGGATTCATCCCCGTCACTGATCAATATACTCTCTGTCCAGAATATGATGAGGGCTCTTGTTGGGGGACCGGTCACGGTGTCTAGTCTGTTCCTGTTCCCTAGCTGGGTAGATTGTATAATGAAGAGATCATGTTTCCCAGAGTGGTGATTCTTCTTGGGCCTAATTGACTGTTCACGTGCACCGACAGTGTGCTAGACGCTGCCTGTGAAAGGACACACAAATGGGCAAACATGAAATTATCATCAGTGAAGGCACAATTCTGCTTTTGAAAGTTTGCAAAATTATATGATTAAAGTTAAACATTTACAGCGATAAACAAGGTGTTACCCAAACAGTACCCGCAATGTCACTGCTGGACACCCACAACTGTACATTAATTTAACCCTAACCACCCCAAAATCCTGCAAAATCCTCCAAGGGGCACTTTTTTGGAAAAATTCAGCACTTCAAATGGGGCAAAATTACTACTTGGCAAGATCAAGTACAGGCCATAAGTGCTGAATATGAAAGATCAACGAAAACGCATAGTGCATTTTGAAGATAAGGGCATGTTTCCAAAAGTGCACTGATGGATTTTGGAGAATGCAGGAAGGTTCCTAGCCAGAATACCTCGGGGGGGGGTTAGGGTTCAGGAAGGTTCCTAGCCAGAATACCTCTAGGGGGTTAGGGTTCAGGAAGGTTCCTAGCAAGAATACCTATAGGGGGGGGGTAGGGCTAACTTACAGTGTACACGTATGTCATCAGTATTTACGGTAACTTGTTTTGATTCTCAAACAGTTCTGACTTGTGTATTGTATTATTTGTACCATAGGCTGTTATGAATTTGTACTTGCACGATCTTGATTTTGGAAGCATAAATCTAAGAATTTGAAATCATTTAATCTACTGTACACTGTAGTACATTTAAAGGGGCAGTATCGTCAGACTTTAAACAGGGCATGGAATCGATGTCCACAGTGACTGCAAATTACTGGCTCATGTACATGTATGCAGCAGCTATGACCTTATCACGTGGGAAATTATTTTCAGTCACTGAGTTAATCTAAAAACAAGCACTCCGATGTCCATGTCCTGTTGATCGTGACGATACTGCCCCTTTAAACACATGTTCTAGGTTTTCACACACATTCACATACATGTAGTACATATTGTTCACCTCTTTTGTTCCCTGTTGTTGTTGGACTTCCTAACTTTTTTAGGCACCTCCCATTTGATTTGTACACATTTTACAACAGAGGACATTTGCAAACAATACCCACCAACTGAGGACCCATTGTTCCCTTTTGTTATACATGTAAGTCCTCGGTTTACACCATTTACAAACCCATGGAACTGATACGTTTTTTGTTTTTTGTTCAATAATGGTGCACATTTAACCCTATCCCCCTACAGGCATTTCAGGCATATGCTGAATGGCATTTGCTCAACATGCAACAAAATGCAACCAGCTAGAAAAGAGTGCAGGGCTGCACAATGCAACAAGATCCACCAGCTAGAACAATGGTTCTTTTGTTCTCTGCTGATGAGGGCAACAAGATGTAACAACCTTTTTTTTTATACATTTGTTGCGTCGTGTTGCATCGAGCATGGTTAGGGCTATTAGGTACAAGTACTCAGGAATGTGATTAAACAAAAATAAAAAATCCTAAAAATGGGTAGTGGGGCCTGGCCCTCCCTTTGGTCTAGAGGACAAAGCCCCCTGAACCTCCTGGATTTTTAATTTTGGAGGATTTACAGACTCTCCACATTAGGGCTGTGCCGGGTTTCCGGGTATCCGGATACCCAACCGAAACGGTCATTACCCAGTTCCATTTTTCGGTTCCAATTACCCGTAAACGACTTTTTAAAATTCCGACTTAACATTTGAGCTGAGTGAACAGGGCAGGTGTAATAACATAATGGGCCTTGAGCACCAGTTTGGTGGATATGTGCACTATATAAGTCCACATTACTATTATTATTATTATTATTAATGTTTACACTTTTACTGACAATTATCTTTAAATTCAAGAGATTACACTCCAATAAAGCCTTTGTATATTTCACGGACATTTTCCATTCACTTTTCTCCAACTGTTTGTGATACATTGTATCGAGTCGTTAAGACTGCAAAGGGCCTGGCAGTGGCTGCTTCAAACAACTTATTAAACCAGCAGCACAGGGGGGAATGTTTGCCTAATTGTTTGCCTAATTGTTTTACTTTAATAAAAATGACACAGTAAAGAAAATATCGATTTAAGTATGGTATCCTCTGTAGGTCAATTTTGTTACCATTTACAGTACAACATGTTCAAAAGTATTTTGACTTAATCATAAGTCCACTTTTCCTAATTTTTATGAAATAAATTTTGGTAAATAAAGTCGAATTTAGAAATATTAGAAATATTGCAATAAAACGATAATTTCTTTCATAAAAATTAAGAAATTTAACAATTTTTCATTAAAATGAAAATTTATTTCATAAAAATTAGGAAAAGGGGACTTATGATTAAGTCAAAATACTTTTGAAGATGTTGTACATGTATTTGTGCACCACCGGAGGCATGTTTTCGACAAAAATGAAAATGGGTATCCGAAGTTTCCTGATTTTGGGTATCCATTTCCAAAAACATCCGAAAACTCACACCCCTACTCCACATCCCCAATAACAAGAAACTAGAGGTTTGGACACAATACAGGCTACATGTACTTCTAGCTTTCATTGGTGGCTACTTCTCTTCTTTCAGGAAAAATCCTGAGAAATCACAGGCCTAAAGTGCTGAACATAAAATATATGTACATGTACGAACCTATACAGTTTGTAATTTGCGTCAATCCCTAAATTACCATTTGGAAATCAGACACCAAATGGAACTTTTTGTCTGTATGAAAAATGCATTGAGGTGTGTGATCCTCCTTCATTTTCACACCCAAACGCCAAGCCATCGATACAAAACAAATAATGCATTATTTGTACAAAAAGTCCGCTACAGTAAAGTGCAATTACAATCTTCATCAATGGCACCAGCGATGACGTACACTATATGTACCATCATTGTACACTTACAGCATGTACAAGGTACATTTTTCCCCGGTTATTAATCAATGCAAATTGACTATGAACAAATTAATTGCACTCCAATAAGCAAAATTTTGCACAATAAAAATGGCAAAGAATACCCATTACTACACATACAGTAGGTTTAATAGTACTCTGTTGATTTTTTAATTTATTTTTTAAAATGTTATGCTGACAAACAATTTTAAAGGCAAGGTGTTAATGGGTATACTTGAAACTCTCCATGAAACAAGATAGAGTTTACACTTAACCAAACTGTGAAGGTTTCAACTTATTATACACATACATGTACTATCGTGAACACATTCAGATTAGGAAAGAGTACTCTTTCCTAAACTTGTACTCAAAATTGTTTTTACTTTTCTTAATTGATACCCTCATCGGCTTTAGACCAAGTTAGTTTCACATTAATAATAGTAATAATAATAAATCACATTTATAATTAAGCGCATTCCATCTATGACAAGACCCCAAAGCACTGTACATGCATAACTACACAATATGTAAATACAATTCTAAGGCATGAAAAAATACATAATATGATGAGAAACTCGGAGAGCAACTGAAAATGATCACATTCAATGCAAATGATCACTTTTGGTAAAAAAAACCCTCAAAGCAATTTAATTTTTTTCTAAACCATTTCGGTTTATTAATTAACCCTAACCACCCCAAATCCATCAAAATCCTCCAAGGGGCACTTTTTTGGGAAAACCTCTTCAAATGCGGCAAAATTACAACCTGGCAAGAAGTACAGGCTGTAAGTGCTGAATATGAAAGATCAACGAAAATACACGGTGCATTTTAAAGATAAGGGCATGTTTTCAAAAGTGCACATTGATGGATTTTGGAGGATTCAGGAAGGTTCCTAGCCAGAATACCGAGGGGGTTAGGGTATTAATATTACTAAATACAGTCCTCTACCTTATACATTCACAACAATGTCTGGGTCTTGAGACTGAAGCTATTGGAGCACTACATTCTTAACCTTACCAGACCGGCAATGATGAAAGAACAACATTGATGGGGATACAATAACCCTAACTCCCTAGGCCTATTTGCTTACACATAACCTGAACCCTCCAAAATCCTTCACTTAGTAAAGCAAGCACATGACATGTACATTATGCACACATGTAGTGTTTCTAATCTGTGATACATGTACATGGCCAGGAACCCTCCCTGCATGCATGGAGCAATAAACAGTGTCCACTGACCCAAGCACTGACCTTGCGATCACTACAACAAACATGGATATACATGTACATGTACCATGGAAAGGCAAGTATGCCTAATAACCTCAATCCTCCAAAATCCTTCACTTTAGCAAAGAGCATGTAGCATGTAACCTCAATCCTTCAAAATCCTTCACTTCAGTAAAGAGGATTTGGGAGGATTTGGGAAGGTTACATGTAGGGTACAGTATTATCATGATCAACAGCGCTTGGAACTGAAGTGCTAGCTTTAGATTAACTCACTAAATGAAAATAATACCCCACCATGATAAAGTCATACTGCCACATACATGTATAAATGAGCCACTAATTTTCAGTTACTGTGTTCATCTTAAACTGGGACACTGATTCCATACCCTGTTGAAAGTCTGATCTAATTGTGACGATACTGCCCCTTTAATGATGGAGGAACACGAACAGCAAGAGCAGCATTTTTCCACCCGCTGGATAGGTAGGATGTTTGTTCATCCAGAATGTGGATACTACATGTGCAAGACCGCATACAGTGTAAATAGTTTGATCAACAAAAATGACGGATAGCAACAGTTGTCAGGTAAAGTCTAACCTCATCGGCCAATCTACGCTGTTTGATTGACACACCGGATGTGTGTATTTACACAGTTACATTACAGACAAATGTTTATCCGAAAGCCATGGCAACAGGTTTCGCAATGTCCTTGCTGTGATCAATAAAAAATGTGTGCCCCTCCTCCCATTGTCACCCGAGTCATTTCTAGTGCGCTCTGAGCAAAAACACCATCAAATTAATAACGTCTGGTGAATTTCTGATCATGAGCTAAATTACTGTATTGAGCTAAATTACTGTATTCAGCTAAATTACTGTGCTCAACAAATGTTTATCTGTACATATCACGTTTCTATGGCAATGACAAAGCAGACATTATGTACTGTACACAATAAGTGTATATTTATGAGTGCGTTGTGCAGTTATTCAATGTCTACATTGTTCTGTACATAAAATGTACCCATAAATTTTGACATGTTGCAACACGAATTCAAGGGGGGTAGGCTCTGATACTCCTTTTTGGTTAAAACAAGTGAAATTTTTTTTTTTTAATAATAAAAAATTATTTTGAAAGATGAGAAGACTATAGAAAGTACTGATAATAACAGAAATTTGTTCGTATAAAAGAATGTTTTGTGTGTAACAGAGCACTGGCGATATATTTTTGGGAAGATCTAATGACATATTAATAACCAACGTTGTACCTTCCCTATACACCCCCTACCCCCAACAAAAAAATTCAATTAAATTAAAAATTTAAAAATGTCTGACCTTCAAAATGTATCGCCTGAATTTTTCATAATTGTACCTTCAAGTTTTAATCTGATTATTATGAATTTCCTTTTGATAGAAAGGAAAACAAATACTTTGAAATGAAACATTTGTCAGAAGCTTGGTTTAACAGTACCAAAATTAATTAATGGAAGAACCCATCATTAAAGGGGCAGTATTGTCACGATCAACAGGGCATGGCATCGGAATGCTAGGGTCATATTACCGTTGCTGCTGCATAAATGAGCCGTTAATTTTCAGTCACTGGTGTTAATCTTAAACGAGGACATCGATTCTATGCCCTGTCGAAAGTCTGCTCTGATCATGACGATACTGCCCTTTTAATTATTTCAGGATACATGTATATTCAGGCCTGTTGCCCTGGTCTTGGCCTTGGTGCCCCTTCAAAAGAAGTGCCCTTTACTGTAGGGAGGAGGGCCAAAGTCATGGTACAGCCAAGCCTTTGAGAAGCCTGGCCAGGCCCCAGGCTGTGCCCAGGCCTACCAGCCTATATAATCACCTACATGTAGCAGAGCACAAAATACCCTTTACTAATGGATAGATCTCAAATAGCTCTTATTGTTAACACAGACTTGACTGATGACACACCTCAGCTGTCTTTTGTTCACAACTGCAGACATTATAATGAGCTCTACTTGGCTGGACTTCTCAAAGGCTTGGTTGTACCATGGCTTTGGCCCTCCTCCCTTAGAAAGAGTGGTCTCACCCCTACAAAGAATAAAATTCCAGGCCTGTATATTTACTGTAAAACAATGCTTCACAAGATTATTTTGTGAAATGTGCAATTTTTAAGCAATTGTTTTTTTCTTTCCTCAAGTAAAAAAAACAATGTTCCAATAAAAAAAATAAAAAAATTACCTGTAGCGAAAAACAACAGTGATAGAAATTGTTTATCTATATGGAGTGTTGTGGCCGAGCGGTCTAGCTTACCGGACTCAAGTTCTGGTGTTAACAGCAGAATGTGGGTTCGAATCCCGGCCGTGACACTTGTGTCCTTGAGCAAGACACTTAACCATAATTGCTTCTCTCCACCCAGAGGTTAAATGGGTACCTGTGAGGGCAGAGTTGGTTGATTAGCCCTATATGCGCTGTAATGGCAGCAATTGAGCTGTATACTCCCCAAGGAGCTGAGATGGTTTCAGGAATGATTTATGAGCCTTATGAGCAGGGGTAATGATATAATGCGCCTTGAGCACCACTTAGTTGGTGGATACGTGCGCTATATAAGTCCACACATTATTATTATTATTATTATTATCTTTAGACGAACAACATTCATACCTTTGCTTAATCTGTGGCACTTCCTCCATCCTCGATCACAACAGGAATCAAGGTCTTTAATTGTACTGTGTATTTAATTATGACTGAATTATGATCAACTCTTGATGGGACTACAAGGTCCTCTGTTATTCTACACATTGTAAAGAAACTGGAGAGCAAAATCACTAAAAGCCTCTTATCTGCGTCTGTTTGTGCTACTGACAGAAGATTGTCTGGGGAAATTAAGAAAGGAAAGAGCCTTGGACTCTCAACCTGTTTGATGTAAATCAGGTTTTAAAGGTAGTGTATTCCTTCCTGATTTTCTAATAAAATCATTTTATGATCATGGTTTTACATTAAATCATTGTGTGCCCGGAAGAAGGTCGTAAAAAGTACGACCTTTTTCCAGGCACACAAAGTACAACTTTTTGTCCCGGCAGAAGGTTGTAAACAATAAAATGGCTCCTATTTGTTACTAGAATTAGTCATGTTTTTCCATTCCCATGCGGAATTTAACTTTCCTACAATGACTTATAAATGGCAGAAAAACGACCAAACTTTCACACTTAGTTTTCTTGAAACACAATTTTTGCACATTAATTGCTTATGACCTTTTGCCGGTCACAGTTTCATTACGTTTCGTTAAGTTGTCCTTCAATAAAACACTTTACATACTGTACAATGTAAACGTCCATGTTTGTACATCCCTTGAAATCATTCTGTATGAGATGCAATCATTTTTTTAATTTGTTAAATCAAGCGTTATTCCCCAATAATGCTTGTCACGTACATTGGCACTTTCTGCAATGGAGGGCTGTATACATGTTGTGCGCAAATGGATGCTTGGTAATGGGTTAATGCTAAACGATGGTAAAACTGAATTTATTATCTTAGGCACTCGTCAACAATTGGCTAAGGTTAACATTGATGGTATTAAAGTTGGTTCGTCCAGGGTTTCCCCTACCCCCATTGTAAGGAATCTTGGTGCCTGGTTTGATGCAAACATGACAATGGCTACTCATATTACAAAAACTTGTGCTACTGCTTTTTATTACTTACATAATATTAGACGTATCAGGAAGTACTTATCTAGGCAATGTACCAAAACATTAATTCATTCTTTCATTTCCAGCCGATTGGATTATTGTAACAGTCTCCTTTATGGATTGCCTGATATTCAAATTAACCAGCTGCAACGTGTTCAAAATTCTTGCGCTAGATTGGTTTGTAATGCTTTAAAATACTGTCATATTACACCCTTGTTCATTGACTTACACTGGCTTCGGTGAGGTTCAGGATTGATTTTAAAATTTTGTTAATAACTTATAAGATTTTAAATGGTCTTGCTCCCTTATATTTATGCCAACTTATCAAAAAAAAATCTTCATCTCAATATAATCTTAGAAGTGCCAGGGACGACATGCTCCTTAGTTACCCGGTGTGTCGGACTAAAATCACGCTGGGTGATAGGGCATTTGAGTTTGCTGCTCCCAAATTATGGAATGCTTTACCATTAAATATTCGGAAATCGACTAGTTTGACTGTTTTTAAACAATTACTTAAAACACATTTTTTCTGTATGGCATTTTATTGATATTTTTGTGATGTGCTTTTATTGATATTTTTTAATATATTTTTATTGTATTGTACATTTGAAATTGTAAATTTGTAATGCGCATTTGAACATCTCATTATGGAATTTGCGCAATATAAGTTAATAAATAAATAATTATTATTATTATTGTACGTCACGGACATTGTGCATCACAATGAATTTATGCAAGACAATTAAAGTGTATATAACATCATGTACAATCACCTACGTGTATGTTTACAATTTGTTCCTGGTTCACGAATCCCAGTAAGAAAATTGGAATCCTGCTAAAAAATAAAATAAAATGTGTTTGTTGTTTTGAGTTTGTTCGAATGTGACATAATGTCCTAAAATAATGAGCTACTGTGACAGCCACTATAATGCGCATCGGAATTTTGATAATGACCTGTATCAAGATTCCATGACACCCGCGTTTGTATGAATACGACGTTTGTAATTTGCCAATCAAAGTTTTTAATAAATAACACGCTGAAACTTTCCCAGGTCAGCAATTCTATCTACTTTCCCAGGTCAGTAATTCTATCTACTTTCCCAGGTCAGTAATTCTATCTACTTTCCCAGGTCAGTAATTCTATCTACTTTCCCAGGTCAGTAATTCTATCTACTTTATTCCAACAAAGTGAGACACAACAGGGCCCAATTTCACAGAGTTGATTAGCAGCTATTAACTTATGCTTACTGTACATTTTTTTTTCATTTCATAGCGCTGCTTAAGCATAGAGAAAGGCACGCTGACTTGTCGGCCATTACTGATAGCAAATGAGTGACACAACAATACAAATCCATGGTGAACATGCACGCGGTGCTCTTAAATATTTTGCTAACTTTTTCTGCAATTTAGTTAGCTTGAAGATGTATCGCCCATGTTTGGGCCGATTTGACGGTGAAAAAAAAACTAGATTTAAATGTTGAATTGCTATTTTTCTTGGGTTCAGGAAGTTATAAACTTTCATTTGAGACATTGAATGAAAAAATCTGTCAAGGAATTAAAAACTCAAATTAATAAAATGCTGGCCCACTGGTTTAATCCTAACTTGCACGTGACCACACAATTTACGTAAGACTAATTGCGGTGACACCATGTGAAATGCTGAATTGAGTAGTAATTAGTTCTGAAAAGAACTGGAGTTGTACCTCCAGTTCTTTTCAGAACAAATTACTACTCAATTCAGCATTTTACATCGTGTCACCGCAATTAGTCTTACTTATCCTCCTCACCATGCAAAGCTACAAGTTTTACCTACTGTACCACACAATTTATTGTACATGTATGTAACAGGTTGAGGGCATGGGCAGTCTTCCAATTGGCCAGCGCGGCTGTCAATCAGAATTAAGTGTATTTGAAATATTGCTTTTATCTACAGTTTCCGACATCCAAGTTTCATAATTTAAGTTTTTTTTGGTTTAACAACAATATTATCTTTCGAAATTCACTCCCTTTATAAATTCTATTTTGTGGGTCATCTTAGCTAAACACGAGCGATATGTATCTTTAAATTTGCTTACTGGTAAGCACTGCTATGGAATTAGGCCCAGAATGGAAGTTTACCAGTGATATAGAGGTACTTTTCCTTTAAGATCAAATGATGAAGACGGGCTGTAATTGCTGACAACCAACTGAGTGCACAAGTGCGTGCGAGGTAGATGGACTTTGCACACATCCATCAATGATCGCATCAGGGAGAAAAAAAAAAATTCAGGAAAACTTACGATTCCCTGTTCGTGTCAATGTATCAAAATGTGCAAGAAGATTTTGTGTACATTTAAAAAAAAAATCTAAAAAAAATCATGTCTTACACCTGTGGGTTGTACATGTTTGTGTACTGTGTCGTGATCACATTTCAGGTGTCAGTGTTTATGTAGACATACATGGAGTGTGTTGCTAGGTTACGGTAACCCAAGGTTCAAAAGGTTGCGTGCTGGTTCCCATTTTTGACATTTTCTTGTTTAAATGTGTAACTGATCAGTACTGAAGCTACAGCTGTATACATGTACATGTATGTATGCATGAAGAAGTGAATGATGTACACTGTACACTATGCACATGTACAGTCAGTTCTATTCATCAGTTCAACGTTGCAACGTACAAAATAAATTATGGAAAAACAATTTGGAAGTTTGTACAAAAGTAAACAGTAGATTATTAACTAAGACAGAAACAAAATTATAATGAGACAGAAGCAAATATAGAAGGGTCATTCCATGCCAACTCACCTAGACGTTGTCAGTGACTGACTTTTTAATTTTATTTTCAACATACCTCTCTATGGAAGTAATGAACACACAACAAATTTTTGCTCCCAACCCCAAGTCGTTTCCGAGATATGGGCCCCTGAAAAATATAGCCACGCCCCTGCATCTTAAAATTGGGTGAAGATATTTTGCTGCATATTGTTACACAGGATGAATGACACCCATTCTGCTAGAATCTGCTGTCAAAAATAGTATATAACATCTCCTTTTCAAGTTAGGGGTCCTTCAAACCCACAATTGAGTCGACATAGGTTACTTTTTGCCATTTTTGGGGCCCCTCTGGTGACCACACAAGTGGTCAGATTGCTTTTATATTTTATATGCGTACAAGCTAGGTGCATATGTCTGCCACCAAACAAGGATGGACCAATCATACCTTCATTGGAGGTTTGGCTGGGGTCTGAAGATTAGTTCACAGGCAAAAATGTCAACAACAACAAAACACCTCCTTCTAATGGATGATTGACAAAGTGGGCCACTACCCATGTAAACTGAAACTCTTACATATTAAAATCTGAATCGGTCACTGACAAATTTTAATTTTTTTTAGGTGATTTGGCATTAAAAAACCCAAGGCTTGTACTAAAGGGACATTACAAGTTAGTGTTTTTAAATAAAAGGTGAATTTTATTTTATTTTTTTATTTTTTATTTTTGTGTGTGTCTGTGTGTGTTATAATTTTTGATGACACTGTCTTGTCCTGTGTTATGCCTATGCATCGCGCAAGGAATTATCGAGCGCGATGGCACACAGTGGAAAATCCATTTTTCCCCCATTTTTTTATGGGTACTCGGGAACAGGACCATTACGGCGACCGGGTACCCAGTTCCAAAATTACCTGTGAACTCACAGGTAATTATAATAATAATGGAGGCATTTTTAAAGCGCTCTTATACGACGTATCAGAGTGCTGTACATTATTACCCCTGTTCATTAGGTGCATAAATCATTCCTGAAACCATCTCAGCTTCCTGGGGAATATACAGCTCAATTGCTGCCATTTCGGCGCATATGGGCTAATCAAATACAACATCCAACTCTGCCCTCACAGGTACCCATTTTACTCCTGGGTGGAGAGAAGCAAATATGGTAAAGTGTCTTGCTTGAGGACACAAGCACCACGGTCACGGTCGGGATTCAAACCCACATTCTGACGACTCAGCCATCAGAACACAAATCCGATGCACTAAACCGCTCGGCCATCGCACTCCACACTGCTGGTGTACAGTACACGTACCTTCCCTGTAAATGGCTTTATGAGTTATTTAAACAGAAGCAGCTAAACGTCCTTGCCCTAAACGTCCTTGCCCTAAACGTCCTTGCCCTAAACGTCCTTGCCCATGTAGATCTCCTAATAGGGTGTCATGGTCGAACCGGTTTGACACATCCCCGACTTGTGTTCTGAAACAGCTGAGTCCACTTACAGAATGTGGGTTCCAATCCTGGCCATTACTGTGGCCCTTGTGTTCTTGACCATGGCACTTCACTGTAATTGCTAAGCTCCACCCAGGAGTAAATAAAAATATGAGTACCTGTGAGGAAAGAGACCAGAACGCTGTTGTGTTTGATGACAGCCACTGTGGCTACTGTATACTCCCCAGGGAGCTGAGAAAGTTTTATGATTGATATTGGCCCAGTGATCAATAATGCAAAGCGTTTAGAGCATCAAAATTGTGATGAATTTCACGCCAGATACACATTCAACTCCAATATTATTATTATTAGCAACATAATAAGGACGATCAGAGCATACTAATCGAAACGTCGAGTTGTACCTCCAGTTCTTTTCAGAACTAATTACTACTCAATTGAGCATTTCACATGGTGTCACCGCAATTAGTCTTACATGTACTTATTATTAAAGAAGCTACTAAAATTGACATCAAATATCACCACCAAGGGTAACCGATCCATTAATTAAAGAAACCACCCACCAAGCAAGCATTGAACAATATCCACATGGAAACAGTGGAATAGCTGTCAATTTCTCAACCGATAAAAAAAAAAACCCGAGTCAACAGGCAAAATAAGGCACGTCAGATTGATTACACAAAGGACTCTGATTACAAAATTGATCCAGTACTTTTCAGTGAAAACTGCACCGGGGGAATTCTTCCTGGGGATGGAAAAAAATCATCAAAAGGCACACGTATCAGTTTGATTACACAATCGATTACAAAATACATATATTTGTCCAGCATTTTATTTACTTCACGGTGAAAACTGGGCTGGGGAAATTGCCCTTGGGATATATATACTGAAAATGGCTTCTTTCCACACTAATGAGTACATATGATAACTATTGGAGTGTAACATGGGAGGGTCAAATAAAGGCAACTATTTTGCCCCAATCTGTTCCTGTACATTCCTTAGTATTTAACCCTAACCCTCCCAAATCCTCCCAAATCCTCTTTGCCAAAGTGAAGGATTTTGAAGGACTGAGGTTATGTGGAAATTGCAGCGGTGAAGGATTTTGAAGGATTGAGGGCAGATGTGATTATTTGCTTGGTGGATTATGGAGTATTGAGGTTATCGGGCTATATGTGACACTGGATGAAAATGGAGGATTGAGGTTACATGGTACATGTTGGTCTGTCCAAAAAATGATTTTGGAGGATTGAGGTTATTAGGCATACTTGCCTTCCTTCCTCCATTGTACATGTACAACCATGTTTGTTATAATGACAATGTTTATTGCTCCATGCATGCAGGGAGGGTCCCTGGCCCAAGTACATGTATCACAGATTATAAGCATCTGCATACAATGATAGTGGTCATTATGCTTGCTTTACTACTGAAGGATTTTGGAGGATTCAGGTTATGTGTAAGCAAATGGGTCTCGGGAGTTAGGGTTAATGATTGTGTACACCAAATAATAAGAAAATATTATTGGTACTTAAAGAATTGCGGGACAAAGACATTATGTTTGTAACATGGACAGACATTTTGTGTTAAGATTGACAGGAAAGTGATAATAGAAGGAAAATAATTTACTCAAATGCTTTTTCATTTACATCCCTAACCCATTTTGGATTGTTATGAGCTAAAAACTAAGACATCTTCTGGGTATTTTTAGAAATTACTATGTGAAATATACCATGTATGTATTATGTGGACAGACAATTTATGACAAATGTCTGCCAACGCTATAAACATAATATTTTTAAGATGATCTCCTGTTATTTGTTTAGTGCCCAGGAGGGTTGTCTTGATTTAGTGCCAGGTAACAATCCTTAGGGGAATAGCATTGTAAAGGGACAACATATGGGTGAATAAATCTGTTTTATTAGTACTTCTAGTCAATTTCTGAATAAATGTCTGTCCAGGTTACAAACATAACATTTTAAAGAAGATCCCCTTATATATGTAATTGGCTCATTTCATCAGGTTGGGATACAAGGTATGACATGAAGGTGAAATTTTCAAAGTGCTTAATTGGTGTTGCCAGCAGCAGGGTGTGGGTTCGAGCCCCGGTCGTGACACTTGTATCCTTGAGCAAGGTACTTAACCATAATTGCTTCGTCCTTCGGATGGGACGTAAAGCCGTAGGTCCCGTGTGTTGTATAATGCACGAAAAGTGGATTGTCGTGGCCGAGTGGTCTAGCGCACTGAACTCAAGTTCTGGTGTTGCCAGCAGCAGAGTGTGGGTTCGAGCCCCGGCCGTGACACCTGTGTCCTTGAGCAAGACACTTAACCATAATTGCTTCTCCACCCAGGGGTTAAATGGGTACCTGTGAAGGCAGAGATGGTTTGCTCTCTATGCGCTAGAAATGGCAGCAATTGAGCTGTATACTCCCCAGGGAGCTGAGATGGTTTCAGGAATGATTTATGAGCCTTATGAGCCTTATGAGCAGGGATAATAATATAATGCGCCTTGAGCGCCACTTAGTTGGTGGATACGTGCGCTATATAAATCTATACATTATTATTATTATTATATTTTCATAATTTAATAGTTTTTTCTCCATTGAATTCAAAACTAAAATGATCCATTGGTGTCAACATGAAGGGAACAAATAACAGTACGGATGTAACATGGACACCAAAACATATTTCAATGCAGCAGATGTTAGTCATAGCTTTTGAATCCCTCATCTCTTTTCACTTCAAATCAGTCTGGTTTCATGCATTTACCAATTAATATTATGCTTTTTAATGTCCGTCTTACCTCAAAGCAATAAAAAAGACAACAACAAAATGATCTTTATTTGTTTTTTGGCACCAAGAGGCTTTATTCTGGAATATTTTCTTTATTAAATAATTTTTCAATAAAATCTATTTAAAAGTGACTTGGAAAGGACAATGAGGTTTATTGCTGTGGTATTAGGGTTTCTGGTGAATTACATTGACCTTGAATTGAGTTTATTCTGTCCTAAACTAGGCTATGCGGATGTAACACTGACACCATTGGACACCATGTCCACGTTACATGAACGATTTAATACTCCAGTAGACAACACATTACTATTCATAATGAGCAACAGTTACAGTTCTTCAGAGATTATACAGACCCATAAGTCACTTCTCTATGCAGAAATTGACCTTTAACCCTAACCACCCCACATCACACAAAATGCTCTATGAGGTATTGGAGCATTTTGTGTGATTGAGGAAGGATGCTATATATTTTCTGTGTTATTTTGGGTGATTGTGGAAGGATGCTATATCTGTTCTGTGTTATTTTGTGTGATTGAGGAAGGATGCTAGATATATGTGCTGGGTGATTTTGGGTGATTGAGGAAGGTGCTACATGTACATGTGTGCTGTGTGATTTTGTGGAGGATTGAGATACATGTAGGATGGCCATGTGCTGTGTGATTTTGTGGAGGATTGAGATAGGATGGCTATGTTGTGGTTGAATAGCTCCATGCTGTAATGCATAGGAAAGGTAAGATATTCCATGGAACTACTTGTATTGTTTCAACTCATACAACTGTACTTGGCCAGCAAACAGACTATTCAATTTATACTGAGGTAAGTTTTATGCACTGGTAATAATAAAATGGCATTATTTGCATACATTTCACACCATGTATCAATTTAGGAATACAATACCAGGTGAGTTACTTTTCATATTCAAATAAGATAACATAACTTTTTGTTAAACTTTCCTATAAATGTGAGTACAAACTGCTGCGCATCCCCAGTTCACATTTGTTGTTCATAATAAAGGGATAAAGGCAAAGGGTACAGGTATGTGTGGTTTTGTGTGATTGAGGCAGTGGGCACACTACACACGAAATACAGCATAATATATTGGGTGATTTTGGAGTATTCAGGAACCTTCCAAATTTTATGAAGACATTTTGTAGCATTTTGTGTGATTGAGGATGCATCCTACCTAAAAGGGCCTGGGGGTTAGGGTTAAAGACATCTATAGAATATTTAAGAGTACACAAAAGCTATCGGACGAAACCTGAACTACACCTTGAATTTTTTTCAAGAACCTACTGCAGACAAGGATCTGTGTGTGAGTTATGTGTCATTTTTTAAAAACTAATTACTAACTTTAAAATTGTTTTAAATTTTGGGTCATTACTAATTGTATCCACCCCTTAAAGCCATTACACACTATTGGTAAAGTGTCTGTAAATGCTTCCATAACTTGTAAGAATCAAGAGATTTGTAATAAAACCAACCTGTGAAAGTTTCAGCTCATTTTATTTTCACTCTGAGTCTGAGACTCATTTCTGTAATAAATAAACAGTTATAGACCTGATCAATTTCTCACGGACAGAAAGTTTCGAAAATTGCCTTCCCTAATTATAATAGTTTATTTTGTGCTTAATTTCAAGTCTATCTGCACATTACATGTCAACTATAATTTGTTTGTGCCATGGACAAATGGGATGATAGGATATTCATGCCTTATTTTGACCCTGCTTTAAAACTGGTCTGATCTAGAAAATTTGAGGTATTATTTTGTGAAAAAGATGTTTTGACATCCCAGCCCTTGGTAATATTTTTTTAATGCATCCTCATACAAATAGTAAGTTTTGGCCAGAATATTTAATGTTGGTGGATTGATTGGAATACCAGATATAGGCAAACTAAAAGAACTAGGAAAACAACTGTTACATTTTTTTTTTTTTTTTAATTCAAGCTTTCAATAATCCAATGTTTGCTTTGGGAGGGACAAACTTTTTCACTCATTACACTCAAAAATACAATTTTACCCATTGATGTAAGAGTATTATTGAATATAAATAGTGAAAAGGTGGAGGTTGGATACTGCTTTCCCTTGTGTGTAATCAAGCAACAATGGTTGGCCTTTCAACCGACGATGTTCACACACGTACACATGACCGTAAACACCATTGTTGCCCAGTTTACGGACACGTGTGACATGTCATTTCGGCGAAGACTACACAACGATTTTGCCTTGGTTTGCTCCTAAAATCAGTGAGAATTCCCCCGAAAGTAAACGTAGTTTATTTCTATTATCAGGGCATATTATTTTGTAATATTTGCATGAGGCAATGCCAACTCATTTTCGACAATGATTTCGGTTCGCGATGCTTCGCGCGATGGCCACGTGCACGCTCCAACACTTGTGCAAACATTGTCACTGTTGCGCATGCTGGCGATGCATTTTGAATAGCATTGCACAATGAATGCACTGTTTGCACGCGCAAGCCGGTGTGCGCGGGCAGTCGATGTTTCTTCGGTGCCATCGACGTAACATGAGACTCCGGCTCAATTTAGTTTTATTCGATGTGAAAAAGAGTTTTCGACAGCTTTGTTTAGTGTCCACAAAATAAGTACTCCTTTTAAATGTTAAAAAAAATGTTTGCCCCTCCCCAAAAGCTTTAAACAGTTGAAACTTGGCATAATATTTTACAACCAATGGTATTTGCTGTTTTCGACGTAATTTTGATGTTGGTTAATTTATCGACGTATCAAAAGACGCCAGGGTTTCAGACGGCTTTTTCCCGCCAAATTAAACCTCGGAAGAAGAGACTTAATGAGTTGAAATCAAGACGGTTGTGTAGACATCAGTTATGCATCATACTAATTTTAATGTACGCGGTGGAATATTTTTTTTTGGTACGAATTGTGCTTCGATGTAATGAAATACGGATGGACCCCAAATTTCGGTGGCGGTATTTCAACTTACTTTTTGAGAAAACGGTACAGTTGAACTTCCAGCTGACACTTTTATTCATTAAAGAGGGGATTGGACATGAATATTATGATGCAAAGTTATAGTTTTGGGCAATGGCGAAAATCTTTTACACCATTCTATTGAAGTAACACAGATTTACCAAAAAGACACCATGCGTTACGTCGATGAAAGAAAATTTGAGCGCCGTTGCTGAAATAATTTATGCAAATATTCCAGTATGCCTACTTTTATGTGAGAATTTAAACATATAACACATATATTAACAGAAAAATTTTACTTTGATTTTTTTTTAAATTATTCTTCATCATCATAATATGCATATATTTTATGTCACAATTTTCATCACTTTTATTTCCATGGACACCACAACATTCTTGGATAGAAATAATAAATTTAAACCCGAAATTATTAAAAAAACAATTCTGATTCATACTCTAGTATATAATTCATCAGAATAAACCATAATTTTTCTCTAAACATAGCCCAATCCTTAGACAATTGTCCCTTAAAAAGTTGAGTTCAGCATATTTTGAGTGTATCCCAACCTGGTGAAATGAGCCAATTACTTAATTACTGAGAAAGTTGTCTTAATTTTTGAAAAGCACAATCCTCAAGGCACTTGGAATGTACACAGAATGAAAAATTATGACAAAGTACTTCATTTTATTATTAACCCTCCTCCTACTACTACTACTACTACTACTACTACAAGGGTCAAAATTAGTCAAAATGTTGATATACTTGCCAAGGTATATCTAGTGCACTTAAAAGTCAAACACTGTCAAACCTTACGTGTAGTACATGTAAGTACATTTACAGGTCAAAATGAGTCAACCGTTTTTGACTGGTAAAAGAAATTGTCTGGTATTGTTCAGGGTGGTCAAAATGACAGTCAAAACCAGTCAAAAATGTCCCTGTGTGCACATTTGGGTCTACAGTCAAAAACAGGCAGTTGACTGATTTTGACCTCTAGAGCAACTTCCCACTATTAGTGCAGCTAGAGTAGGAGGGTTAATGTCACATGTTCCTCTAAAATGTCACACTTTTGTACCCATTAGTGTGGACAGACCCATATACATGTATAATAACCCTTTTAAAACCAGCTCCAAATGTAGAATTTTAATTTAGTTTGTGTGAGGTATGTACATAATGTACCAATGAAGAACCAATTTCACTTATCACTTTCACTAGAAGGTATGGGATTTGCATTCACAACAATTTAAAAATGTATCGCCCGATTTTTACTGGCTATTTCTATAATTTGATAAATTTCTTTTAGAAAGGAAAACAAACACTTTGAATTTAAGAAATTTCACAAAATAGTTGTCAGAAACTTGGTTTAACAGTTAAAAAAAGTGCCCAAAAGTATTTATGGTGGGACCCACCATAAATTATTTGGGTACATTTTCGTATTAACCCTCCTACAATCAGTGCAACTTTTGAAACAACCCATTCAGGCCACTCCAAGCCATTAGCTGTTGCCAGTGGCCTCCTATGGTTACCCTTCTGTGCACTGTCACACCACCGAGATTGCAGGGTAAGGTGGTCTCCCATTGATACATTGCAGGCCATACTAATATGTTCAAACATTTCCAGTGGCCTTGGGTTACACACAGTTGATTTTGTAAGATTACTTGGAGAGGACAGCAGGCTTGTATGTACTAAAGGTTGGTGAAGAACATATTGAAAATTTAGTGGATCGGAGTGGCCTCCATGTGTAGTAGAATTAACTATAAAACCATGCTTCTCAAGCAATGTACATATACTGAGACGCAATAAAAACTTACCACTTTTTCGACCTTAAATTATCAGTAATCACAATGCACAAATGTAATATGTGCACTTATTTTGGCAAATCAGTGTACCCCCTACAGACAAATCGATCACACATGGTCACGTGACCCTTGAGTCGTTCTCTTCATGGCCCAGGTGCGTAACACCTGGTTTGACCATCAGAGATTGCTCAAGGGGTATGTGATGATTTTAATTAGCAACACGTGATGTCTTATTTTGAACCATTACAATTTTATGTTTCTATTGCGTCTCAGTATATGTCTTCCCTTCCTCAAGTACAATACAGGTGGCTTGACAGAGCACACCAAGCACCTTCGTAACAAAGGTATCGCAACATGTGCCAAAGTTGCTATGAGAATCCCACTCACCAGAATATCTCTGACCTCACTTGAATGCATATTCCTAAGTATAGTCCTCCCAACCTCGACTTATGCATTAAAAACACTAGCCCCAAACCTCACCGAGAATGACTTTATGTTTCTGGATGAGATTCAAGGGAGACTAATCAAACTGTGGTTTGGTGTGTCTAAATATGCATCGACCTCCTCTCTTATGTCTACCATTGGATGGCAATCGGCCTCATTTTTGGTGAGAGAGTCACTCCAAAACAATACACGTCTTAACCCACTACATATAGCACATGTTCCTGCTCCTGAAAATCTCTCTTGTGACCGAACTAGGCGTAATCTAGGCATGTGGTACAGCAATGGTCTTCACCATCTACTCTGCAGTACGACAAACTGTTATAGGCCAAATGCGTGCATTTGCAAACTATGCAATCAACCAGCAAATGATAAGACTCATCTTCAGCATTGTCGGTGGCTGGCTATAGGTTGCAACCCTACCTCAGGTGTACTCATCAATATGATGAGCATCAATTATACTGTTAAAGCATTATACAGCTTGCAATAAATCCATAGGCATAAGTATATACCGGTAAAAATTCTATAGGTAATAACCTAAAGGCATTGTTTTTTAATATGTAATAATTTTAGTTATGAGTGGTTGCTCAATTTGATACGCTGTGTACTTATTATACACATTATATTCTTAACTGAATAAAACGATATAACAACAATACTTAATGTTTTGATGAAAAAGAGAATTTCCAGAAATTGCTGTTAACCAGTTCGCGTCGGAGGCCGTGTATACACGCAATTTTTTTTTGGACAGCAGATCGGAGAGCGTCTAAACACGCCACAGGATTCTCGGGAATATTTGTATAGATTCCCGGTCGACGTGGCAACAAGCCATAAGCATACGGTAGAAGACGCGGTCTCCCCGGTCACGCTCTGGTGAGCACCATTGGTCGTGTTTGTGCGGTAAAAATAAACCCACCACGGGGTTCGGAAAAACTTTTTTTATTCCCGGTGCGAACTGGTTAATATTGCGAAAATCCCAGGCAATACATCTTTAATTCTGAAAGTATTCAAAAATAAATCCATGTTTTCTAACTAAAATATCCTCCAGACCTCCACCATAAATATCCACAACCTATCCGCTTTAAGAGTTAACAAAGACAAATTTACTACTCAAACAGAATTTGAATTTGTGACTGCCGGGTTTAACGTGCTGCCACTCTAGCAACTGAGCCATCTAGCCATGCTACGAATGTTGTCGGTCTCCAGAGATGCTCAGAGGAATGTTACGGAAAGATACATAGAGGAATGTTACGCCTTTTAAATGAATGAGCTTTGTTGATTATGGGTGACTACCGAATATCAGTGATGTGGGTTTATATTTATCATAATTTGCCATTTTGCTTCAAGTTCTGTTGGGTTTCGGGTAGGGCTGTGCCGGGTATCCAGATACCCGACCGAAACGGTCATTACCCGGTTCCATTTTTCGGTTCCAATTACCCACAAACGACTTTTTAAAATTCGGACTTAACATTTGAGCGGTGCGAACAGAAATCTGTGACTCTTGAATAATGTAAGTTTTACACTTTTACAGACAATTATCTTTAAATTCAAGAGATTACACTCCAATAAAGAAAGAAAAAAAAAGAAAAAAAAAAAAAAAATCGATTTAAGTATGGTATTGTAACGGAAAGTGAAAGACTATACCAGTCTAATATTTAGATTGTGGGTGACCTTATGTTGCGCGCGCTGATTGGACAGGCGCGTAGCGATGCGATGGCATGCATGTGGCCGTGGGCTGCGCCGGTCGTGGTTGCCTGCGGTCGGTATGCTATAGCGCATAGAGAGCGGTAGCTGCCAGCGTAGAAAGACGTAAGTTTATTGTCTTAGCTCTGCGTGTACGTCGCTGACTAGCGCGTGGTGCATTAGCTGCAAAGTGAATATAAGTTGTATGAGCTGTACGTTGTAGATGCTAGCGTGCATAGCTGATGCGTAGCTGGTACAAAGCTTTGGAAGCTGTACATAGCTAACGCTGGCGTGCATTGCTGATGAGTACAAAGCTATACCAACTGTATACGGCTAATGTTCTCGTGTAGTGCTGACGCTAGTGTGCATTCTTATTTAATGTTGATGCTAGTGTGCATTATTGACGCTGTTGTTTAGTGCTGATGCTAGTGTGCATTGTTGACGCTGTCGTTTAATGCTGATGCTAGTGTGCATTGTTGACGCTGTCGTTTAATGCTGATGCTAGTGTGCATTGTTGACGCTGTTGTTTAATGCTGATGCTAGTGTGCATTGTTGACGCTGTTGTTTAGTGCTGATGCTAGTGTGCATTGTTGACGCTGTTGTTTAGTGCTGATGCTAGTGTGCATTGTTGACGCTGTTGTTTAATGCTGATGCTAGTGTGCATTGTTGACGCTGTTGTTTAAGGCTGATGCTAGTGGGCATTGTTGACGCTGTTGTTTAAGGCTGATGCTAGTGTGCATTATTGACGCTGTTGTTTAGTGCTGATGCTAGTGTGCATTGTTGACGCTGTTGTTTAATGCTGATGCTAGTGTGCATTGTTGACGCTGTTGTTTAAGGCTGATGCTAGTGTGCATTATTGACGCTGTTGTTTAGTGCTGATGCTAGTGTGCATTGTTGACGCTGTTGTTTAGTGCTGATGCTAGTGTGCATTATTGACGCTGTTGTTTAATGCTGATGCTAGTGTGCACTGTTGACGCTGTTGTTTAAGGCTGATGCTAGTGTGCATTGTTGACGCTGTTGTTTAAGGCTGATGCTAGTGTGCATTGTTGACGCTGTTGTTTAATGCTGATGCTAGTGTGCATTATTGACGCTGTTGTTTAGTGCTGATGCTAGTGTGCATTGTTGACGCTGTTGTTTAGTGCTGATGCTAGTGTGCATTGTTGACGCTGTTGTTTAGTGCTGATGCTAGTGTGCATTGTTGACGCTGTTGTTTAATGCTGATGCTAGTGTGCATTGTTGACGCTGTTGTTTAGTGCTGATGCTAGTGTGCATTGTTGACGCTGTTGTTTAATGCTGATGCTAGTGGGCATTGTTGACGCTGTTGTTTAGTGCTGATGCTAGTGTGCATTGTTGACGCTGTTGTTTAATGCTGATGCTAGTGGGCATTGTTGACGCTGTTGTTTAGTGCTGATGCTAGTGTGCATTGTTGACGCTGTTGTTTAATGCTGATGCTAGTGGGCATTGTTGACGCTGTTGTTTAATGCTGATGCTAGTGTGCATTGTTGACGCTGTTGTTTAATGCTGATGCTAGTGGGCATTGTTGACGCTGTTGTTTAATGCTGATGCTAGTGGGCATTGTTGACGCTGTTGTTTAGTGCTGATGCTAGTGTGCATTATTGACGCTGTTGTTTAGTGCTGATGCTAGTGTGCATTGTTGACGCTGTTGTTTAATGCTGATGCTAGTGGGCATTGTTGACGCTGTTGTTTAATGCTGATGCTAGTGTGCATTGTTGACGCTGTTGTTTAATGCTGATGCTAGTGGGCATTGTTGACGCTGTTGTTTAGTGCTGATGCTAGTGTGCATTATTGACGCTGTTGTTTAGTGCTGATGCTAGTGTGCATTGTTGACGCTGTTGTTTAATGCTGATGCTAGTGGGCATTGTTGACGCTGTTGTTTAGTGCTGATGCTAGTGTGCATTGTTGACGCTGTTGTTTAATGCTGATGCTAGTGTGCATTGTTGACGCTGTTGTTTAATGCTGATGCTAGTGGGCATTGTTGACGCTGTTGTTTAGTGCTGATGCTAGTGTGCATTATTGACGCTGTTGTTTAGTGCTGATGCTAGTGTGCATTGTTGACGCTGTTGTTTAATGCTGATGCTAGTGGGCATTGTTGACGCTGTTGTTTAGTGCTGATGCTAGTGGGCATTGTTGACGCTGTTGTTTAATGCTGATGCTAGTGGGCATTGTTGACGCTGTTGTTTAGTGCTGATGCTAGTGTGCATTGTTGACGCTGTTGTTTAATGCTGATGCTAGTGGGCATTGTTGACGCTGTTGTTTAGTGCTGATGCTAGTGTGCATTGTTGACGCTGTTGTTTAATGCTGATGCTAGTGTGCATTATTGACGCTGTTGTTTAGTGCTGATGCTAGTGTGCATTGTTGACGCTGTTGTTTAATGCTGATGCTAGTGGGCATTGTTGACGCTGTTGTTTAAGGCTGATGCTAGTGTGCATTATTGACGCTGTTGTTTAGTGCTGATGCTAGTGTGCATTGTTGACGCTGTTGTTTAATGCTGATGCTAGTGGGCATTGTTGACGCTGTTGTTTAATGCTGATGCTAGTGGGCATTGTTGACGCTGTTGTTTAGTGCTGATGCTAGTGTGCATTGTTGACGCTGTTGTTTAATGCTGATGCTAGTGTGCATTATTGACGCTGTTGTTTAGTGCTGATGCTAGTGTGCATTGTTGACGCTGTTGTTTAATGCTGATGCTAGTGGGCATTGTTGACGCTGTTGTTTAAGGCTGATGCTAGTGTGCATTGTTGACGCTGTTGTTTAATGCTGATGCTAGTGGGCATTGTTGACGCTGTTGTTTAATGCTGATGCTAGTGTGCATTATTGACGCTGTTGTTTAAGGCTGATGCTAGTGGGCATTGTTGACGCTGTTGTTTAGTGCTGATGCTAGTGGGCATTGTTGACGCTGTTGTTTAGTGCTGATGCTAGTGGGCATTGTTGACGCTGTTGTTTAGTGCTGATGCTAGTGTGCATTGTTGACGCTGTTGTTTAATGCTGATGCTAGTGTGCATTGTTGACGCTGTTGTTTAATGCTGATGCTAGTGGGCATTGTTGACGCTGTTGTTTAAGGCTGATGCTAGTGGGCATTGTTGACGCTGTTGTTTAGTGCTGATGCTAGTGGGCATTGTTGACGCTGTTGTTTAATGCTGATGCTAGTGTGCATTGTTGACGCTGTTGTTTAGTGCTGATGCTAGTGTGCATTGTTGACGCTGTTGTTTAAGGCTGATGCTAGTGTGCATTGTTGACGCTGTTGTTTAGTGCTGATGCTAGTGGGCATTGTTGACGCTGTTGTTTAGTGCTGATGCTAGTGTGCATTGTTGACGCTGTTGTTTAGTGCTGATGCTAGTGTGCATTGTTGACGCTGTTGTTTAATGCTGATGCTAGTGTGCATTGTTGACGCTGTTGTTTAGTGCTGATGCTAGTGTGCATTATTGACGCTGTTGTTTAGTGCTGATGCTAGTGTGCATTATTGACGCTGTTGTTTAGTGCTGATGCTAGTGTGCATTATTGACGCTGTTGTTTAGTGCTGATGCTAGTGTGCATTGTTGACGCTGTTGTTTAATGCTGATGCTAGTGTGCATTGTTGACGCTGTTGTTTAATGCTGATGCTAGTGTGCATTATTGACGCTGTTGTTTAGTGCTGATGCTAGTGTGCATTATTGACGCTGTTGTTTAGTGCTGATGCTAGTGTGCATTATTGACGCTGTTGTTTAGTGCTGATGCTAGTGTGCATTGTTGACGCTGTTGTTTAGTGCTGATGCTAGTGTGCATTGTTGACGCTGTTGTTTAGTGCTGATGCTAGTGTGCATTATTGACGCTGTTGTTTAGTGCTGATGCTAGTGTGCATTGTTGACGCTGTTGTTTAGTGCTGATGCTAGTGTGCATTGTTGACGCTGTTGTTTAGTGCTGATGCTAGTGTGCATTATTGACGCTGTTGTTTAGTGCTGATGCTAGTGTGCATTATTGACGCTGTTGTTTAGTGCTGATGCTAGTGTGCATTATTGACGCTGTTGTTTAGTGCTGATGCTAGTGTGCATTGTTGACGCTGTTGTTTAATGCTGATGCTAGTGTGCATTATTGACGCTGTTGTTTAGTGCTGATGCTAGTGTGCATTGTTGACGCTGTTGTTTAATGCTGATGCTAGTGTGCATTATTGACGCTGTTGTTTAGTGCTGATGCTAGTGTGCATTATTGACGCTGTTGTTTAGTGCTGATGCTAGTGTGCATTATTGACGCTGTTGTTTAATGCTGATGCTAGTGTGCATTGTTGACGCTGTTGTTTAAGGCTGATGCTAGTGGGCATTGTTGACGCTGTTGTTTAATGCTGATGCTAGTGTGCATTGTTGACGCTGTTGTTTAGTGCTGATGCTAGTGTGCATTGTTGACGCTGTTGTTTAAGGCTGATGCTAGTGGGCATTGTTGACGCTGTTGTTTAATGCTGATGCTAGTGTGCATTATTGACGCTGTTGTTTAGTGCTGATGCTAGTGTGCATTGTTGACGCTGTTGTTTAAGGCTGATGCTAGTGGGCATTGTTGACGCTGTTGTTTAGTGCTGATGCTACTGTGCATTGTTGACGCTGTTGTTTAGTGCTGATGCTAGTGTGCATTATTGACGCTGTTGTTTAGTGCTGATGCTAGTGTGCATTGTTGACGCTGTTGTTTAGTGCTGATGCTAGTGTGCATTGTTGACGCTGTTGTTTAATGCTGATGCTAGTGTGCATTGTTGACGCTGTTGTTTAGTGCTGATGCTAGTGTGCATTGTTGACGCTGTTGTTTAATGCTGATGCTAGTGTGCATTATTGACGCTGTTGTTTAGTGCTGATGCTAGTGTGCATTGTTGACGCTGTTGTTTAGTGCTGATGCTAGTGTGCATTATTGACGCTGTTGTTTAATGCTGATGCTAGTGGGCATTGTTGACGCTGTTGTTTAATGCTGATGCTAGTGTGCATTGTTGACGCTGTTGTTTAATGCTGATGCTAGTGTGCATTGTTGACGCTGTTGTTTAATGCTGATGCTAGTGTGCATTGTTGACGCTGTTGTTTAAGGCTGATGCTAGTGTGCATTGTTGACGCTGTTGTTTAGTGCTGATGCTAGTGTGCATTATTGACGCTGTTGTTTAATGCTGATGCTAGTGTGCATTGTTGACGCTGTTGTTTAGTGCTGATGCTAGTGTGCATTGTTGACGCTGTTGTTTAGTGCTGATGCTAGTGTGCATTATTGACGCTGTTGTTTAGTGCTGATGCTAGTGTGCATTGTTGACGCTGTTGTTTAATGCTGATGCTAGTGTGCATTGTTGACGCTGTTGTTTAGTGCTGATGCTAGTGTGCATTGTTGACGCTGTTGTTTAATGCTGATGCTAGTGTGCATTGTTGACGCTGTTGTTTAAGGCTGATGCTAGTGTGCATTGTTGACGCTGTTGTTTAGTGCTGATGCTAGTGTGCATTATTGACGCTGTTGTTTAATGCTGATGCTAGTGTGCATTGTTGACGCTGTTGTTTAGTGCTGATGCTAGTGTGCATTGTTGACGCTGTTGTTTAATGCTGATGCTAGTGTGCATTGTTGACGCTGTTGTTTAGTGCTGATGCTAGTGTGCATTGTTGACGCTGTTGTTTAATGCTGATGCTAGTGTGCATTATTGACGCTGTTGTTTAGTGCTGATGCTAGTGTGCATTGTTGACGCTGTTGTTTAGTGCTGATGCTAGTGTGCATTGTTGACGCTGTTGTTTAATGCTGATGCTAGTGTGCATTATTGACGCTGTTGTTTAGTGCTGATGCTAGTGTGCATTGTTGACGCTGTTGTTTAATGCTGATGCTAGTGTGCATTATTGACGCTGTTGTTTAGTGCTGATGCTAGTGTGCATTGTTGACGCTGTTGTTTAGTGCTGATGCTAGTGTGCATTATTGACGCTGTTGTTTAATGCTGATGCTAGTGGGCATTGTTGACGCTGTTGTTTAATGCTGATGCTAGTGTGCATTGTTGACGCTGTTGTTTAATGCTGATGCTAGTGTGCATTGTTGACGCTGTTGTTTAAGGCTGATGCTAGTGTGCATTGTTGACGCTGTTGTTTAGTGCTGATGCTAGTGTGCATTATTGACGCTGTTGTTTAATGCTGATGCTAGTGTGCATTGTTGACGCTGTTGTTTAGTGCTGATGCTAGTGTGCATTGTTGACGCTGTTGTTTAAGGCTGATGCTAGTGGGCATTGTTGACGCTGTTGTTTAATGCTGATGCTAGTGTGCATTATTGACGCTGTTGTTTAGTGCTGATGCTAGTGTGCATTGTTGACGCTGTTGTTTAAGGCTGATGCTAGTGGGCATTGTTGACGCTGTTGTTTAAGGCTGATGCTAGTGGGCATTGTTGACGCTGTTGTTTAAGGCTGATGCTAGTGGGCATTGTTGACGCTGTTGTTTAGTGCTGATGCTAGTGGGCATTGTTGACGCTGTTGTTTAATGCTGATGCTAGTGTGCATTATTGACGCTGTTGTTTAGTGCTGATGCTAGTGTGCATTGTTGACGCTGTTGTTTAATGCTGATGCTAGTGGGCATTGTTGACGCTGTTGTTTAGTGCTGATGCTAGTGTGCATTGTTGACGCTGTTGTTTAATGCTGATGCTAGTGTGCATTGTTGACGCTGTTGTTTAATGCTGATGCTAGTGGGCATTGTTGACGCTGTTGTTTAAGGCTGATGCTAGTGGGCATTGTTGACGCTGTTGTTTAGTGCTGATGCTAGTGGGCATTGTTGACGCTGTTGTTTAATGCTGATGCTAGTGTGCATTGTTGACGCTGTTGTTTAGTGCTGATGCTAGTGTGCATTGTTGACGCTGTTGTTTAATGCTGATGCTAGTGTGCATTGTTGACGCTGTTGTTTAGTGCTGATGCTAGTGTGCATTATTGACGCTGTTGTTTAGTGCTGATGCTAGTGTGCATTGTTGACGCTGTTGTTTAGTGCTGATGCTAGTGTGCATTATTGACGCTGTTGTTTAGTGCTGATGCTAGTGTGCATTGTTGACGCTGTTGTTTAATGCTGATGCTAGTGTGCATTGTTGACGCTGTTGTTTAATGCTGATGCTAGTGTGCATTATTGACGCTGTTGTTTAGTGCTGATGCTAGTGTGCATTATTGACGCTGTTGTTTAGTGCTGATGCTAGTGTGCATTATTGACGCTGTTGTTTAGTGCTGATGCTAGTGTGCATTATTGACGCTGTTGTTTAGTGCTGATGCTAGTGTGCATTATTGACGCTGTTGTTTAGTGCTGATGCTAGTGTGCATTATTGACGCTGTTGTTTAGTGCTGATGCTGGTGTGCATTATTGACGCTGTTGTTTAGTGCTGATGCTAGGTGTGCATTGTTGGCGCTGTTGTTTAATGCTGATGCTAGTGTGCATTGTTGGCGCTGTTGTTTAGTGCTGATGCTAGTGTGCATTATTGACGCTGTTGTTTAATGCTGATGCTAGTGTGCATTGTTGACGCTGTTGTTTAGTGCTGATGCTAGTGTGCATTGTTGACGCTGTTGTTTAGTGCTGATGCTAGTGTGCATTATTGACGCTGTTGTTTAATGCTGATGCTAGTGTGCATTGTTGACGCTGTTGTTTAGTGCTGATGCTAGTGTGCATTGTTGACGCTGTTGTTTAATGCTGATGCTAGTGTGCATTGTTGACGCTGTTGTTTAGTGCTGATGCTAGTGTGCATTGTTGACGCTGTTGTTTAATGCTGATGCTAGTGTGCATTGTTGACGCTGTTGTTTAGTGCTGATGCTAGTGTGCATTATTGACGCTGTTGTTTAATGCTGATGCTAGTGTGCATTGTTGACGCTGTTGTTTAATGCTGATGCTAGTGTGCATTGTTGACGCTGTTGTTTAAGGCTGATGCTAGTGGGCATTGCTGATGTAGTAGTGTAATGCTGATGCGAGCTGAGTACTTTTCATTGTAATCTTACCTGTCAATTATACATTGAGATTGAAAGGAAAGAGGACCCAGGTGTTAATAAAAGAATCAATCCCAACCCAGTCACAGTAATGTTGCTAATTATAACTTGAATAAATTATATTGTTGTACCGACAATTCTGTTTTCAGGTGCCTTGTATCTCTGAGTAACTGTGTGCTAGCATAGACTTAACAATCAATCACAATTGGTGGTAGATTTCCATCAAAACGGACTCATACCCCTGGCCCGGAGACCGCTCCGAGTGGTATCTCGTCTAGGAAAGAATCTTAGTTTGGGGGAATTGTTGTCACCGCAAATGGTGTCTGACTTGACCCTATCGAACTTAGGTTGAGCCTGGGAAACCCGCCACAGTATCCTCTGTATTGTAAAAGTCAATTTGTTACCATTTACAGTACATGTATTTGTATACCACCGGAGGCATGTTTTCAACAGAAATGAAAACGGGTATCCAGGTATCCGAAATTTCCTGATTTCGGGTATCCGGTTCCAAAAATATCCGAAAACGCACAGCCCTAGTTTCAGGGGGTTTCTAGTCATCATCTAATATTGTCAATATGTTTGTTGTTTGTTTGTCATTTTTTTGTCTCCCGTTTTGTTTCATTTTGTTACTTACTTATTTGTCAGTTACATGTGGTCTGTTTGTTTGTTTGTTTGTTGGGGTGGTTGTTCATATTCGTCTCTTTAGATACTATTTTACTCAGTCGCGTTTGTACATGATTTTTATATGGTCTTTCCTGTTGATTTTGTTCACATTTTCATTGTATTTTTTTATACTTTTAAATTGTAGATATTGCTGGATTTTTAATTTTAATTTTAATAACGGCTTTGTATACACTTGTTTCTTTTTTGTAAAGCACCTTAGAGCTTGTTTTTCATGAATTTTGCCGCTATATAAATTTTGTATTATTATTATAAACATACAGAAATAGAAGAATAATAGAAATAGTGTGTGTGTTTCAGATATTCCCCTAGTTCCAGCCAACCTTTAGCAATTAAATGCTTAAAAACTAGGTCATGCTACCTGCATAAAAGTCAAGTGCTTGACATACACTTTACAATTGGTTAATCCATGTATGAATGCATTGTGCCTGCAAAAGCACCGTGTGACACAATAGTCTTGTTAACACATTAATTTGTCACCCAAAAAAAGCCAAAATCCACTCACTTTGACAACATTTACACCTGCGCTAGCAAACCCTCTAAAAGAAAACATCTGAATGCATAGTGGCACAAAAGATTTCTTCACACGTATTTGTGTCACCGAAAAGGCCAAAATCCACTCACATTGACGACATTCACTGCTCCATCGGTCCCATTAATAACACTGATTTGATTTGCTACATGTAAAGAACGCATCAGCAACACCTTAATGCACACATGACTTCATGGAGATTTGCACCCTGTCGCTCCACTAGTATACAAATTGCTGCTTTAACAGCAAGCGAGGTAATGTGACAGCTTCGTATAAAACAGCTTCCCTAACGATGAAATTTGAACCGTCTTGAGATGAAATGCCAGTTCTTTCAATGCACTGTGCATTCTGTTACAGCTGGTGCACATTAAGAAGGTAAATGTAAACCAGCTCAAGCCAGCTCAATATGTTTGTTGTTTGTTTGTCATTTTTTTGTCTCCCGTTTTGTTTCATTTTGTTACTTACTTATTTGTCAGTTACATGTGGTCTGTTTGTTTGTTTGTTTGTTGGGGTGGTTGTTCATATTTGTCTCTTTAGATACTATTTTACTCAGTCGCGTTTGTACATGATTTTTATATGGTCTTTCCTGTTGATTTTGTTCACATTTTCATTAGTCATCATCTAATATTGTCAACATGTTTGTTGTTTGTTTGTCATTTTTTTGTCTCCCGTTTTGTTTCATTTTGTTACTTACTTATTTGTCAGTTACATGTGGTCTGTTTGTTTGTTTGTTTGTTGGGGTGGTTGTTCATATTTGTCTCTTTAGATACTATTTTACTCAGTCGCGTTTGTACATGATTTTTATATGGTCTTTCCTGTTGATTTTGTTCACATTTTCATTGTATTTTTTTATACTTTTAAATTGTAGATATTGCTGGATTTTTACTTTTAATTTTAATAATGGCTTTGTATACACTTGTTTCTTTTTTGTAAAGCACCTTAGAGCTTGTTTTTCATGAATTTTGCCGCTATATAAATTTTGTATTATTATTATAAACATACAGAAATAGAAGAATAATAGAAATAGTGTGTGTGTTTCAGATATTCCCCTAGTTCCAGCCAACCTTTAGCAATTAAATGCTTAAAAACTAGGTCATGCTACCTGCATAAAAGTCAAGTGCTTGACATACACTTTACAATTGGTTAATCCATGTATGAATGCATTGTGCCTGCAAAAGCACCGTGTGACACAATAGTCTTGTTAACACATTAATTTGTCACCCAAAAAAAGCCAAAATCCACTCACTTTGACAACATTTACACCTGCGCTAGCAAACCCTCTAAAAGAAAACATCTGAATGCATAGTGGCACAAAAGATTTCTTCACACGTATTTGTGTCACCGAAAAGGCCAAAATCCACTCACATTGACGACATTCACTGCTCCATCGGTCCCATTAATAACACTGATTTGATTTGCTACATGTAAAGAACGCATCAGCAACACCTTAATGCACACATGACTTCATGGAGATTTGCACCCTGTCGCTCCACTAGTATACAAATTGCTGCTTTAACAGCAAGCGAGGTAATGTGACAGCTTCATATATAACAGCTTCCCTAACGATGAAATTTGAACCGTCTTGAGATGAAATGCCAGTTCTTTCAATGCACTGTGCATTCTGTTACAGCTGGTGCACATTAAGAAGGTAAATGTAAGCCGAGCTCAAGATAGTGTTGCAGACATGTGCTTTACTGGGAAAAGTATCATGATACCACATACAAGTAGGCTAAATGTTTGCGTCTACTGAATTCTTTTGATAGTTGGCCAGCCTGCAGTGTAACACTTTGGTAATATAAAAAAAAAAATAACATAAATTATCAGTTTCACTTTCTTTGTGGTAAAATTGATGACATCTAACATCTAACATCCATGGAATCTTGCTGTCCGATGAATATCTATCATTTTTAAAAGAAACATCAAATATTATTCCCAAAAAAATTATGTAAGAATCTTAGTAACAAATTATACAAACATTAAGTTTACATTGTATTTCAAAGTTAGTACTTTTTGCTGATTGGTGACTTAAATTTCTGAAAACATCTATTTTCTCAATAACCCTTTCTTCCCAAATCCTCCAAAATCCTCTTTGCTATAAAAGTGAAGGATTTTGAAGGATTGGGGTTACATGCTACATGCTCTTTGCTAAAGTGAAGGATTTGGGAGGGTTGAGGTTATTAGGCATACTTGCCTTTCCATGGTACATGTACATCCATGTTTGTTGTAGTGATTGCAAGGTCAGTGCTTGGGTTAGTAGACACTGTTGATTGCTCCATGCATGCAGCGAGGGTCCCTGGCCATGTACATGTATCACAGATTAGAAACACATGTGTGCGTACATGTCATGTGCTTGATTTACTACTGAAGGATTTTGGTGGATTCAGGCTATGTGTAAGCAAATGGGCCGAGGGAGTTAGGGTTTAAAATAAATACTGCTTTCAACCTTGACATTATGATCATGGAAGACACTACTATTTGACACTTTGGAGTCCACACTGTGTCTGGCTGGAAACAGATGTATTTGTAAAGTGATACTTTCCAATATACAGTATGTTAGCTTCCAGCTTTAGAATTTATTTGATCCCTATCTGTCAGTTTGTCTGTCCTGTTCACTTTCCTTGTCTGCTTTATCCATTCCTTTGTTTGTCCTTGTATTGTGCCTGTAGGCATTTCTGTAAAAGCCTTGACTTTTGAATGCCTCCATATTTGCTTCTGGCTCATGTAATTTTTGTTTTTCTATCTTAATAATTTACCGTTCACTTGTGTACAAATTTGCAAACTTTTTTTTCCATCATTTATTTTTATAAATGTGAAGTTGAATTGAATACTGTGGATTAACCCTAATGGTTTTGACTAGGAACCTTCCTGAATCCACCAAAATCCAACACCACGCATGGGTTATACAGTATTGAGTCCAACAAAATACAACACTACCAGCTGCTGGAGTTTGATTGGTTTGGGGTGGTTAGAGTTAAGCATGTTTCTACAATTGTGCAATAGTTTCTACAATTACTTTGTAGATATTTTTTTTTTTTAATATTTGTTAAAAAAGGTGTGCCATTTGTAATACAAGTCAGATGGAATAATTTCTCATACGTTTGGTAACATCACCCACTTCCCATCAGTTTTTAGAATAAAAGTTTGTGGAATGTGGTATTTAGAGCAGGTCTGCGGTAACACCATGCAATAAGCTCTTGCGTTGTACGGTTCCGAGAAGAACCTGCACAACCCAAAAAATATTATTACATGATGTTAACCCATAGTGTAAGTAAGATTGACCATACTAATGTTCTTTTTTGTTTTATTAATTAATGCCCGAGACAGTTTAGACAATCTGATTAGACAAAACTTAATCATGTGAGTGTATTAACGGATGGTAAAGACATGGCTTATCAAAATCAGAGCAGTATGTGCCAGTTGTTTGCCGGCTGTTGTGTGTGATGCACGACGCAGAAGTTGAACCAATCAGAGTGACGAAGATTGGCATCACGCGCCTGACACTTTGGAAGTGTTTCCCGTGTCCCCAAAACGTGAATTAAACGTGAGGTTACTTATTGGCTCCTTAGACGTACTTTTGCCTGTTATAACTAGTTTAGTTAATTCATCCTTATGTATGGGTCACTTTCCAACATGCTGGAAATCAGCAGTGGTTTTACCTTTGTTAAAAAAGCCTGGTCTTGATTTACAGATTGAAAATTTTAGGCCTGTCAGTAATCTGCAATTCATTTCTAAACTGGTGGAAAAGGCTGTGGCACTTCAACTTCAGTCACATTTATCCCTGAAAGGTTTATATCCGATTGCACAATCGGCTTATCGTAAGTATCATAGTACCGAGACTGCTTTATTAAAGGTTAAAAACGATCTTTTAATGGCTATGAATAAGCGATGGGTTACGTTATTAGTTTTACTTGATTTAAGTTCAGCTTTTGATACCTTAAATCATCAAATTTTACTGAACACACTCCATTCTAAGTTTGGTATTGATGGGACTGCTCTCCTTTGGTTTAAATCTTATTTGTTTAACAGATCTCAGCAGGTCTCCATTCATGGCAAATTGTCTCAGAAATTTGACCTCGATGGGGGTGTACCCCAAGGTTCGTGTTTAGGTCCCTTGTTGTTTATTTTGTATACTAGTAGTTTGTTTGAAGTAATCGAAACTCAACTCCCAAATGTTCATTGCTATGCTGATGACACGCAACTTTATCTTTCGTTTTGTCCAAATGCTGTATCAAGTCAGGCGTCGGCACTTTCTGCAATGGAGGGCTGTATACATGTTGTGCGCAAATGGATGCTTGGTAATGGGTTAATGCTAAACGATGGTAAAACTGAATTTATTATCTTAGGCACTCGTCAACAATTGGCTAAGGTTAACATTGATGGTATTAAAGTTGGTTCGTCCAGGGTTTCCCCTACCCCCATTGTAAGGAATCTTGGTGCCTGGTTTGATGCAAACATGACAATGGCTACTCATATTACAAAAACTTGTGCTACTGCTTTTTATTACTTACATAATATTAGACGTATCAGGAAGTACTTACATTGTATCTAGGCAATGTACCAAAACATTAATTCATTCTTTCATTTCCAGCCGATTGGATTATTGTAACAGTCTCCTTTATGGATTGCCTGATATTCAAATTAACCAGCTGCAACGTGTTCAAAATTCTTGCGCTAGATTGGTTTGTAATGCTTTAAAATACTGTCATATTACACCCTTGTTCATTGACTTACACTGGCTTCCGGTGAGGTTCAGGATTGATTTTAAAATTTTGTTAATAACTTATAAGATTTTAAATGGTCTTGCTCCCTTATATTTATGCCAACTTATCAAAAAAAAATCTTCATCTCAATATAATCTTAGAAGTGCCAGGGACGACATGCTCCTTAGTTACCCGGTGTGTCGGACTAAAATCACGCTGGGTGATAGGGCATTTGAGTTTGCTGCACCCAAATTATGGAATGCTTTACCATTAAATATTCGGAAATCGACTAGTTTGACTGTTTTTAAACAATTACTTAAAACACATTTTTTCTGTATGGCATTTTATTGATATTGTTGTGATGTGCTTTTATTGATATTTTTTAATATATTTTTATTGTATTGTACATTTGAAATTGTAAATTTGTAATGCGCATTTGAACATCTCATTATGGAATTTGCGCAATATAAGTTAATAAATTATTATTATTATTATTATTATTTGCCTATTTCTATTTGGTTTTTATTCAACAAAAATTAATTTTTTTTGAACATTTTGAAATCGAAATCGATTCGGGCATTTATGAATGGGAATAGCAGTTTGACTCTTGGGTCTTTACCGCAGGTTAATGACCCGTTTTGTGTACTGGTCACAAGTGATAAGGACCTTGCCTTCGTCCTTATATCGGCCGATGACCATGCATGACAAACTGTTATTCCCTTATTCAATACTGCGCACAGGCCATAGTCATTGATCAGTTCCCTCCCCTGTTTCCAGATCTACTTAATGTACCCTCCTACACATGGAGGCCACTCCGATCCACTAAATTCTGTTCTTTATCTTTAGTACATACATGTACAAGCCAGTTGTCCTTTCCAAGTAATCTTACAAAATCAACTGTGTACCACCCATGGCCACTGTAAATGTTTGGACATTATTAGTATGGCCTGCAAAATATCAATGGGAGACCACTTTACCCTGCAATCTCGGTGGTGTGACAGTGCACAGAAGGGGTAACCATAGGAGGCCACTGGCAACAGCTAATGGCTTGGAGTGGCCTGAATGGGTTGTTTCAAAATTTGCACTAATTGTAGGAGGGTTAATTAAGTTAGTAAGGCCACACAAACAGGTGGGTACTTGCAATGGACTCGGGTTCTTCTCAGAACCGCACAACCCAAGCAAGATTATTACACAGTGTTACAGCAAAATATTCTATCAACCCATAGAGCAATGGTATGATTAACCATTTAAGCAACGTTATTTTTATGTTTTATTCAATACTGCCCACAGGCCATGGTCACTGATCATTTCCCTCGGGACCGTTTCCAGATCTACTATGACGTCACGCAATGGAACAGATACATGTATGTAGTTCTCAGAACCACACATCCCAGGCAAGATTATTACACAGTGTTGCAGCAAACCTACTCTATTAACACAGAGCAATAGTATGGCTGACCACGTAGCAACGTTATTAATGCATTATTTAATATTGCCCATATAGGCCATGGTCACTGGTCATTTCCCTCCCATACTAATAAATTAACCACACACCCGTACTTCCAATAAAATTGTTTTGAAAGGTCAGCATATTAAATCCAATTATTGTTTGATTAAAATGGTACTAGACATTGTTGTTTTTGCAAGTGGGCCCGACATTCATTCCGATTCCTGATTTAATGCAGCACTTGCGTCAGATATTTATTTTTAAATCGTGTTAATTATTATTATTATTTTTCTTGGCTTATAGTACGTAATAATAATAATAATAATAATAATAATAATAATAATAATAATAATAATAATAATAATAATAATAATAATAATAATAATAATAATAATAATAATAATAATAATAATAATAATAATAATAATAATAATAATAATAATAATAATAATAATAATAATAATAATAATAATAATAATAATAATAATAATAATAATAATAATAATAATAATAATAATAATAATAATAATAATAATAATAATAATAATAATAATAATAATAATAATAATAATAATAATAATAATAATAATAATAATAATAATACTTTATTTAGTGATGGTAACCATGTCACCTATAGATGATTTTCAATGGGCCATCAATTTTCAATGGGCCACCAGAGACACCGGGGTAAACCCCTACTCTTGCACGAAGTGTCATTATGGGTTCACTGATGTTTGTAGTACATGGGACCTACGGCTTAACGTCCCATCCAAAGGACAGTGTCAGGCTGGGATTCGAACCCACATTCTGACGCCACCAGAACTTGAGTCCGATGCATTATACCGCACGGTCACGACATTCCTTAACCCCTTGCGTACGGTATTATTTTTACTGAGTGAAGGTGGTTGCGGCCAACCAAGAAACATCTGTGGGGCCGGGGAGGGCCGGGGAGCGCCTGGTCAAACCCGGCTGTGGACATGTTCAGCCAAGCGTATAGACCGAACAATAAGAGGGCAAGCTAAATCGGGCATACCCTATTCATCGCACATGAGGTCCCCACATAGTGTAATTGAAAGGGCTGTGTTCAGAAAGCTTTTGAAAGCGCTGTGTTCAGAAAGCTCTTGAAAGCGCTGTGTTCAGAAAGCTCTTGAAAGTCCAATCTATTATATAACACTCCCATTCAAGAACAATATGGTTCACCACACTATCAGCCTTCTTGAAGATTTCTATTCAAGGCAAATTCTCAGCAAATGCAGCTGGAAAATCAATTAATTCACAGGCAAGGGGTTAACACTCCTTAACACATTAATCAACAATGGACAAAATCTGATTTACCAAGTCCTCAAATTCAGTAGTATATTTCCATTGTGGTTTAATTTATATACAGACTGAACCTTTTGGCTATAAAATTTTTCCTCCTCAGTCTTGCCTCTCCACATTCCTTAATTTTAATGATTTTAGTTTGGATGTATTTCCTGTGTGCTTTTAGAATTTAGTGGAGAGAAATAAAATAATTTAAAAAAAACATTAACTCCTTTGTGTATTCATGATCCAGTTACCAGGACAACATGGATTGTGGGGTTTATGGTTTAAAGGATGTGCAGCAATGGAAATGTCAGCTATTGTGATCTTTGTTTTGTCTGTGTTTCGTCCATGGTCCACAACTTGATATCTACGTACATGTACTGTATATTATAGATTTTTTGCACAGTAATCATACAGGTGCAGATCCAAGACTTCAGACTATTTTGCTCAAAATAACAGATAATTTGTAAATTGTATACAGATCTGTATGCAGCCGTGTTAGTCAGGTAGAATAAGATATATATATATATATAAATGGTAGCACTTTTAAGACTAACTAAACTTAAAAATAGGCATAAGCTTTCGTAGCTACAGCTACTTCATCAGATGCAATTGTATACGTACATGTACAAAAAACTACAAATGCACATAGTGTAGGAAGCAAAACAGTGTAGGTGGTCCGTGATTACACACATTTTGAACAAACAATACATACTGGGCAGGGGCGTGATCCAGAATTTCAAAGTACCAGAAGTCTATTACCTACATGAAGTGTGCCACTCGTGTACTAACCTAGTCCCACAGCATAGTACCAGAAGTCTGTTACCTACATGAAGTGTGCCACTCGTGTACTAACCTAGTCCACGGCACAGTACCAGAAGTCTATTACCTACATGAAGTGTGCCACTCGTGTACTAACCTAGTCCACGGCACAGTACCAGAAGTCTGTTACCTACATGAAGTGTGCCACTCGTGTACTAACCTAGTCCACGGCACAGTACCAGAAGTCTATTACCTACATGAAGTGTGCCACTCGTGTACTAACCTAGTCCACGGCACAGTACCAGAAGTCTGTTACCTACATGAAGTGTGCCACTCGTGTACTAACCTAGTCCCACAGCATAGTACTCCAAGAACAAACTGACAACGCAAGGTCTCAAAAACTAAGCAGTGCAGTCTGGGAGACCTACCCAGTCTGGGAGCCATACCCAGCGTGTGAGAGAACTGTATCTCCTGCACGCACCTTCGCGTTTACTGAATGCCTATCCTGTGATGCCCCACGGCAGGCCGGGCAGAGGGAGCAAAACCTGTTACCAAGCTTGTTGTACGTGTGTGTGCATTTGGAGTACAATGCGGTGGTAGCTGTGGCAAATCTTAAATACTCTTTTTTTTTGTAAGATAGGGTCAGAACCTATTAGTGACCCATCAGTGGTATTTGGCATTTAATTAGAATTGAATACATTAACCCTCCTACTATTGCTGCACTTTAGTGGGAAGTTGCTAATGCTACAGAGGTCTAAACCAGTCAACTGCCTGTTTTGACTGTTGACCCAAATGTGCACACAGGGACATTTTGGACTGTTTTTTACTGTCACTTTGACCACCCTGAACAATACCAGACAATGCGTTTACCAGTCAAAAACGGTCGACTCATTTTGACCTGTAAATGTACAATGTACTTACTACAAGGTTTGACAGTGTTTGACTTTTAAGTGCACTAGATATACCTTGGGAAGTATATCAAAATTTTGACTGATTTTGACCCTTGTAGTAGCAGGAGGGTTAAGTATGTATTCACTCAGACAAAGCCTGTCTTCTTTGTCAAATAAAACAATCAATAATAATGTACAATGTATAGTAATTTATCACAAAGTATGTATACAAAATCCAGTGTACACATATTTTTATCATCTTCCTGGCCCCGGCCCCGACCCCGGCCCCGACCCCGACCCTGCCTGATCACCCAAGCTTAGTTTGTCCCCCATTTCTCCCCCATTTCGCCCCCATTTCCCGCCCCCATTTCCCCGATCTGCCAATGCAACTGACAATTTAATGGCACATCAATATGTGTAATGAGGAAAGCACAATGAAAGTGTTCATACTTGATTAGACATGAAACGGGAGCGGGGAGACAGCCTAATTGCCTTAAAACCAATATGACAGCAGTGCACCTTGGACGCACACTATATGACGTACGTATGTACATAAGTCTAAGTGTGAATCTTCAGACACCGAGCATAAATAAACATTGAGCATTGCACAAAAAACAACATACGTGATCTACAAATTAACACATGAGTGCAAATTTCATTTGTTGGTACATGTATTATTTTGACAATGAAATGCACATTAAACTGTACATACATAAATTTGCTTTTTTGCAGGTCACATTAGGATCCGTGTACACAAAATTATTTTTAAATCGGAAGAAGATGGGTTCTACTGAATAGTAGGGACAGCTATTAAATCGTAACTAAATATTTATGGTGTTTTAAGCAGGGTTTGCTTTTTGTACTCGCCAGCTGGACCAGTCATTATTTCAGCCATTGTGCTGTGCAGTGGAAAATACAAAATAGAAAGGTAGGTCTATGGATCATTGTACAGACATGCATGTCTGCATCTGTGTGTATCAAAAAAAGGTTGTAGGCCTAGCTCTCTATTTCCCCCCAAAAAGATTCTTGGGTTAAAAAGGTTGCAGTCAGTTCCCGGTACATGTATACAAAATAATATTTCGGCAACGCCATTGATGTTACATGGTACACGCTGGTTACGATCAGCATCAATAACCTGAGGCCAATCTCATAGAGCTGCTCAGCAGAGAATTTTGCTACGCAAATACTTTCACTAAAGCCTTTGAGAAACAACCTGCTAGGTTCGAAACGTAAGGCCAATAACAATTATTTTGCACTTTTGCTAAGCAATATAAAACCAGACTACCAGCTGAAATGCATAGATTTTGTATCAAAGTTTGGCTGGTACAGTGTAACCAAAGACATACGCTAAGCAAATTTCTCCGGTAAGCAATTTTATCTGCTAAGCAGCTCTATGAAAATGGCCCCTGGTATACGTGTAATAATTGTGTAATAATTGGTAACAAACTTAATTGTGAGACGTTAAACTGTGATTTTAAAAAATAGTGCATAAATTTACGTGATAAACAAGAGGGCTCACTTCAATTAAATTGTTTTAATTTAATCGCTGATGGTAAGAGGTCACAAGGATATTGAACCTTTCACATCCCGGCTCAGGAATTTGTGGCGCTGTGGATACAATTGATGTGGTACTTTAAATGAAACAATTGTTTCTCTTTTCCTACAGTTTTTTTGATTTTGACTAGCCAGCTAGTCCAGTTAGGCCCCCCCCCCCCCCCCAAAAAAAGTCTCCGGTTTCTAGTCTCAGCGTGCGCTGCCTCAGACCCATGTGTCGGCAATTTTAATTTTCTTTTTTTTTGCTATGAAATGATGTCCAAATGCAGCTAAAATTGCTGGATCAATTGGATTTCTGCTGTGCTGTGTTTAAAATGACTTTTTTTCACATAGGGGTATGAACGTTTTCCTGAAGTGAGGCCTCTCTTAGCCACCATACTTTGGGTAATTTGGTCCCCATGTATACATGTAAACATATTTCCTTGTTGGCAAAAAAAAAAAAAGATTACCAAAAAAAAAAAAAGGAAAAAAAACATGTCACTGCACTGATTTTGAAGCTGACCAATGACCAAAAACCGGAGACTTTTTTGCCCTTAGAGTAGGGTTTTCAGGTGAAAAATTATTCCCAAACCAATATGCTCAATATTTATATCAAATTAAAGGTCTTGATGAAAGAAATACAATGGTTTTTAAATCAAGAAAATCGAACGAGTAGTTTTTGAGGAATCCTGTTTTATTTAATCAAGTATACAGCATTCGATAAAGCCCGACTGTCCATACACTGTGTACATCCCTAATGACAACAAAACCATTGAATCAGCCTACACACACCGTGATACACACGCACAGCGTTCGTGCTCGTTTCCCTCATAAGAGCTTTTGAAAGGGTGTAAAAAATACACTCTCCGCTCAAAACTAAACACAATTACGGCTCAAAACTTCACATATGATAGAAAAGAGGTGTAAAATTCATTCAGACACCGCTCTTACCTTTCAACTTGAAAATTTCACCTCGAAAAACGGTGTTTACTTTTTATCTCTTCGTAACTTTGGTTGTAGAGTAGCTGTGGAGATCGAGCAAGCATGGGTATGTAAAGGAGCCCTTTGACTCAATAGGGAAACCCGTTTTCATGTCAATCACAATGTACTTGGGCGCAGAGACAGCTCCTAAGTGGATGCCCTCAGCAGAGCGCGGCAAATTTTACGGGCCGAATGCGCCCGATCTCGGAACACTTCGCGAAAGGCTGGGCGGGACGAGAGTGGTTCATTCATAAAACCTAGGCTGCACGCATTCGATTGCTATTTTATGTACATTGTTGGATAGCTGAGACTATAAGCTTTCCAATGATCTATTACATGTAAGATTTCGACAAGTAAAACTAGTAGAATTTTTTGATTTAAAATTTTGATGTTTTTTTGTTGCGGGGCGATGCGCTGTGCGTGTGGAGGGCTTCGGTCAAGCATGTACAAACTGAAAACCCTACTTAGAGAACTCTATTTTAGTCAGCAGACCACTGGTAATGAGGTTGAACCCTGTTTTTCAGTAGTCAGAAACTGTTAAAAACATTTCTAGAAATGTAAGCTCTTGTTTTTTTTCTTCTTGATCTGCATGTATAATCAATTAAAAAAGGAACAAAAAGCAATTATGCGCGTGTTTAATGAAATTTATTTCATCATTAACCCTAACCACCCCCAAATCCTGCAAAATCCTGCAAGGGGCACTATTTGGGAAAAATTTAGCGCTGTTGGAAACTGGTACACTTTCACCTCTTCAAATGGGACAAAATTACTACCTGGCAAGAAGTAGTGCTGAATATGAAAGATCAACAAAAATGCATAGTGCATTTTGAAGATAAGGGCATGTTTCCAAAAGTGCACTGATGGATTTTGGAGGATTCATGAAGGTTCCTAGCCAGAATCCGTTGGGGGCTCAGGTTAAGGTAATTTTGCACATTTTCCTGTGTGATTCTGCCACACTTAGAACATGCCACATGTCAAATCCAATCAATTAATTAAGCACATTAACAAGAACAGCAGACATCCAGGAAAACTGTTACACTTAGTGTTAAGTGCAGCCACTTGAATAATGCCCTGGGGACCTATATTTAACACTAAATAACAGTGTCCCAAGAAAATTACTGTTTTTTGTGAGCTCTAAAAAAGATTTAGTACAGGCATGGAGGTACAGGCCACCAGCCACAACATTTTCCCACTTTTTTTCCCCCCAAAACACAATTCTGATTTGGTTTATAATATGGATACACATATTTTGTTGATTACAATTCTGTTTGTCACAAACACAGGCACTCCAGACATTTAGGGAGGTACCATTATGATCACGCATTAGCTTGATGAGATTTAGGTTTGATGAAATTTAGCTTTTTCTAATTTTCTTATCTGTCCTGGAAAGAACGTCGTATCCAACCCCCACTTTTTAAGGGTTTTTGGGGAATGACAGAGGACACACCTAATGAGAGGAAAGTGTAGTCAGGCATGTCAAGTGAGGATTGGAAACGATATTTTGGGAGATTTTGAGCAATGAATGTATGCACGTCCAGTGAGATGTTGGCCATTTTGTCGTCTGCTAACCTAAACCACATGCTCAGACCATGGAGGAAGGAAATGCTCAGACCTTCCATGCTTAGACATTTTGCACAAGATAAGTAGCGCCTAGCGGTTGGATGGGTTCGAACATTCTTTCCCCATATTTCACAAATTAGATAAAATTGTCGAAAAATGCTTACCCACATTCGGCAATAACTACTGGGTTGACTATCTGCACCTTCAACCTTACTTAGTTAACGTTAGAATCTAAGTGTCCGTCTACTGTGTGTCAGTCACTTGTCAGCCAAACAGGTTCATTATCAAATGTCAATATAATCTTACAATTTACTGAAGTCTCCAGACAACCTGAGCCATTCAACGTGTGCACCACCACACGTCGTATCACACACACATTAATGTTTACTTCAGTTGCTTAGACTACACTATTAAATCACAAGGGGAAATTAAGTTATTTAGTTATTTTTGAAAACTAAAAGAAATCTAAAATAAGACTGATAATTAACCAACAATAATAACTACATATAATTTTACATAACAGTTGTGCTTAAATATTAATTCTGGAAGAGATAAAAGAGGAAAATGTAAATGTAATTAAATTAAGCACCCCTATTTCCAGAAATAGACGCAACCTTCACAAAGTGGCAATAGAGAAATCCGTACGGAAAGCTAAAGGCCCTCTGTTGATAACTTTGTTTAATTTTTGCAACATGCATTACGGTTATTGTCTAGCCCAATCAGTGGCGAAGCCAGGATTTTCAGAGTGGGGGAGGGGGGGGGGGGTAAATTTACCGACACAAAACTCAAATGAACCGACAAGCTCTGCCAATCAGAAATACCAACAAGTTTGTGAATTTACCGACAGACACTATTTTGCCAAGCAACAGACACTATTTCCCCCCCGGCTACGACACTGAGCCCATTGTAATAAATAAAAATGAGTATTTTTAATGCGCTGGTATATCCGTCTGAAGACGTTCATGGCTCAGCAACACAGCATGATAGACAAGACACGTTTATTCTGTATTAATGGCCAAATTCTCACGGAATATTTTTTTTATATTGCCACTTGTTTTGTGTAATTTCCTGTTCTTAATTTCAGTTGTGGATCTATAAAATGTGGATAACTTAGTAATCCTCACAACATCGAATTGTTACATTATAATTTACATTACAACAAGTATTTATTATGCGCCATTCCCGAGAGGCTCATGGCGCTTACAAAAGTTAATGACATAATAAATACAAATCAGGATAGAATAAGACATAAATTGATGCAAAATTAATGAGGAAACAAGTGAGTTTTAAGAGCCTTCTTGAAGACATTAACAGAAACAGATTGTCTGATATAAACAGGAAGATTGTTCCATAGCTTGGATGCACAAACAGTGAAAGATGTATCACCAGCTTGGACTCTTGTGATAGGATATTCAAGGCGGAGATAGTCATCTGTTGATCTTAAATGCCTATTTGGAACATACAATTTCAAACAATTTGATAAATATATTGGTGCTAAGGCATTTAGTGATTTGTACACATAGAAGCAATTTAAATGATATTCTTTGTTGAACTGGTAGCCAATGAAGTGATTTTAACAGTGGTGCAGGATCGTGTCTTCTATTTACAGTGAAAACAAGTCTAGCTGCCCAATTCTGTAGACGTTGCAAACGGATGATGTATGACTTTGGAAGTGAGGATAAAAGTCCATTGCAGTAATCTAAACGAGATAAAATCAAAGAGCGTACAGCGTGATGGCAAGTTTCTTGATCAATGAATTTGCGAATGCGAGTTATATTCCTTAGGTGAAAAGTGACAGTTCGACTAACATTTGCAATATAAGAAGACATTGTCATATTTGTATCAAAGAATGCACCAAGATTTTTTATGGTTTGTGACGGCTTAATGCAGGCAATGGATAAAGTGATATCTGGTAGACGTTTGAGATTGTGTGGAGAAGCTGCGATAACAAATTCGGTTTTACTGTCATTGAGTTTCAGCTTATTTTCATTCATCCATTTTTTGATATCACCGATACAAGTCTGTATAGCTTAGAAATTGCATTTTTCAGATCACCAGGTTTTTTTTGATTAAAGGATACATAGAGTTGCGTATCATCAGCATACACATGATGGTTTACCTGATGATGACGTGCAATGTCACCAACTGGTAGAGTATATATAGTATACCCCACTGGGCTAACCACAGAGCCCTGAGGTAGACCAAAGTTGACAGTAATAGGGTCCGAAAGTTCACCAGCTATATCCACTTGGTTTGTCCAGCCATCTAGATATGAACGAAACCAATTTAACACTGTTCCTTTGGCACCAATACGCTTGGATAAACGAGAAATTAAAATCTGATGGTGAATTGTGTCAAAGGCTGCTGGTAGATCCAATAATACGAGGAGTACAACATTGTTATGATTGAGTGAAGTCATAATATCATGCTTTACTTTGATCAGAGCAGATTCTGTGCTATGTTTTGACCATGCAGATTGATGTGGGTTATATAAAACCTTACATTACTTTGTGTACAACTACAAGTTGTATAACATTCCGTGTTACATTAGTGCAGTAGGCCTAAGTAGGCCTAAAATAATAAACACATGTCACAGTTTCCCTCGTTTTCTCAGTAACGTAAGCAACTATATCGTGATGAAAATTTCAAAGGTTATTTGGTTTTATGATGTATCATGTTATTAATCAATAGAGGTGAAATGAACGTACATTTCGTTCTAGGCCTAACTGCTTTCGCTTTAACGCTTTTTGCGAAGGGAGTTTCAATAAAGTTAACAAGAATTATTACTGGTCAAAAAATTCATAATAAATAAAATGATAAGCTCTAAAAAAAAAAATAATAATAATAATAATAAAAAAAAATATTGCGTTCGTTTTCCCGCCTGACTGAAGTAACTGCGCTTACACTAACCATCACTAAAAAGTGAAACATATGTCTGAAGCCGTCCCTTCTTTATTATTATTTTGGTGTTTACCATCATGACAAACAAGTGGCATAAATAAGGGCGGGGCAGGGGGGGGGGGCACGAGCTTCCACCCAAGGCCTGTGCCCAGGTTCCCTCTCTCCGCTCAGAATTTTGATCCCTCAGAAAAACATGTCAAAACAAAGTGCCCCAAGTGCTCCCTGTAAATCCGGGTGTCGTCCCCCCACATAAGTGCAACCTACTCCACCAACCCTAGATAAGCGACTAAATTTACAGCAAACCTAAATGTTACATCATATGGGCTTTAGAAATAAACATAACAAAATTAAGTAATACCGACCCAGATATTTTTTAATGACTCACCAAATTCGACCCATTTTTTCAATAGAATAAAAAACGTCTGCACTTTTTTCTTCTTAGTGTCATTTCATTAATTGTTAACATTTTAATTTTTTTTTATTTTATTATATTTTTTATTTTGCCTTCGTAAGCAGGCGCGGATCCAGGAATTTTTTAGACGGGGGGGCACACCCAACAAGAACATTTTTTTTCCTGTGCTAACATTGTATATTGTTTGTAATCATGTTTTTTCCCCTTTGTTTTCGCGCCTTAAGCACCCAACAGGGTGGATATGTGCGCGCTACAAATCATTATTATTATTATTATTAAATGCGAGCACGACGCGAAGCCCTTACGGCGTTGGGTCCGGGGTCCGGGGCCCGCTTAAGGGCCCCGGAAAATTTTGGATTCTGGATGCTCTGTGGTGCAATCTCAGGCGATTCCTTGCCAGTTTCACCTGACTTTTTTTGCAAAAGTTTTCAAGTTTATATGGAGAATATATATATATATATATTATATATCATTATTTTAGCCATTATTTTTAGCCATTATTTTAGCGATGTCATGACTACAACAATATAAGTTTCTCCCTCCCCGATTTTTGGCATTTAATTTGCAGTTTTTGACTTCAGTTTTAATTTATCCGGAATTTGTCTTGGTTTTAATTCAGTCCAATTGAAATTTTCAAGAAAAGGGCTTGATTTCATACTGTTCCTGTGTTAAAACCATCGGCAGATCAGCTGCAAGACTCATCGTACTTAGCAGGCCTATGAGTACTGGCGTAGAATCCGACAGTAAATTGACATCGGCGATTGTAATTTCCACACGGTACCCCGACCCTTCTTCAGACGAAACGGAACAATTTATAGACGTGGAGGAATCGGGTCAAGAAACCAGACTAGCTTGCTTTGCACCCGATCACAGACTACCGATTGCAAACGAAATGTAGACTAATTATTTTTTATTTTTTAATTATTTGTTATTATTATTTTTTACTCAATTTACCCGGGGGGCACGTGCCCCCGCGGACCCCCTGGATCCGCGCCTGGTAAGGCCAATAACCATTATTTTGCATTTATACTACACTCAGGTCCTTTATGTTGGTAAGCCAGTTTGCAACAGCTAATGCTCTATCTATTTTTAAAGATAGATTGTCTGTGTATCACTTTGATTTTCGGCAATTTTCTTTGTTAGAACATTGTTATTTTTCCATTTGCCTAAAACTGTATAAATACGTGAAAATAGACCGTTTTCATAAATGTATTAACGTACAAATCTCGCCATAAATTCAATGAAGCGCATGCCATGAATAGTTAATTTTAAAGTGTGTGTTGTCCCTTTTTTGAAAGAAATCGACAATATTCAGATAAAAAAAAGAGGGAAAGCACAAAACATTATTGTCGGTTATATGTGTCTGGCTCTGGCAAAACCCTAAACTTGGACCCAATTTTTCAAAAGTGACCTCCCAAATTTATCGTGAATATTAACAATGTTCCCAACAACCTTTCGGGATTTTTCTTTTTCCATCAAAATCTAGAGAAAATCCTCTATATGGTGACATGAAAACTGGTCCCCCAAATTGGTCCCAGGGGGTCAGTTTTTGACCTTTTCCTGGCTGTTACGCATTATGCCGAGAAATTTCGGGTTTTGCAAGAGCGGGCCACATACAGTAAAACACGGACGATGCAGCCAGTTAAGGAGGGGAGGGGGATGCCCCGCATTTTATCAAGATATCATTGTAGCCTATAGATGTAGGAGATACACCATTGGCAGTTGTGAGGTAGACACACTTCTTAACCTTGTTACGTGGCCTACTTTGCTTCAAAGGAGTATCGGTTTATTAGTCATTTCTTCCGCGCGATCTGTTTTTATTTAATATGTAGAATATAATTTAATCAAACCTTCCTCGGCGTTTCTTTGTGAACATTTAGGCCAACCATATTACCCTCGAAAATCTGGGTGTGTTATAAAATACAAGAATAGCGTCGACTTTATATTCTATCTGCTATGGTGTTTAAATTGAGTGAACTACCCGATATGAAGACCAGTGGCGTAGATTTAACACCCCAGTTTTTGGAGCGTAGTGTGAGTAATGAACAGCTGTTAACCCTAACTCCCTAGGCCCATTTGCTTACACATAACCTGAATCCTCCAAAATCCTTCAGTAGTAAAGCAAGCACATGACATGTATGCACACATGTGTTTCTAATCTGTGATACATGTACATGGCCAGGGACCCTCCCTGCATGCATGGAACAATAAACAGTGTCCACTGACCCAAGCACTGACCTTGCAATCACTACAACAAACATGGATGTACATGTACCATGGAAAGGCAAGTATGCCTGATAACCCCAATCCTCCAAAATCCTTCACTTTAGCAAAGAGCATGCAGCATGTAATCTCAATCCTCCAAAATCCTTCACTTTGGCAAAGAGGATTTTGGAGAATTTGGGAGGGTTAGGGTTAATGCCGATGAGATTGAACATTATCTCGGTAGCCAGAAGGTAATTTGTTGTTTTACTTTGCAATGGGTCTACATGTTTGAAGGAAAGGTACAGTACTGGACTACTGGTAATTACCAGATTCTTAAATAAATATCTATAAGTACAATTAGGAAAGGGATAATATCGTCACAATCAGCAGGGCATGGAATCAGAGTGCTAGTTTTAGAATAACCCAGTGACTGAAAATAATACCCCACATGATAAGGGCATAATATTACCGTTGCTGCTGCATAATTTAGCCAGCAATTTTCAGTCACCGTGTTCAACTTAAAGGGACAGTATCGTCAGGATCAACAGGGCATGGAATCAGAGTGCTAGTTTTAGAATAACCCAGTCACTGAAAATAATAACCCACATGATAAGGGCATAATATTACCGTTGCTGCTGCATAAATGAGCCAGTAATTTTCAGTCACCGTGTTCATCTAGGACACCGTGTCCATCTAGGACACCGTGTCCATCTAGGACACCGTGTCCATCTAGGACACCGTGTCCATCTAGGACACCGTGTCCATCTAGGACACCGTGTCCATCTAGGACACCGTGTCCATCTAGGACACCGTGTTCATCTAGGACACCGTGTCCATCTAGGACACCGTGTCCATGCCCTAATGAAAGTCTGCTCTGATGGTGATGATGTTGTCCCTTTAAAAGGGAAAACAACTTAAAGGGACAGTATCGTCATGACCAACAGGGCATGGAATTGGAATTCTAGTTTTAGATCAACTCAGTGACTGCCATAATACCTCACATGATAAGGTCTTGTAACCGTTGCTGCTGCATAAATGAGCCAGTAATTATCAGTCACTGTGTAATAATCTTAAACGACACCGATTCCATGCCCTGTTGAAAGTCTGCTCTGATCGTGATGATATATTGCCCCTTTAAGTTTGGTGCGAGTATCAATCATCCTGAGAAATGATTTCCTCTGAAGTGATTTCAACTGAGAGAAAAAGGTAATTGTTACAAGTCCAGCAACTTTTTTTGTCAAACATAAAAAATAGAAAACACATGCAACAGTTTTTTTTAAATATTTTTTTCCCCTCCAAAAACGTGAGCACCTATTTTCACAGGTTATGTTTATGGTAAATTTGTTTGAAAACTAAGGGGTTTATATGAACCTATGCTACCAAATACCACTGCTGTACCTTCCTTTTAAGAGCATAACAATTGTTTAGGTATGTTTGATAATAAATGTGTCCAGGAAAATAGAGATATTAAACAGTAAATATTTGTTGTTTGCCAGTGATGCTTTAATATCTTGTTTTGAATACCATATATATACTACTCAAAACAATTTAGGGAACACCGGATTTTTAACATCAAATACAAGGGCGCAACCACTGGGGGGGTCGGGTGGGTCACGACCCCCCCTACTTTTATGTGGACCTCCCCAACTTCTGGAACATTTTGGTATTTTATGTATACATGATCCTAGTAATGTCATTCATGACATCACAATGGCTGCTTGGGACCCCCCCCCCCCCACTTTCAACACGTGGTTGCGCCCTTGATCAAATAGGTTTGAAATGTTCCATGAACCGGGATTTTCATTTGCAACCCCCTCTCTCTTTCAGTAGTCATGTCATGAAATGTGTAATAACTACATGCATCCTTTATCATCTGTTTCATTGTGCAGTTGTTTCTCATCAATTCTGTGAAACATTGTGTTTATCTGAAATAAATGATCTTGCTTTAACTGAGATTATTCCGGTGTTCCCTAAATTGTTTTGAGTAGTATATATATATTACACACTCAATTAAGATTTCACTCAGTCATTTTATAGGAGTATGGTTTGCATTACTTCCGTGGGATCAGTTTTCTTCTGGCCTTTGCCTTTTCTCTGTCAAAACGGTTAATTGAGCCCAAAATTCGAAGAAACGGGCAAATTTCTGCATAGTCACATTATTTTAAGCCGATTACACTGGTCAACAATTTTTTTAAAAGTTGTCTGCTTCGGAGATAAAATGTGCTATTTATTATGGATTTTAATGTGCTGAATTCAAATATGACAATTAAAATTGCTGATTGGCTACTGTTTCCAAGATATTTAAGTTTACATTTTATGTACTATGTATATGGTGTAGTGTACATAGCAGATTTTTAATCATGAATTGTAAACCTAGGTCTTTTTATGTGTTTATGGTTGTTTCACTTGATATTATGTCACCTGCCCTGTTTATGTAACACTTACTATGCATCAGTTCATAGTTCAGTCCTTATTCAGTGTCTACTCTGCGCTTCTTGGCTTGTCTCTTGTAGTCATTAAACGGTACCATATCTTGAAAACTAGAGCCAATCAACAATTTTAAGCATCATTTCCATTCTCAGTGACCCATAATTAGTCAAGTTTGACTTCATTTGTTTCGGAAGCATTTTGGCTGTAGACCAGTGTAATCAGCCCTTTTATTTCCATGTTGTTAATATCCTCTCTATTGTGGTTATGGTCTGCAGGGGGAAAACGTCTGAATGAAACCAATTTCATACTTCATATTCAATAACCTTCCAATTAAGAACAAACATTACCCACTTTTAAAGGGCTGTAAGTGTTCAATTCTATTTATGCACCTCCATATTTGTAAGTGGATTATTCCTAAGTTTTTACTTACACACCTACATACTTAAATGGATTAGCCGAGGCTTGAGCTGGATGCACATTTTATGCGAATAGCCTCTTTAGAACAGTTACGAAGTAAATAACATAATACGAAGTAAATAACATACTTTTGAACACCACTGGTCATTAGGCTGCTATAAGACATAAAACACAATAAAGGGGGCCACTTTGCATCCGTCACATTAGCAGTTTTTCCAATGGTTGTTATTTATTTTTAAGTACCTGAAACCGACCAAAAAGTGTTTCAACATGTGAATGGACATGCAGGCTTATACTAGAACTAATTTGAGTTGATTTATTTTATTTTTTTATTTATTTTTTCACCCCCAAATTTCCATAAAAATTGGACGGAAAAAGTTACCTCACTTTTCCGTCCATTTGTTGATTGAAATTTTAGGGTAATTAAAAAAATAATAGTAATAATCAACTCAAATTATCTTTAGGATAAGCATGCATGTCTATTCAAATGTTGAAAGTCTTTTTGGGTGGTTTCAGATATTTAAAAAAAAATTACAACCATTATAAAAACTGCTAACGTGACGGTAAGAAAGTGGCCCCCTTTATTGTGTTTTATGTCATAAGTATTTCCATTCAATCTCATCTTCCTGGGGGAGGGGGGGGGGAGGAGGGGATTCGTGATGGGGACACATGGGTTACAGTTGAACATTAACTTGTCTAAACATCTACCAATTAAATATCCTTTAGGCCCAAAAAACAGTCTGGTGCGGTCCGGTTTCTGGTCTGCGCATGTATCACCACAGACCCGCACGTCGGCATTTTTAATTTTCTGTTTTCCCCCCTATAAAATGATGTCCAATTGCAGCCAAAATTGCTGGATTGATTGGAATTCTGCCGTGCTGTACTTTAAACGACTTTTTTCACATAGGGGTATGAACGTTTGCCCGATTTATGAGGCATCTCTTAGCCACCACACTTTGTATATGGGAAATTTGGTCCCTGCGTATACAATGTATCACGTATTTCCCTGTTGGCAAAAAAAAGGGGGAAAAAAAAGAAAAAAAAGATGGCCAAAAACAAAAAAGTGCATCACCGCACCGATTTTGAAGCTGACCGGTGGCCAGAAACCAGAGACTTTTTTGTTTTGGCCTTACCAATGATATCCAAGATCACCATTTGATTCTCAAATTGCTACTGTAAACTGAAATAATCAAGAGTAATTTTTGTTATGCACTGAAATTATAAAGTGTCAAGAAAAGCATTATCCTCTACTCCCCCCGCCCACATTAAATGTTTGTTTTGTTCATTAGAAAACTACTTATACTTTGAAAAGTTGTTGGCCAGAAAAATAAAATAAAATTCAAGCCAGGCACGTGTTATCCACCTTACAAGGCAAGACAGCAGAATATCAAAAATGATGAATCTCTTTATTCTCCTCCACCACCCCCCCCCCCCCCCCATATAATGAAAAGAAAAAACAGAGTGGTGAAAAAGAAAATAAATTAATTTATTCAAATCCTTAAGACACCTACAAAGATACCATCAAGGTATTTTATCATACCTCATATGGGGGTGTCATGGCCGAGTGGTCTGGTGCATCAGATTTATGTTCTGATGGCCGAGTCATTAGAATGTGGGTTCGAATCCCAGCCGCGACCATGATACTTGTGTCCTTGAGCAAGACACTTCACTGTAATTGCTTCTCTTTCACCCAGGAGTATAAATGGGTACCTGTGAGGGTAGAGATGGTTATTGTGTTTGATTAGCCCTGTAGCACCAAAAATGGTTGCACATAACGGGCTGTATACTCCCCAGGGAGCTGAGAAAGATTATAGGAATGATATTGGCCCAGTGACCAGGGGAAATAATAGTTGTGGGTGGATATGTTGCGCGTAAATGTCTGTATTATTATTATTATTATTATTATTATTATTATTATTATATCTGCATAATGTTTCATACCCATCTTAAAGGGACAGTATCATCACGATCAACAGGGCATGGAATCGGAATGCTAGTTTTAGATTAACTCAGTGACTGCTGCTTGAATAGGCCAGTAATTTTCACTCATTGTGTTAATCTTAAACTAGAACATCGATTCTATGACCCTGTTGAAAGTCTGCGACGATTGCGACGATACTGCCCCTTTAAGTCGCAATGCTAACAAATAAAATTTGATTTGTTTCATGATTAGGTAATAACATCAGTATTCTCTTGATAAAAAGATGAATACGAAAAATGAATATTTAATTACGATGTTTCAATCTGCAAACGGGAACTTTGCACTCCTTCATACGTAAAATCTGCCTTCAGGTTTTTTTTTTATTTAATCAAGAATAACTGATAAACAATTTGACTAAATTTATGAAAATGGCTAAATTGAGTAGAAAGATTTCAAGGGATGTGGGATTCCATCCTTAACTTCACACCGAGTAAGTATTAGGTAGAACTGTTGTTATTTCTTTACTTAAGTTGTTGAGACAACGTGCGTTGGCATTTTAGGGTTGTTTTTTGTTTGTTTTTGTTTTTGTTTTCTTTTTTTTACAGCCAAAAATGTTAGATTGATTGGAATTCTGGCCTGGTTCCAATAACCATATACATGTTAACATGTATCACTTAAAAATAAGATTACCCCCCCCCCCCCCCCCCCAGAAAAAAGTGCATCACCGCACAGATTTTGAAGATGACCTATGACCAGAAACTGGAGATGTTTTTTTTTTGCCCTAGCCTTTGTTTTTTTTTCTTACCAAGAAAATTTCTCAAAACATTATTAAAAAGACGTCTGGAGTACTATTCCACGTAATAGACTAATACTGATCCAGCATCCGTGTCTTTGCCATTCTCGGACACAGACACTCGCTTCGTATCTATGGAGATGCTGAAAGTGGCCTGGGCTGGTATACTTGTCTTGCCCTCTGTGAATTGCTGGAACTTCGGCAACTTTCGTGGTCCAAGCTCGGGATCCGTGTATCGCATAATCTTCACCCTGTTTACATCTAGGAGAGAGGAAGGGGTTGGGGGAGGGGGAAGGTAAAAAAAAAAAGGAAAATTAATTACAGACTGATTTTACTTTTCTTGTTAACACTGTATAATTTTAAATATATATATTTGTATTCAAAACATTGATTTTTTTAAACATCAAAATTTAAATTTTGTACAAATAAAAGATTTCAATTATTTTATTTATGAAAAGTAAAGATGGAGCTAGAAATGACAGAATCATCATCATTCTGTCACAAGGTCAATAAATAACTAACAAAACAAAACAAAACAAAACAAAACAAAAACACCAAAAACACCAAAAACCAAAACAAAACAAAAACAAAAACAAAAACAAAAACAAAACAAAACAAATCAAAATCTTCACGGCCCCAAACCCTGGTAACCTACCTTTGATTCCTCTATCTTGTTTGACAATACGGTTAGCAACCTTTACCATTGTATCCCCTTGCATGATGGGAACATCTAGAGAAAAGTGACCGCTATGCGGCTGAGGGTTGACCAGCTTTATGGTCACACTTGGCTGGAGAAAAAAAAGTATAAAAAAAAACCTTAGCTCAGGTCGGGGTGGGGGTTGGGGTAGAGGTTTTTTGAGGGGGGGGGGGCCATGTGGTCATTGGTATGATTAAAGTGTTCAAGACATCAAGACATCAAGACATCAAGACACCTGCAAGTAAGACTTTCCTAAAACAGCATAGTTTGAACTCAATTATCTGGACTGTGATATATCTCAAAAACTAGGTAGGGGTAGGTTCAGGGAGGGGTAGGTTCAGGGAGGGGTAGGTTCAGGGAGGGGTAGGTTCAGGGAGGGGTAGGTTCAGGGAGGGGTAGGTTCAGGGAGGGGTAGGTTCATGGAGGGGTAGGTTCAGGGAGGGGTAGGTTCAGGGAGAGGGAGGGGTAGGTTCAGGGAGGGGTGGGTTCAGGGAGGGTGGGTACAGGGAGGGGTGGGTACAGGGAGAGGTAGGTACAGGGAGGGGTAGGTTCAGAGAGGAGGGTCCTTACTTCTGTTCTGAACACAGAGAATGGTTTTCCTGGGCAACATTCTTCCTGTATCTTGTCAGTTGCTTCAGAGCTAAACGTGACGTCCAGGCCCTCCAGCTGTAACAGGGAATAAATTAAGAGTTCATAGCAAAAAGCTATATATCCATTTGGCTGAGAGGATATATTGCAGATTGCAGAGAAGCCGGTGTGGTGTTTATCGCAGTTTGGAATAAAACGTTTATATAGTGGTTATATCGCGTATTGCTAAAAACCGAGTTTGAACTTGTGAACGATGTCTGAGTGGTGTTGGTGCAAAAGTTTTAAATATGGCGTTTATCGCGTTTTGCTATGAAACTCTTCAAATGGGGTTAAAGTTCACAGGTCAAAATGCTCAAGTTTCCAATGATAAGTACAATAATTTACTTCTATGTTTTAATAGCCGTTTTAAAGATTAATTTTGTCTGTGTAATATCAAAATAATGTTATCTGCATATAGATGGAATAAGATGCATATAAAGTTCAGTCAAACTATGTCAAATCACTGACTCTTTACCTTTACTTTACATGTAAATACTCTAAATAGTAAAAGAAAAGGTAAATTTGTTTATGTGAAAAAAGTGATGACACAAAGACATCACACGTTATTTTGTCTAATGTTATCTAATGTTTAACCCTCCTACTATTGATGCACTTTAGTGGAAAGTTGCTGTAGAGGTCAAAACCAGTCAACTGACTATTTTGACTGTTGACCCAAAATGTGCACACAGGGGCATTTTTGACTGGTTTTTACTGTCATTTTGACCAGCCTGAACAATACCAGACAATGCTTTTACCAGTCAAAAACGGTCGACTCACATTAACCTGTAAATGTACTTACTACACGCAAGGATTGGGAGTGCTTGACCTTTTAAGTGCACTAGATATACCTTGGCAAGTATATCAACATTTTGACTGATTTTGACCCTTGCAGTAGTAGGACGGTTAAGGATATTTTGGTATTTTTAGTTGACGACATTTGTGACCATCCACCACAAAGGGGCTGTAAAGTCGACAATTTCACATTTGGGGGTTCATATATTTTTGGAAAGAGTATATCATAAGGTTTAAAATGATACCAAACACAAGTCATTCCTATATTCCTACGCAAAGTTATGGTGTATCAAAGTCATTACACTGGTTACTTACACTTTCATATAAACTTCATATAAACTTACATTTTGTACAGATTTATGAACTCATTGCCCGAAAGAAAACGTGGTTTTCATGATTTTTGAAATTGAATTTAATTCTGAAATTTTCAGAACTAAAGGAGAATATTTCAATCTTTTCATTTCTAAAAAAATACCAAAATGGCCAACTGACTGATTTTTCATGCATTTCAAGCCGTACTGCTAAATCAACATGTGCGACTTTACAGCCCGTTCGTGGTGGACGGTCACATTTTATATGTAAATATCCTGTTATACTGTAAATTAGGTCCATCCAGCCTGTGAAACCTTTAACCTATTACATAGTATCCTTGACCCCTCCCATGACTACAAGGGTCAAATCAGTCAAAATGTTGATATACTTGCCATCCAGCCTTCGAAACCTTTAACCTATTACATAGTATCCTTAACCCCTCCCATGACTACAAGGGTCAAATCAGTCAAAATGTTGATGTACTTGCCATCCAGCCTGTGAAACCTTTAACCTATTACATAGTATCCTTAACCCCTCCCATGACTACAAGGGTCAAATCAGTCAAAATGTTGATGTACTTGCCATCCAGCCTGTGAAACCTTTAACCTATTACATAGTATCCTTAACCCCTCCCATGACTACAAGGGTCAAAATCAGTCAAAATGTTGATGTACTTGCTATTGGTATATCAAGTGCACTTAAAAGTCGAACACTGTCAAACCTTACGTGTTGTAAGTGCATTTACAGGTCAAAATGAGTCGACCGTATTTGACTGGTAAAAGCATTGTCTGGTATTGTTGAGGGTGGTCAAAATGACAGTAAAAAAAAAAGTCAAAAATGCCCATGTGTGCACATTTGGGTCAACAGTCAAAACAGGCAGTTGACTGATTTTGACTACCACAGCTGCTTGCCACTAAAGTGCAGCTTAAAGTAGGAGGATTAATGAGAAAAATGCATTCAGATTGGTTGCATTCGATCGATTCAATGTGGAATTAAGGAGAATTTGAACTGCAAATGATTTCACTTTTCGTATTAATTCCTAAGCTTGGGCGATAACACGATAATATAGAATATCGCGATGCCTTTTTTTATTCGATTACGATATCGAGAACCTTTTTAAGTTATTGAGATATCGGCAAATCGTGATATATCGCGATTAAAAAAAAAATCGCCATCGTGAGTCAAGTCAGAAATTCCATGGAAACAAAATTAGAACAGTCTTTTCAGGTTTTGGACATGAGAAACAAAGGGCGAACTACTTCAGAAGTACACGCTCTGCAAACGAATTTGTGATTTGTTGTGACGCTTGTAGAGGGGTACATACCTGTGGTTATCAGCTCTAAAGCAATCATGCATGAATGAAAAAAATAATCACGATATCAAAAATCGCGATATATGTTTGCCGATATATCGTGGAAAAAAAAAATTCGATATCGCCAAACTTATTAACCCTCCTACTTCTGGTACCTTTTTCATACAAGTTGATGCACCATTTGAAACCATTCGCTTTTGTGGTTTTGAATGGTGAAATAACTGTGTACAGTATTGATTCCCCCAAATGGTTTTGAATGGTAGGTCAGCTAATACAAAACCTTGTTTGGATACTTCTAAGTGGTGAATCAATGGACCCTCTATGCATTTGAATGGATTTGAATGGTAGTAAAACTTGCTACCAACACTGTTCAAATGGTATCACCATGTGTGTACAAAACCAATGGGCATTTTGGTAAGTGGAAATTTTGAATGGTTTCAAATGGTCAAACAGTAGGAGGGTTAATTACAGATACAAATATTTTTAGGTAACATTGATGCCATCATTAGTTTTACGCCAAGTAAATTTTTTTGGTGATTTTTTTAATTACCAATCCTATATCTTTAAAATCTGTTGGGCTCCATTCAAAAACATTTTATTCTGTAATATACTCTGCCCTCCCTACCCCCCCCCGGCCCCCCCTCCCCGCCCCCCCCCACCAGGATTTTCTGGCATGGATGAAAAACTCTTCTTGGCTTATTTTGACAACCTTGAAGGAATGACCCATTTCTATAACATTTGGCTTTGTATGAACTGACAGCAAACCAACTCATATGTGAAGCTTTTTTTTCAACGCTTTAAACACAATCCCTCTTTATCAAGGTGAGGATTTTTCATTTTGTTACCCACAGCAGTGTAATGAGAACCTAAGCTTATGGATAATTGAATTTCATTTTTAATCCTCAAACACTGACAGTAAAAAAAAAAATACATGCGGAACTTTTCATACTGACAAATCTATGCGACCTACATGTATATGGTTTAATATTCTGTATCATTAGCACTGCGTTTCTAGGGACTAATGGACTATGCAGACAAAACCTAGATTGGTGTTGTGTTTTGATTGCCATGGCAACCACACAGAGGCCTTCCACACTGGATGATGACTTCATTATTGATTGAATTGAAGCTGTACAAAATTTTTTTTGGTTGTAAGTGGCTGATTGCCTGCTGGACGTAATTACCCTTTTCATCAGTGGTGACGTTAAAGATATATGTGACCCGCTCGCTCTGAGAAAAGGTGATATAAGTCGCGCTATGCATTAATGCACAATGGGCCATTCCATGTTGAGAAGGTGAAAAATTATTGCAGATTAGATTTTTTTTTTTTTGTCTTGTATTGCATCTTTGATTTCTATTTTTTCAGATTTCATTCACAGTAATGTTAATTTCCATGAATAAAGTGAAAAAAATCCATCATTTTGTGTGCATAGTTGTCTTGTTTTGTTTTAGACTGAATACGTTACGCGGGACAAAGGCCATGATTTGTCCCTTCGTTTACGAAATTCTTCTATACCCACCTTGCAAAGTTTGGTATCGTCTGATAGCTTGACATCCACTATTTCCAAATTTGGTTATGCTTTAGGCCATAGGTCAGATGCAAATGAGCTACGAAGAAAAGAAATTGATATAAACAAACTACCCCTTGTTGCTACGGTGTCGCGATCTCGTAACACGTGTGTACAATCATGGGCCTTGGACAACACGGCCCATACTGGCTACCGCGCATGCGCACTAGTGCCAATTTAGCTTGCAGCGCATGCTTCACTCTTTCGTTGTTTACGTGGCTGTTCGATTTAGAAACTAACGTTACAATCTTTCTCAAAGTATCGTATTTTCTACAATTTTAGTTTTGTATTTTCTTTAGTATATCTTCGTAATAAATGTGTTCGAAGGATCGTTGTTTTGCCGATGCATTAAACGAAATTCGTGATGCCAACCTTCACGGTATTGAAGATGAGATCGTTGGATTTGTGAATGATTATTTCATGGGCGACGATGTCGATGACGACGAGTCCTCTAAATCGAGTGACGGCAGTGACATTGACAGTGTTACTGTTAGTGAAAATGACGAAGAAAATGACCCAATTGACCCCAGACCAACCAATGTTAGTTGTGGACATTGTTCCCTTCGAGGATGAAAGAGAAAGTAATGGTGCCCACGAGTGTGATGCCGACCGCGTAAAGGCCAGGGATTTCGAATGCAGTTGCCAGCTTTACCGCGGCGGCCCATGTTCCCAGCGTTTTGGTTCCTTGATATTCTTTCTTTGAGTAATAGACTGTTACTTAGTTTGGGTTTAGTAAGAATTTCTCAAGTAATTTTTTTAACTCATAAAATTTGGTTTTACATGTAGGTATTGGGGGAAAAATAAAAATTTATTAATTTTTTTAAATTAATTTTTTAATTAATTTATTTTTAAATTAAATTTTAATGTATGCAATAAGATAAAATATTAATAGAGTACCAGATTCAAACAAAGTTCCATCATAAGCCTACACCATGGTAATTCCCCCTTTTTTTAAATGTACGTAATGTACTAAGTTGTACACTCTATTCCTTTATTTTACAAAAAAAAATATTGTAATGATTATGCAAATTAATTAAAGCTAATGATCTGAACGAGTAAAATCTTTAAAAAATTGTCACATCAATGGAAAAATATTAACAAATCACCCACGAAAATTTCAAACAGATGGCATTACAGGAACATGTTCGTTGCTAGGTGGAATTAATGTGAGGTTTTCAGCATCATTTTTCAACGACGCAAAACATTTCAAAGGCCGTTTTCTCTGTTATGTAAATCAGTCATCATGGAAATTATCAATATGCAAATACGCAATTATCTCCATAACGGTAAGGGCTACAGAGCTCTACCATATACCAAATGAAAGTTTATGTTGTGTGCTTTCCAGCCATATATAAAACTCAATTTTTAATTTTTGCGACATATATCACCTTTTCTCAGAGCGGGTCTGTGTTTTTTGGGCTATTTGTAACAGCAATTTTCCAGAAATTTATTGTTCATTGGAACATAAGTATTGCGGTGACACCA
>CM055833.1:20109036-20174036 GCA_029582265.1 Zoroaster sp. YZ-2022 | reverse complement strand
TGAAACTGACTATAAAAATAATGACACTAGACACAGGTATGAATGTTTAACAATAAATCAGTTTATTTCAATGATATTTCTGCAAAAAAACAAAACAAAAAACTGTTGCATGCCAGTGTACATATCTCAGCAGGGTAGAAGAAGACCGGGACGCCAGCGCCTGTCATATCTGACATCCGTCCAACGTTTGCTGGGGGATGGGGAGGGCATGCTGCAGAAGGACCAGATGGCCGCACTTGCCAGAGATCGCATTGCATGGAGGAAGATTGTGGCCACCTGCTCTGCGGCTGAAGGATAATGATGATGATGATTCCATAATATTGATGGCCAAAAAAAAAAGTAGATTTACCTTGACATGTTGTACAAATGGCATGACCTTCTTCATGAATTTCTTCAGCAAGTCGTTGGATTTAAGCTCAGCAAGAATCTCTTTATTCTCTGGAAAGCTGCCGGCGTTACTCTGCAACACAATAAAACAAAAATTGTGTATTTATTTCTGGGGTACAAGAACATTTTTAACACCCCCCCCCAAACAAAAACAAAAGATTGGATGTCATAGTAATATGAGAACAGCAAAGCTGTCAAAGTACCTTTAAAACAAATTTTTTTTAACATGAAGAATAACAATTCTGAATCTTTGAAACAGAAATGTTATTTTGTGGAGAAACTAAAAACGGCTGCAGAAATGGCTCCCAGACAGCTAGTGAAGTGAAGGCATCAGCAATTCTGCCTTTACGACGGAAGGGTAAAAAGTGTACAAAACCGGACATTTGAATAAGATTCCTATCTGAATAGTACTTTTTCCAACTTAATAATAAGATGGTACTATGGGACAATTTGGACATGTTATTAATATTATTATTATACATTTCTGGTAACGAAACCAAGGATGCCTCAAAAGCACTTAACTCTTTCCTGCCAGAGCGCCGATATAACGGCTCATGCGCCGTAAATTGACGGCGGGCCGATTTATCGGCTCAACATGACGTACCTGACAACGGGACTTGTTTTGACAACAGAATGCGCAACTAACTAATAAGAATTTGAGGTCATGCAAATTAACTAATAAATATTGATTGTTGACAACGACTACAGACGAAATACTACTCTGATCTGAGAGCTCCGATTATGTTCATTGTTAACGCGGTTTACACACACGTTGTATTTAAAAATGGCGGCATCCATGAAACTCACAACAAACGGTGCGCAACGTACGCTATTTTCTTGGAATTATGAAGTGGGCAGTGCTGATGGAGATGATGATGGTGACAATGTTGACTTTGAACACCCTGACAGTGACGGAAGTTTTGATTTTCAGGGTAAAAATGACAGTAAAAGCTCTGAATCTGAGGTTGTATGTACCGACTGCGACAGCGATATAGCAATAGGCCAATACTATACATGTACATGGCACCATGGTGCAACCGTGACGGCAAGAAATGCCCCCAGGCTAATTGTGCTCATAGGACCAGCAATAGGGTGAGTAACAGCAAAATTTGGACAGATGTTACACATGATACTAATGATTCTACCAGCTGTCCAAATATTAACAAATTATTTCCACACTAGACCTTGATTGTTTACATTATTGCATAACAGAAACAATATACAGTATGTTGTATCAAGGTTGCAAATTATGATTTTTGTTATATAAACAGGGGGTTACAAAGCATTATGGGTAATATTATTATGCCCTGATATATTCTGACATAAACAAACCACTTTTTATTTATCATAAAATGCATATTTGAAGACTTGATTGGTATTTATTGATATTTATTCCGAGTTTATATTTGGATGGCAGCAATGCATTATGGGTAATCCCAAGATGATCCCATGGGCGGATCCAGAATATTTTTTTTGGGGGGGGGCTGAGAATCAAGAACGATTTTTCAGTACTACAAAAATTACAATGAAATAATCAAAGGGAGAGAAAAACAAAGCACAGTGAGGGAGAAATGAGGGGAAACATGAGGGGGAATACTTTACCGTTTGTTTCAGATTGTTTTATTTTATTTATTTTTTTAAACGATTTTAGGGGGGGCTACAGCCCCCTTAGCCCCCCCCCCCCTGGATCCGCCAATGGATCCCCATCTCAATATTCACACCCAGTGAGTCATAACCTTTATTTTAATACCTTACTCTCTTCAATTGGCAAAAGACAAACAAATTATTCATTATTTCCACACTTGACCTTGTTTGTTTATAGTATCAAATTACAATAAAAACAATTCTGTCCATACACGTGAAATAATTCCAGGTAGAAAGAGTTAACATCCTTCCCCAAACAAAACAAAAAATTCGTCCTGAGGACGATCAGAGCATACTGATCGAAACGTCGAGTTGTACCCCCAGTTCTTTTCAGAACTAATTACTACTCAATTGAGATTCTTACATGGTGTCACCGCAATTAGTCTTACTTAAAAAATTGGATGTCACAAATGCAGCAAAGCTGTCAAAGTACCCTTTTTTCTTTTTCTTTTTAACATGACGAATAACCCTAACTCCCTAGGCCCATTTGCTTACACATAACCTGAATCCTTCATAACCTGAATCCTCCCTAACTCCCTAGGCCCATTTCCTTACACATAACCTGAATCCTCCCTAACTCCCTAGGCCCATTTCCTTACACATAACCTGAATCCTCCCTAACTCCCTAGGCCCATTTCCTTACACATTACCTGAATCCTTCCTAACTCCCTAGGCCCATTTGCTTACACATAACCTGAATCCTCCAAAATCCTTCAGTAGTAAAGCAAGCACATGACATGTATGCACACATGTGTTTCTAATCTGTGATACATGTACATGGCCAGGGACCCTCCCTGCATGCATGGAACAATAAACAGTGTCCACTGAGCACCATTGTTCATGTTTGTGCGGTAAAAATAAACCCGCCATGGGGGTTCGGAAAAACTTTTTTATTCCCGGTGCGAACTGGTTAAAATCCTTCACTTTAGCAAAGAGGATTTTGGAGGATTTGGGAAGGTTAGGGTTAATAAAAAGATGGTACTTTGGGACAATTTGGACATTTTATTAATATTATTATTATATATTTCTGGTCATGAAACCAAGGATTCCTCAAAAGCACACTTAATTAAGCACTGTAGGTTGGAAAGCCTGAGAAACAACGGTGCTTGCTATGTGAATCAGAAACTCTTCCACAATAAGTGTCTTTTAAGTGCATTACCTTAATAATGCAGCACATTGGGTCTATGGCTTCATGTGCCATATGAAGGACAAAGCAATTATAGTTAAGTGTCTTGCTCAAGGACCAACAAATGTGCCAACTACACCTGGATATATACATAACAGCAAAAGAAACGTCACCCCTAAATATATTTATTATTTTCATTTTATAATTAATATAATTTGTTTAATGAAGAATATTATGAGTATGAAGTGTAACACGAACACAATGTGGCAAATTTGGTTGACCTCAAAATTCGTCATGCATGACGTCTGAGGACACATAAGCTAAACACGTTCTCAGACTTATCAAAATTTAGGGGGTGACGTTTCTTTTGCCGTTATGTATATATACGTTTTATTCGTGAAAATAACGTGTACTTGGGGTCGCACGTTCTTTTTTATTTTTGTACGTAGAGATGTTACTTTAAAATAACAAAGAATCACTTAATGGTTTAGTCTTAGGCATTTAAGTACTTATTTACATGTGTTTCTTTTGTGTAAACTATCGAGTATAAAATGGGGAAGTTTGCCAGGAGTTTGCCAGAGTAGCAATTGACATGGTGGGGAGTGGATGACATCGGAGGACGACGTGTCTACTGATGATCACTGGGCCTACCACTACCTCTGCCTACCACCCCCTGTGCTTCCACACCATGTCAATTCAATCCCATGCCGTACTACTTTTGGCCTATCCATTTCCTTGAAGCTGAACCAGGAGGTTCACTGTCTGGTTACTCTCAGCCTCCTGTAAGTATACCGATCATGACCAATGCATTAGAAACTTTAGTGATGTTTTTGGACTATAACGGTTCATTTTTATTTTCAAATTCATAATGATTGAAATTCATTTTGGAAATTTAAGAAAACCTATACAAAGAATGTGAGTTGACGAGCTTTCGTTAAAAAAAAACCATTTTTGTGTTATTATAATGCGATGGGGTTGCTTTTTTGATTGTTTTAACACAAGGTTCATGGCTTGGACGCAACTCACTAAGGAAACAGCAATCACACATCACTAATTATCTACGAATATAGATATGTATATATGCTAACTCATCAAAACTCATTTCATTGTATAAAGCCAATTGTTTTGTGTTGTCATGCCTTTCATGCTACCATGTTTTATGTTGCTGGAAATATTACTTTTTGGATTTGCGTTCGTTTTGAGTTTAAAGCTGCTATTTTAAGTTATATTAATTTATGCACATATGCTGTCATACTTGTACATTTGGTTTTCCGCTATTTGTTTTGTTCTTAATTAAATTTCATTTAATTATATTCTTGACAAATCAGTATCCTTTTGTCATTTTGTTTCTGCTACAATGAGTAATTCTACCGCCATTTCAAAAATAGTCACTATTCCATCTGTGACAAGGACACACGCGCCACGATCCAGCCAGGCTGGGATTAATACACACATTCTGAAAACACCAGACCTTGAGTCCGATGCACTAGACCGCTCGGCCACGACCCTCCATGAAGAATGATACTTGTATCATGCATTATGTAATGCTATTTAGCTGCACATACAAGATGCATGTGGCAGAAAACATATTGGATGTCAATTTCCCATTTCATTCTTTTGAGAATGGAAATATATGAAACAATGAACGGTTGTGTGGGTGTTACGGTCCAGTAATTGACCCTAACTCCCTAGGCCCATTTGCTTACACATGGCCTGAATCCTCCAAAATCCTTCAGTAGTAAAGCAAGCACATGACATGTATGCACACATGTGGTTTCTAATCTGTGATACAAGTACATGGCCAGGGACCCTCGCTGCATGCATGGAACAATAAACAGTGTCCACCGACCCAAGCACTGACCTTGCAATCACTACAACAAACATGGTACTCTCAGCCTCCTGTAAGTATACCGATCATGACCAATGCATTAGAAACTTTAGTGATGTTTTTGGAGTATAACGGTTGATTTTTATTTTCAAATTCATAATGATTGAAATTCATTTTGGAAATTTAAGAAAACCTATACAAAGAATGTGAGTTGACGAGCTTTCGTTCAAAAAATATTTTTGTGTTATTATAATGCGATGGGGTTGCTTTTTTGATTGTTTTAACACAAGGTTCATGGCTTGGACGCAACTCACTAAGGAAACAGCAATCACACATCACTAATTATCTATGAATATAGATATGTATACTACTCAAAACAATTTAGGGAACACTGGAATAATCTCAGTTAAAGCAAGATCATTTATTTCAGAGAAACACAATGTTTCACAGAATTGATGAGAAACAACTGCACTATGAAACAGATGATAAAGGATGCATGTAGTGATTACACATTTCATGACATGACTACTGAAAGAGAGAGGGGGGTTGCAAATGAAAATCCCGGTTCATGGAACATTTCAATAACCGGTGTGACCACCTCTTGCAGTAAATTCGGTATTGTTTTGAGTAGTACATATATGCTAATTCATCAAATCTCATTTCATTGTATAAAGCCAATTGTTTTGTGTTGTCATGCTTTTCATGCTACCATGTTTTATGTTGCTGGAAATATTACTTTTTGGATTTGCATTCGTTTTGAGTTTAAAGCTGCTATTTTAAGTTATATTAATTTATGCACATATGATGCCATACTTGTACATTTGGTTTTTCCGCTATTTGTTTTGTTCTTAATTAAATTTCATTTAATTATATTCTTGACAAATCAGTATCCTTTTGTCATTTTGTTTCTGCTACACTGAGTAATTCTACCGCCATTTCAAAAATAGTCACTATTCCATCTGTGACAAGGACACACGTGCCACGATCCAGCCGGGCTGGGATTAGAACACACATTCTGAAAACACCAGACCTCGAGTCCGATGCACTAGACCGCTCGGCCACGACCCTCCATGAAGAATAATGCGTGCATCATGCATTATGTAATGCTATTTAGCTGCACATACAAGATGCATGTGGCAGAAAACATATTGGATGTTAATTTCCCATTTCATTCTTTTGAGAATGGAAATATATTAAACAATGAACGGTTGTGTGGGTGTTACGGTCCAGTAATTGACCCTAACTCCCTAGGCCCATTTGCTTACACATAACCTGAATCCTCCAAAATCCTTCTGTAGTAAAGCAAGCACATGCCATGTACGCACACATGTGGTTTCTAATCTGTGATACACGTACATGGTCAGGGATCCTTCCTACATGCATGGAACAATAAACAGTGTCCACTGACCCAAGCACTGACCTTGTAATTGCTACAACAAACATGGATGTACATGTACCATGGAAAGGCAAGTATGCCTGATAACCTCAATCCTCCAAAATCCTTCACTTTAGCAAAGAGCATGCAGCATGTAACCTCAATCCTTCAAAATCCTTCACTTTAGCAAAGAGGATTTTGGAGGATTTGGGAAGAAAGGGTTAATTTACATGTATTGTGTTAAAACCTGCTAAACCATTAAACGTACACATATGTGCACGGAGATGAAGTACATGTAGTAATCAAATTTAAATCGAAACCAGAGACGAGTCATTTACACTGTTTTTTTGTTATTATTTGAAACTTTCACAGATTGGCTTCTGTACATCTCTCTTGATTCTTGTACAGTAGGGACGCATTCAATACAGACATTACACCCAAAATCTTTGATGAGCTAAGATTTAGCCCGACGATCTTACAAGTGCTCAAAGCAAGTCCTTGGATATGTCACTCATGTATACTTACATCGTAGAGTTTCTTCAGGGTGGTGAGGACAGCGTGCTGCCATGGGGGGTAGGTCTTGGCCACGTAGAGGGTACCATGGGTGGGTCTTGGTGGTGGTGCCCCACCTTTCTGTTGGTTCAAACGATGGAGATTTTTTCGGTGAACCTTATCGTCTGAGCATGGTGCCATTCCTCTCAGAAACGTATTATTATTATTATTATTATTATTTGTAATGATTCATCTGTCATCTGGCTTTAAAAAAACAACGCCTTAACCCTCCTACTATAGCTGCACTTTAGTGGCAAGTAGCTATAGGTCAAAATCAGTCAACTGCCTGTTTTGACTGTTGACCCAAATGTGCACACAGGGGAATTTTTGACTGGTTTTTACTGTCATTTTGACCACCCTGAACAATACCAGACAATGCTTTTACCAGTCAAATGCCTGTTTTGACTGTTGACCCAAATGTGCACACAGGGGCATTTTTGACTGGTTTTTACTGTCATTTTGACCACCCCTAAACAATACCAGACAATGCTTTTACCAGTCAAAATCAGTCAACTGCCTGTTTTGACTGTTGACCCAAATGTGCACACAGGGGCATTTTTGACTGGTTTTTACTGTCATTTTGACCACCCCTAAACAATACCAGACAATGCTTTTACCAGTCAAAATCAGTCAACTGCCTGTTTTGACTGTTGACCCAAATGTGCACACAGGGGCATTTTTGACTGGTTTTTACTGTCATTTTGACCACCCCTAAACAATACCAGACAATGCTTTTACCAGTCAAAACCAGTCAACTGCCTGTTTTGACTGTTGACCCAAATGTGCACACAGGAGCATTTTTGACTGGTTTTTACTGTCATTTTGACCACCCTGAACAATACCAGACAATGCTTTTACCAGTCAAAATCAGTCAACTGCCTGTTTTGACTGTTGACCCAAATGTGCACACAGGGGCATTTTTGACTGGTTTTTACTGTCATTTTGACCACCCCTAAACAATACCAGACAATGCTTTTACCAGTCAAAATCAGTCAACTGCCTGTTTTGACTGTTGACCCAAATGTGCACACAGGGGCATTTTTGACTGGTTTTTACTGTCATTTTGACCACCCCTAAACAATACCAGACAATGCTTTTACCAGTCAAAACCAGTCAACTGCCTGTTTTGACTGTTGACCCAAATGTGCACACAGGGGCATTTTTGACTGGTTTTGACTGTCATTTTGACCACCCCTAAACAATACCAGACAATGCTTTTACCAGTCAAAACCAGTCAACTGCCTGTTTTGACTGTTGACCCAAATGTGCACACAGGGGCATTTTTGACTGGTTTTTACTGTCATTTTGACCACCCCTAAACAATACCAGACAATGCTTTTACCAGTCAAAACCAGTCAACTGCCTGTTTTGACTGTTGACCCAAATGTGCACACAGTGGCATTTTTGACTGGTTTTTACTGTCATTTTGACTACCCTGAACCAAGGTGTTAGCCAGGATTTAGAAATAGAGTGTCCAAATTTGCTGGAAATTTCAAAACAGGTTGTCCAAATTGTTCACTTACAATACTTTTACATGCAAATGACAGATGAAATATGGTGTCCAAAATTGAAACGGGGTGTCCAAAAGACACACAGACACCCCTCTGGCTAATAGTATGCTCTGAACAATACCAGACAATGCTTTTAACCAGTCAAAAAACGGTCGACTCATTTTGACCTGTAAATGCACTTACTACACATAAGGTTTGACAGTGTTTGACTTTTAAGTGCACTAGATATACCTTGGCAAGTATATCAACATTTTGACTGATTTTGACCCTTGCAGTAGTAGGAGGGTTAAATAATACAAATTATTTAAGAAGAAACACACAAAACCAAGATTTTTTGTCAAACACAATATCAACCTCCACCCTCACAGGTACCATTTATACTCCTGGGTGAAGAGGAGCACTGTACAGTGAAGTGTCTTGCTCAAGGGCTCAAGGACACAAGTACCATGGTCGCGGCCAGGATTCAAACCCCACATTCTGACGACTCAGCCATCAGAACACAAGTCTGAAGCGCTAGACCGCTCGGCCATGACACCCTAGAATTAACGTTACATTCTGGGTGAACTAGATGTTTGTGAGACCTTATAATATACCCAGTGGTCGATTTGATAAGTACTTAAAATAGTTTAATTATACGTAGAAGCAACCTTACCTTTCCTTTGGGAGGGACCATCACGCTCTTCAACCGCAGACGGAAGTCATGGGCCGAGTTCATGAGATAATCAGACGACCTCATCAATTTCTTATCTACCTTACCAGCAACTGGCCACTTGGCCTTCATAATTGACTCTTTCTACAAAACACAAACAATGAAAGCTTGATCACCTATCGCTAAAGTGAGAATGATAGCTTTGATACCAAAAAATAACAACAAAAATGCATCTTGTAGATTCTACATTAGTTGAGGATAACGCCAAGAAAAAAGAAAAAAAAACAATTTCAGAAATTTGTTGCCAGTGGATTGACAGACTCCGCAAAACCCTTCGTGATTTCGTCTGTCAGGTTTTGAAAGGTGGAATAACTGTGTAGAACATATTACCACGTACATGTACAGTGTAGATGCATTCCCACAAGGAACCACTACACATCACTGGTAAGCACTTTTTACCTTTCAAAACCTTTCAAATGGGGTTGAAAGATCAAACTATGCATGGGTTAATAATAGCATGGGCTGCATACACCTCAGGGAGTTGAGATGGTTCTAGGAATGATATAACTGGCCCAATGACAGGGGTAATAATGTTCGTGCGGCATGAGCGTCAAACTTGGCGGATACCGGCGCAATATAAGTGTTCATTATTATTAACCCTCCTACTATCAGTGCAAATTTATGAACAAACTACTGAGGCCACTCCAAGCCATTGCTATGGAAGGCAGTGTCTCCTAATGGCTATACTGCATAGTAACATAATGCCTCATATGTCTGTTGGTTTTAGTGGTTTGTGTATTGCAGGGGCATACTATTATGTTCCAGTCTCAGTGGCTGGTGGTGGCTTACTCTTGAGAGTCTGTGTTTACAAAATAACTGCTGAAAATCCCAATGATAGTTTTTTTTACAGTGGTCTCCAGTGGCCTCAGAGTTTTACATAAAAGATTACTTAAAAGGGTTAGTGTGGGTTGTACATGTATGCACAAATGATATGTGTATGTACAACATATAGGCCATTTTGTGGTTGGGAGTGGCCTCCGTGTGTAATAATAATAATAATAATAATAATGTGGACTTATATAGTGCACGTATCCACCAAACTGGTGCTCAAGGCGCATTATATTATTACCCCTGCTCATCAGGCTCATAAATCATTCCTGAAACCATCTCAGCTCCCTGGGGAATATACAGCTCAATTGCTGCCATTACAGCGCATATAGGGCTAATCAAACACAACAACCAACTCTGCCCTCTCAGGTACCCATTTACCCCTGGGTGGAGAGAAACAATTATGGTAAAGTGTCTTGCTCAAGGACACAAGCACCCCGGTCGCGGTCGGGATTCGAACCCACATTCTGACGACTCAGCCATCAGAACACAAATCCGATGCACTAAACCGCTCGACCATGGCACTCCATTACAAACATTATGTCAATATCTTGTGAGTTAAGACTTTAGTGGGGTGAAATAAAGTGAAAATGTCTATTGATTTGCACTGTGCACCGTCATGATTAAGGGCATGTAACACACAAGCAGCTGTGGCTACTTGTAAGATTGTTGTAAGATTGGGTTGCACATCAGAAAATCCTGAAAAATGTGTCAATCATTGAGCATGCTTACATGGTTGAGCAGCCCCCACACGTGCTCACAGAGATGGGGGCAGATGGGGGCTAGGAGAAGGGCTTGGCATTCAATGAATCGCATCACTATGTCATGATGCATCCCATCGGTGGCTCGCTCACGGTACCTGTCTCTTGCAGCCTGGAGAAAAATGAAATACGGAGGAGAAATTGAATTATTGTGGGAATTATTATCAGGGAGGCACATGTGTAAATAATATCGGACGTTGAGCCGTAGGTCCCGTGTACAGCGCAGATAACAGAACCCAGAACACTTATTGTGAAAGAGTAAGGGTTTATACCTCGGTATTCAATTCAATTCAATTCAATTCATAATCAGGGGTCGAAATCAACACTAGTCCGCTAGTCCGAGGCTAGTGGTTTTAGCAGCGGGACTACTAGCTGCTGGGGTTTGGGTAGTCCGATGGGCTAGTGAAAAAAAATGAAATAAAAATATGCAAAAAAACATTTCAGTATGATCTCAGCAAGAACATGTTGCTCACCAGCCCACGGTTCATTTCTTTTTCTTGTATTTATATTCACCTTTTTTTCAGGACTAAAATGAGAAGGACTAGTAAAATTTTGACAAAAGTAGTCCTGTGGGCTACCATAAAATATCAAGTTAATTTCGACCCCTGCATAATGCAACAACCAAGAAGAAGTAAATCTACTACAATATTGGACGGGATTAAAGAAATGCACATAACAATTCAAGAACAGCAATTGAGCAAAAATAAGTACAAATTGAGGCATATGTGATCTGTCACCACAAAATGAGCTTAAAGTCGGAAATTTAAACAATTGAGTTATTGGTATTTCTGGATTCAGTAGAAGAGCTTTCCAATGATATATAACACTTGGGGTTACAGTGATCCCCCAGACCACCAGAGGGGGATTTGCGGCTTTGTTTCTGTCTTTGTTTCCGTCTTTGTTTCAAGTTGTTTGTCAGAACACGATAAAAGCTACCAACGGAATTGGCCTGAAATTGAGGTTTTTAATTTGTCTGATCGAACTGAAAATTTGGAATTCGATATAAGGAGATTTACAAATTGCAAATATAATAACAAAAATTAGACGTCCCCTCCGATTTTTCACTTTCCTGCTGTACTGTGAAATGTTATAGAGCGACTTTACGCTCATTTTGTTGTAACAGGTCACATATTCAAAAGACATAGGGCTTATGTAGAAATGCCTGTACATCGAACAGACAATGCCTGTACATCGAACAGACGATACAAAGGACAAGACAAAACGTAAGAAAGGTCAGACAGACTTAAGGACAGCAAAGGGTTATTTATTTTATGTATATATACATCAATATGAAAAAAGGAAAGCAAATTATGGATACTGACAAAATGTATCAGGACTTGTTGCTTAAGGAGAATGAACTATATATTCATAAATTCCCGAGACAGTTTTGACAATCTGACTGGACAAAACTTAATCACGTGGGGGTGTATTAATGGATGGTAAAGACATGGGTGTGATTTGACTAAAGTAAAAAATCTTGAAAAATGGGTAGCGGGCCTGGATCTCCCTTTAGTCTAGAGGACAAAGCCCCCCTGAACCTCCTGGACGTTTAACTTTGGAGGATTTACAGACTCTCCACATCCCCACAAACAAGAAACTAGAGGTTTGGACACAATACAGGCTACTTCTTTCTTTCCTTGGTGGTTACTTCTCTTACTTCCAAGAAAATGTTTTTGACGAATGGAGATTTGTAAAAAATCCTGAAATCAGGAAAAAAAACGAGAAATCACAGGTCTGTAAAGACAAGGCTTATCATAATTACAGCATCGCGTATGTGCCAGCTGTTTGCCAGCAGTTTTGTGCGATGCGGATTTGAACTAAACAGAGTGACGAAGATTGGCATCACGCGCCTGACACTTTGGAAGTGTTTCCTGTATCCCCAAAACGTGAATTTGCCCATCTCTATTTGGCTTTATTCAACAAAAATTACACATTTTGAAAACGAAATTGATACAGGCATTTATGAATGGGAGTTACAGTTTCTTGCTTACTGCAGGTTAATGACCTGTTTTTTTTTTTCATTTTCGGCTCATGCCAAAAAACGGCCATTAACGCTAGCCTTCCCAAATCCTCCAAAATCCTCTTTGCTAAAGTGAAGGATTTTGAAGTATTAGGGTTACATGCTGCATGCTCTTTGCTAAAGTGAAGGATTTTGGAGGATTGAGGTTATTAGGCATACTTGCCTTTCCATGGTACATGTACATCCATGTTTGTTGTAGTGATTGCAAGGTCAGTGCTTGGGTCAGTGGACACTATTTATTGCTCCATGCATGCAGGGAGGTCCCCTGGCCATGTACATGTATCACAGATTAGAAACACATGTGTGCATACATGTCATGTGCTTGCTTTACTACTGAAGGATTTTGGAGGATTCAGGTTATGTGTAAGCAAATGGGCCTAGGGAGTTAGGAAGGATTCAGGTTATGTGTAAGCAAATGGGCCTAGGGAGTTAGGAAGGATTCAGGTTATGTGTAAGCAAATGGGCCTAGGGAGTTAGGAAGGATTCAGGTTATGTGTAAGCAAATGGGCCTAGGGAGTTACGGTTAATAAAAGCACTGATCAGGCTACCTAGGATGAATAAGAAACGATTAATAATTTGTATTTGGATATTCATACCACAATAGTTTGGAATCATTCTGCCATTCAGCACGATAATCCTAAACTGCTCGGGATGAAAATATTAAAATCCTGGCGACTGACCTGAAACTCAAAGAAGCCTATCCTCAATGCCTCCTTAAACATCATCCTCTCGTAGGCCTTCTCCGCCTCCTGTATCCCGCAATTCGTCTCGCTGATGAACACCCGGTCGTGAAAGCTGTCCTTGGGTCCCCTCCTGAGGGTGCTCTCCTCGCCCAGCATCTCCTTGGTCCACTCCAGGAAGGTGTAGAGACGCAGGATACCGGCGTCCGCCAGGGATTCAATGAAGTTGGCATCTTCCACGGCCTGGTCCCCAGCATCAGCAAGAGCCAGACGCATGCCTAATTATTAGTGAACAATTTTGAAAACGGTTTTTAATATCTTGGTCAAAAAAAAAAAAGGCAAATTTTCATCTTGATGTTTCATATTTTGCCTATGGAAATTTTCACCCATTATCAAAAGACAAGCCTGGTGAGGTGAGGTTGATTTTATATGTGTTCGCCAATGTGATTGTTGAAAATGACGACTTCACTTCATCATGTCCAATACTGATCTCTTTTCTGCATCCAAAAAAAATGTTGTAACAAAACAGTGTTCATAAATGCCCAACACAGTTAATAGACAATCTGATTGGACAAACTGTAATCACGTGGGGGTGTATTAACGGATGGTATAGACTGGCTTATCAAGATCAGAGCAGCGCATATGTGCCAGCTGTTTGCCGGCTGTTTTGTGCGACGCGCGATGCGGATTTGAACCAATCAGAGTGATGAAGATTGGCATCACGCGCCTGACTCTGTACTTTGGAAGTGTTTCGTCTGTCTTCAAAACATGAATTTGCCCATTTCTATTTGATTTTATTCAACAAAAATTTTTTTTGAACATTTTGAAAATGAAATTGATAAGGACATTTATGAATGGGAATAAAAGTTTGTTCCTTGGTCTTTACCGCAGGTTAATGACCTGTTTTGAACACGCCCAAAACCAGTCATTAACCTGCAGTAACGACCGCACGACAAAACGTAATACCCTTACTGAAACATGTGGCCTTGATCACAGCATAAACAATGAAACCATTAGCGGTATGCACTCCAGCTCATTGACACTCACCATCTGCGGAGAATTTTTCCAAGGCGTCAGAGAGAGTCAAAAAGTTGCCCGTCGACTTGGACATCTTCTCGTTGTTCAGCATCAGGTGGCCGTTGGTGCGGATGGCGGCCGGCCAGCGCTCAGGCTCCTTTGGCCACACAGCAGTGTGGTTATACAAGAAGTACGTGAGGTGGTTGGGTACCAGATCTTTGCCGGACACGCGGAGGTTGACGCCGTACCAGTACTGGAACTCCTGCCTGAGCTTGTCCAAGGCTGGCTTCGGGATCTTGGAGGATTTGGGAAAGTGGCCTTTGGAGTGGAAGATGTAGTTCCAGACGTCGGTTGTTAGCTGATCCGGTCTGTCAATGGAAAATTTTTAAAAGAATGTCAATGTCAAGTATAAATTTAAAAGGTTGAATCTGTATCGATAACAAAATCAATAAGACCAATATTATATTTAAATAAATAAAAAATAAAAACATATTTTTTAACAATTAAAAAACACCTTCAGAGAAAAATGTTTACATTTTTTTCAAAGACCTCACAATTACATCATGTCAGAGTATTTAGTTAAACTTTTGAGAAATTTAAATAACAATCCCATTGCAGTTTATTTCTCAAATTACAAACTGACACGGTAAACATTGGGAAAAGTAAAATAACACTTTAAAAAAAAAAATTATTATATAAACTCAAATCTCAATGTTTTGTTCTAAGCAAAATAACCGATTATTTGGGAATTTATTTATTTGATGGCAAGATTTCTGAGCTAACAAGCAACATCGATCTTTAAAAGCCTTGCATAGTTTGATTGAAAAATAACAAGTACTCGACAGCAATGCGTAATAGTTTTGTGTTGGAATGCGGAATGCATACACACTGTACATGGTTATATGTTCTACACAGTTATTTCACATTTGAAAAGCTGACAGATGAAGGGTTTTGGTGGGTCTGTCAACCTGCTGGCAAAATAGACTGAGAGTAGGAGGGTAGGACTGCCGTGACCAGACTAACGGAGGACGGTATAACTTACTTGATTCCCAACGGACTGGTGCCGGACCCATTGAAGATGCCATCTTGCAGCAGATGGGCCACAGTGTAGTAAGCCATGTAGACAGTGGAGTCGGAGAGTGACTCGATGAGGTACTGCTCGTCCCACGGCATCTTGGAACCTGAAGGGAGCAGTGCAGGAGTACCAACAAACATGATGCGATATGCCACGATTGAAAACCAAAAAAGGTAATCGCTAATTGAAAATCGTATTGGATCGAGTGTCTTCTTTAATACAATGTTAATATCTGTTATTTATTTAACCTGGGTGACTATTTTGTATTTATCCAAATGATCATCGCCGTTCTCCCTGCTTTGAACTGAAAGTTCAGACAAGGGGGACATTTTCAGTTTTAGAATGGGGAAAACAAACAAACCTGAAGAATTATTCTTGGGGGGGGGGGGGAACCTATACAATCAAGAAGGGACTGCAAATCCAATCCATAATAGCCCCAATCCATAATGCCCCTCAGGTGGGATTCAAACCTGGTTCACTGGAGGTTGAAAGGCAAGGGAAGTACCACTATGCCAACCTCTGTGGACCGGGATTCGATTCCCACTCGGACCCCAACTGTCATGTGGATTGGGTTCTCACTCGGTACCTAATTTTGTGGGGTTTTCCCCCAGAATAATTTTCCGAGGTTCTACCTCCCAGTTCTCATACTACAAGTTCATCTTCGTCTTCTTCCAATAGAGCGATTCACTATCGACGTCACAAACACTGTGTTTGCCACTGTAACGGCTGCAAAATATGTCCCAGGTCGATCTATTTATAGAAATAAGATGCATCCGCCAACAACCCTACTCAGTGATAATCACTAATCACCCAAGATAACAAATTATGAAATAAATAAATGCCTGCTATTTGAAAGAAACATACTGTACTGGCAATTTACTGCAGATTTACTGCATTTTACTGCTGATTAATCTAGTGTATAAACTTCATGTGTTTGGTATACATAATTCAGACAGCTACAAACAGAACTTTCTTCCCGAGAACTCTGCGTGACTGGGATACATATGTATACAGAGAGCATGTTTGCACAAGTGTCCACCATTTTGAAGCACCACACCACATTAAGTTGCTGAACAGGCTTTCAACGAGTTCCAGCGTAGAAATAGTTAATAATGACATACATCAGAACATTTGAAAGAAACTATTCTCCTCATACCCAACCCATACGATCTGGAGCAAGCGTGCTCGTGGAGCCAGTCAAATGTCGCTAAAAAGTTCCTCCTTGTGTCTTCCGAGTACCTAAACATAAGACAAGAAACATAATTTAAAATCAGTCACTGGGCACAGTTTGACAGATCTTTCCAGCCTGCATTGAGTCTGGTATGTAACAGCCTGCCAGTCACCAGTGTGGGTACACCTTACAACACCCACAACAAAGGCTTTCTGTTCAAGAGCAAATCAATATATGACATAAAACACAATAAAGGGGGCCACTTTGCATCCGTCACGTTAGCAGTTTTTCCAATGGTTGTTATTTATTTTTAAGTACCTGAAACCGACCAAAAAGTGTTTCAACATGTGAATGGACATGCAGGCTTATACTAGAACTAATTTGAGTTGATTTATTTTATTTTTAAATTTTTTTATTTTTTTTTTTACCCTCAAATTTCCATAAAAATTGGACGGAAAAAGTTACCTCACTTTTCCGTCCATTTGTTGATGGAAATTTTAGGGTAATTAAAAAAATAATAGTAATAATCAACTCAAATTATCTTTAGGATAAGCATGCATGTCTATTCAAATGTTGAAATTCTTTTTGGTTGGTTTCAGATATTACAAAAAAAATTACAACCATTAGAAAAACTGCTAACGTGACGGTAGGAAAGTGGCCCCCTTTATTGTGTTTTATGTCATATATACTGTAGATAGGGAGGAGAGCCAAAGCCATGGTACAGCCAAGTCTTTGAGAAGTCCAGCCAAGTAGAGCTCATTATAACGTCTGCAGTTGTGAACAAAAGACAGCTGAGGTGTCAGTCAAGTCTGTGTTAACAATAAGAGCTATTTGAGATCTATTCATTAGTAAAGGGTCTTTTGTGCTCTGCTAGGTGATTATATAGGCTGGTAGGCCTAGGCACAGCCTGGGGCCTGGCCAGGCTTCTCAAAGGCTTGGCTGTACCATGACTTTGGCCCTCTTCCCTTACTGATCATAAGTATTAAAGTTCCTCACTACTGTCCAGCGTTCATATATATATATATTTTTTAATACATGTATCTTCTTATTTACACTTTTAAATTAGTTTTCTCACTTGGTTATGTATGGGCACTGGCATTTTTGTCAGTGCATATCAGTAATGGGATGCCATGGTTGAGCAGTTTAGTGCGTTGGACATGATAGCTGAGACATGATGGCCGAGTCGTCAGAAAGTGGGTTCAAATCCTGGCCGCAACCATGGTGCTTGTGTCCTTGAGCAAAGACACTTAACTATAATTGTTTCTCTTCACCCAGGAGTACATAATGGGGACCTTTGAGGGCAGAGATGGTAATTGTGTTTGATTAAGCTCGCTGCGCTACACATTTGGCAGCATGGGCTGCATACTCCCCAGGGAGTTGAGATGGTTCTAGGAATGATACAACTGGCTCGCTGACAGGGGTAATAATGTCCATGCATGCGCCTTGAGCGTCAAACTTGGCGGATGCCGGCGCAATATAAGTGTCCATTATTATTATTATAAAATATAATTATGTTTTAAAGGAACTATAATGGTGGCTTAGTTTTGAAACAGAAGAAATCATTAGTGGACTCTTGATATTCTAATAAGGAATGTTGCTGGGAACATCAGGTATTTGGAACAACTGCAGTTTTGTAGCAGGAACAGTAAACATTTCTGGGAAAGCACTGTGTACCTGAAATCATTGAGTGTTTGTTGTATTCACGAGTAACTACGCCAACGCTTACTGCGCTTGTGCATCCCTCTTCTTCTAAGTTGTGATCTGGAGTTAGGATTGCTCACCAATTGTGAAGTGGGAAATCACAACCTGATTAGAACACCTGAACTTCCTGAACTAGAAAGGTACTGTTTCCTTAGAAAGTATACAACCAAAGGCCAAAAAAAAAAAAAAAAAAATTGTCTACAGTATCTGGTCATCGGTCGGCTTCAAAATCAGTGCGGTGACGCATTAAAGCTTATGATGGTACATGTATCAATTTCCCTTAGAAATAATTTTGTTTGAAGTGCTGTCATTTTAAAGAATGAAGTGAAATTATTGCCAATAGGTTTACGGGAAAGAGTACTGTAGGTATTCTATCCTAAATGCCACATTGAAATGAGTACAACAATTCTAAATGCACTTCACTTTTTTTTTCCTCATTAATAATGACACAACATAATAACTTTTCACAGGTTGGTTGTTTAGGCCAAAAAAAAGTCTCCGGTTTCTGGTTATCGGTCGACTTCAAAATCGGTGGCGGTGACACTTTTTTTTTTTCTTCTTTTTTTTTGGGGGGGGGGGGGTAATCTTTTTTGTATCCAACAGGGAAATACATGATACGCGGTGACCAAATGTCCCATATACAAAGTATGGTGGCTAAGAGAGGCCTTACAAATCGGGCAAACGTTCATACCCCTATGTGAAAATTGTGTACAAAAACAGCACGGTAGAATTCCAATCGATCCAGCAATATTGGCTGCAATTGGACATCTTTTCATAGCAGAAACCAGAAACCAGAGACTTTTTTGTTTTGGCCTAATCCGAAAGTAAAAAAAAAAACATGAAAGTACATGACAATGACATCGATGTCTTACAGTTCCATTTTCTCCATGGCTGTTGTAGTCTGTGTCTTCCATTTCTCTTCTCCGTATTCCAAGTACCACTGGTCGCACAGCGCCACCACGCACTCGTCCCCGGACCGCGAGATGATCTTCTTCTCCGGCTCCAGGTAGATTATAGCCTCGTGCTTGTCCAGCATCTTCTTTTGGACAACCGTCTTGACCTCTTGGACCCTTTGACCTTTGAAATCTTCCACGATCATGATCTATAGAGCACACAGAAATTAACCCACTGTCTAATGGATGCAGGCTTGTGCCACATTTATTAACCACTCAAAAGGTAGGGTAGGGTAGAAAATTACCAAATCGTTATTGGCTAGTGAACTTAACCCTCCTACTATAGCTGCACTTTAGTGGAAAGCAGCTATAGAGGTCAAAAGCAGTCAACTGCCTGTTTTGACTATTGACCCAAATGTGTACACAGGGGCATTTTTGACTGGTTTTTGCTGTCATTTTGACCACCCTGAACAATACCAGACAATGCTTTTACCAGTCAAAAACGGTTGACTCATTTTGACCTGTAAATGTACTTACTTCACGTAAGGTTTGACAGTGTTTGACTTTTTAAGTGCACTAGATATACCTTGGCAAGTATATCAACATTTTGACTGTTTTTGACCCTTGTAGTAGGAGGGTTAATGTGTCTATAAATGCATCAAAAAATATGAACAGGAAGTTTTGAATGATTTCATTGCATTGTTTACTTCAAAATGCACTCAGAAGAATTTTCATTTCGTGAAGATGACAATTCAGAATTTCTGTCTTTAGTTGACATAAATTAATTTTACATATTTTTCTAATATATTGATTTTACTAAGAAAGGTGATGGAGAGACAGAAAGATTTCAAGGGATTTCTTTTTAAACCATTATCAAAATTACACCAGGTACGTTTTATGCAAAGCTGTGATCATTTATTATTTTTTTAATTAGAAATAGTGTCAAGTGGTTTTAAAAGGAAACCCAAAAAACATTTTGCTGTAAAAACTGTAAATGTTTTGCATGACTTCTTCATGACCCATTGAGAAACATTCACGTGTTGGTTGCTTATTGTATATGCGGACAGGGCAAAATGTTTAAAAATGCACAAGCACTTTGCAGGCCTCCCGGTGCCAAATCTACCAAATATAGGTTTTTATAAAGCAAAATATAGGTTATTATATGATAGGGCTGTGCCGGGTATCCGGGTATCCGGATACCCGACCGAAACTGTCATTACCCGGTTCCATTTTTCGGTTCCAAGTACCCGTAAACGACTTTTTAAAATTGGGACTTACCATTTCAGAAATCTTTGACTATTGAACAATGTATTGTTTACACTTTTAGGAGCAATTTTATTCAAGAGATTACACTTTGATAATGCCTTTGGACATTTTTCCATACACTTTTGTCAAACTGTGATACATTGTATCCAATCATTAAGACTCAAATAGCCTGGCTGCTGCACCCTACAAAGTATCAAACTAGCTGCTCAGGATGGAATGTTTGCCTATTGTTCACAGTAATTGGATTAGTGGGACAATAACTGATGCTTTGTGTCTGCGCTGGAGCGTGCACCATGATGTGTTAATAGAGGGGATTTTATTATAGGGGATGTCCTATTCAATAAAAAAAAAAGTGGTGTTTAAATTGGTTTTGTTGTGTAATTATTTTGATGTGCCACCGACCATACATCAGCGTATCACCAACTTTTACATTTATTTACCCACCGATACCGAGCTCTCTTGTGTATTACATTTTTCCGACAAGGTGACAGTTTGTTTCAAAAGAAAGACGTAAAAAGGAGGTGTTAAGTTGGTCATTGTCTTTGAAACCAAACCAGCTGGGATAAGTGATGATCCACTCATTGGTGGCGGTCAAATGCCGTTCGGTTTCCATCAGTCGCAAGGATCGCCAAGAAGTATCTTGATATTCCGGCGTCAGTGCCCTAGATATGAACGGGGTGTTTTCCACCACGGAAAATATCGTCACGGCAAAGCGGCTCAATGCCCGATAACGTGAACATGCTGGTATTCCTGGCAATGAACGCCCGCATAACTGCCACCCAACCAAAGTGAACATGATGATTTATAACTTATCAATAAGTAACAATCAGTACACCGCAACCAATTTTGAAAGAGAATTATTGGGTTCTGAAAATCGTTGTTTGTAAGTAGTAGTAGTAGTAGTTGTTTTTAATTATTCCTAGCTACATGTAGGTCTCTTACAAATTCATTCTTTCAGGAAACAAGGTTTATTGACAGGTTTATTGACATTTAACTGAAGTTCATTGTGATAGAAACAAATTAATATTCAAGTTTTGATTTTAGATTCATAATATTTTGCAGTTTGTTAGTTTCATAATATTAAATATTATTTTAGTACGCAAAATCATGTCCTTATCCGGTATCCAAAGCCAACATAACGTACGGGATATCCTTATTTAGAAGGCAGGGGCACGGCAAGGCACAAGCACATGGATCGTTTTCCCACAACAGGTTAGTTCCGCCCACATCGCCTTTGATCGACCAATGACATTATTCAACACGTGTTTTGTGACATGAACATCCAAGTCAACTTGATATACACATGCACTCTGATCACGCCACACCAGTGATCATTGTCTTCTGATATGATAGTCACGCCTGGCACAGTCACGTGTGAGGCCATTGTAGCTGCGTGATGGCCGGGCTGGGGCGTGCGCGGGTGTGATCAATTGGGCTTTCTTAGTGTATATATACGTTGTAACTAAGCAATTTTTACGGTTTTATTTCAGAAATAACTTTCAGTAAATACAATATATTGTCAAGATGTTATACTTCGATAAAGATCGAATTAAATATGGTATCCTCTGTATTATAAAGGTCAATTTTGTTAACGTTTACATGTATTTGTACACCAAAGGAGGCATGTTTTCAACAAGAATGAAAACGGGTATCCGGGTATCCGAACTTTCCTGATTTCGGGTATCCGGTTCCAAAAATATCCGAAAACGCACAGCCCTATTATAGGATTACCAAATGCCAAAATAATTATAGGCTTTTATAGGTTATTTCCTGTGATTATGCAGTGTTAAGTAACAAGTTTTTGCAAAATTGCCTACCTTCTGAGTACTTTATGCAACAAAGTACATTACCCCATACCCTGTCCGGCAGAAAATCTAAGAGCGGTACACATACAGTTTGGCTACCGTTTTGGCTTCATCTCTTTATACTTAGGAAGTAATTTTTATTCAAAGCCATGAGGATTTTATGAGGAAGTTGAAAATGTGTTGCAGGAGATTAAAAATATAGGTTTTTATAGTTTAACCCTCCTACACATGGCCACTGTAAACCACTAAATGTCCAATGTGTTGTACACACATTGTTTGTGCATATAAGCTACACTGACCCTTTGAAGTAATCTCCAATGTACATACATGCATACAAAGACACATGTATACCACAGTTGACCTTATTTTCAGCAGGTTATACTGTAAACAAACTCCCAAGCATAAATCACCATCAGCCACTGAGACCAATAAACCATACCAAGCCTTCATCATCCATTGGGATTTTCAGCAGATATTTTGTAAACACAGACTCTCCATAGTAACCTACCACCAGCCACTGAGTCTGGAACAAAGTAATATGCCCTGCAATATGTCAATCACAAACCACTAAAACCAACAGACATATGAGGCATTATGTTACTATGCAGTATAGCTATGAGGAGCCACTGCCTACCATAGCAATGGCTTGGAGTGGCCTGAATGGGTTGTTTAAAAAATTGCACTGATTGTAGGAGGGCTAATATAGGTTTTTTGGGGGAAATAAACGTTCCCATTTTGAAATATACGTTTTTATAGGTTTTATAGGTTTCGCTGGGAGGCCTGACTTTGGTCAGGCATTTTGTAAATCTGGTTGCCCAAATTCATTTATTAGTTGCCCTACTAAAAAAATATTACCAAAATTTATTTCCAACTCAATGAAACCTTGAGTTAAATAGTGAAAACTTATGTTAATAGAGGGTGCAAGATTTTTTGTTTTAAACATACATGTAGAAGCTACACCAAAGGTGTACCCAAGTGGTTTTGAAAACGTTCGCAAGAAAGTCCATGATCTTACCCCCTCGTAGAAGCCCTTCAAGTAGACCTTCTCCTTAGCTTCGGCCAGTTGCTCTTTATCATTCTGACTTTTGATCTTGAGTTCCTCGCACGCTGTCACAGCAGCGAGGGTGCCCATGCCGGGGATGTCGATGATAGGTATGGGGTCAAAGGGCAAGACCATCTCGTCTTTCAGGCCATATTTGGCACGGAACTCCTGGGGGGGGGGCGGGTTAACAAATAAATTTTATGTGAATAACTAGAAATTATGATTTTGAAAGGTAAAAGAAAGAAACACAAAGTATAATTTGGGAATACAGATTTCTAATTACATTTTGCAGATGATGATAAATTTTAAAAAGAATCTCTTAAATAACCATTTCATGATTTACAGGTTGATGAAATTTTTGTGTCGGTTGATAAACAATTGATTTAATTTTGCCCTACACTGAGGTGTGTATAGCATATTCGGTGCTTTCTGAGTGTCTGTGAAAAAACTTCACAGGCGACTCGGGCAGGATTCGAACCCACGACCTCCTGCTTACTAGTCCAGATGTCTTAACCTTTTGACAAACAATTGATTTCGGGCAAAATTACATAAATTTGTTATATAGGATTTGAGCTGGCCAATCGTCATCGGGCAAGCTCGGTGGTCGAGAGGTTAAGACGTCTGCACTAGTAAGTAGGAGGTCGTGGGTTCAAATCCTGAAATCCTTTCGAACTAAAAGAAACTCAAATTTTCAAATTTGATATTGGTTTTTTTTTTTAGCCGAATAGATCTTTATTTCCCATTTCCCCACTGTTACTACTATACCAAATTGTGTAGACTGTGGATGGCAAATAAATATTAGTTTCTTTGATGTTACATGTATACCAGCGATTAATAAAGATGTGACTTGTTTTATAATAATAATAATCGTGGCCTTGGCCTTGAGGGTCTTGGCCTTGAGGGTCCTGGCCTTGAGGGGCCCTGGCCTTGGCCTTGAGGGGCCTTGGCCTTGAGGGGCCTTGGCCTTGAGGGGCCCTGGCCTTGAGGGGCCCTGGCCTTGAGGGGCCCTGGCCTTGAGGGGCCCTGGCCTTGAGGGGCCCTGGCCTTGAGGGGCCCTGGCCTTGAGGGGCCCTGGCCTTGAGGGGCCTTGGCCTTGAGGGGCCTTGGCCTTGAGAGGTTAAGACGTCTGCACTAGTAAGTAGGAGGTCGTGGGTTCGAATCCTGAAATCCTTTCGAACTAAAAGAAACAAAAATTTTACTTTGTCAAATTTTGACAAAGTAAAATTTTCAAATTTGATATTGTTTTTTTTTTTTTAGCCGAATAGATGTTTATTTCCCATTTTCCCACTGTTACTACTATACCAATGTGTGTAGACTGTGGATGGCAAATAAATATTAGTTTCTTTGTTGTTACATGTATACTAGCGATTTATAAAGATGTGACTTGTTTTATAATAATAATAATCGTGGCCTTGGCCTTGAGGGTCCTGGCCTTGGCCTTGAGGGTCCTGGCCTTGGCCTTGAGGGTCCCGGCCTTTGCTCCAACACTGCTCGTCACTGATAGCTCAACTTTTCTCATCATCAGCTTCCACCTTATACATTTTTTTCCCCCTAGTATTTTACCATGTGAATGCATTATTGTATACAGTTAAAGGACCTTGTCTTCTGTAATTCTGTTCCGTCTGGTCTCGTCTGTCCAAAGATGTATGTCCTTTGTCTAAGGTTGTTCCCCACATGCCTTGGCTTACACGAACAACCTCCATGCTCTTTGAGTTTTCATGCATGACATGTACATTGATTGATATTGTCTGCTTTCATATTATCTATCCAGTTGTCTATTATTGGGACCTTAGCCAATCTCGCCCACTAACTCCACCCGGAACAATCTAAATTCTCACCCACAAAAATTCTCACTCTCACTATTATTTTTTATTTATTATTTTTTTATTTTTTTTTTACTATACTAGACCTTTAGAAAAACCTTAACAATAGAATCTGCCAAAGCTAGTTTGACGTAATGGCTTTGCCTGTCTGGGCATGGCTGGCCCAATGTTAATCTGTCCAAACAACGGAAAGGCTTAACTGGCAATTAAAAAGGTCTATGCCCCACAGGAACACTCTTTTGTCAATGGATTAGGGAGTTAACAATGGAAGTTTTTTGAGGACTGCAGCTTCATGACTGCTTTCTGGGCGAGTCTCGCGATAATACTGGGAGAGTGACCCAGTGGTTTTTGCGGGTGAGATTGGCAAGGGTCCCTAATCTTTTTTTTCTCATGTGAGTTTGGAAATAAATGTGACATCGAATTGAATTATCACCTTTTTATTCTTCAGATCTCTGAGGGCAGCATAATCATCTGGCGAGTCCGAGGGGACACTGGTGACTATGCCTGTCCCTTTACCTTCCTTGATGGTTAACATAGGTAGAGTATAGATGACCTTGAAGGATGTTAAAGGGGCACTCAGGGCCATTCCCATGATATCCTGAACGTCGGAAGAGAGAAACAAAACATTAATGCAAGGTACTCTGCCTTCCAAATATTTTGAAATTTGTACGCTCTGTTCGAGTTGCTCTCTTTGAGTTTGAGCTAATGAAGATTTCCACATTTGGTTTCATATGCTACATTGACCAACAACCTCCGCTATGACTGTCCACAACCCACCCCAGACTGAGGGATCCCCTACATCCTAAGTCAACCACCCTCCCTCCCCCTGTGCTTGTTGACAACCGATTCAGTTCAGTGAACACACACTCATCCCCCCCCCCCCCCCCCACCCCCAGGATCCTAGTGCCACCAGTTTTCCCGCCTGCACGCTTCACCACACTAATCCTCCAGCATCCAGTCATCGCGTGATCCTCCAGCAGCCTACTTCAGCAGTAGCATCTCCCAGAGTCCGGCATTCTCCTGAAGACGATCAGAGCATACTGATCGAAACGTCGAGTTGTAACCTCCAGTTCTTTTTAGAATCACTACTCAACAGAGAATTTCACATGGTGTCACCGCAATTGGTCTTACTTGCCCTCTCCTTATATCAGTACCATTTTCAAAACAATCATCCGAGGCCACTCCAAACTATTACAGTTGATGCCGATGGCAACCCTTCTGTGCACTATCACACCACTTAAGACTGCGGGGTAAGGTACAGTGTAGTCTCCCATTGATAAACGGCAGGCCATACTAATCTGTTCAAAAATTACCCGTGGGTGATAACCGGCTGTACTTGGCTGTGTATATTACTGCACACAGACCTTTAGGAAACCACTAAACCATGTGGTGCATTGTGGTGTATTTAGAGTATGTTTGTACACAATCAGAGATGGTCTTATTTAAAGTGGCCTTGGGTGGCACCGAAGCAAAGATAAACAATTTTGCCATTGAGGTCAAAATCAGTCCACTGTCTTTTTTTTATTATTGACCCAAATGTGCACACAGGGGGCATTTTTTACTGGTTTTTACTGTCATTTTGACCACCCTGAACAATACCAGACAATGCTTTTTACCAGTCAAAAACTGGTCGACTCATTTTGACCTGTAAATGTACTTACTACACGTAAGGTTTGACAGTGTTTGACTTTTAAGTGCACGAGATATACATTGGCAAGTATATCAACATTTTGACTGATTTTGACCCATGTAGTAGTAGTAGGAGGGTTAAGTGGATGGGAGTGGCCTCTATGTGAAGGAGGCCTAGATAGGCCATGTTTGTAGTGATCAACACATTGCCCTGTTTGGTTTCATGGGAGAGGTACATATGTGTAGTTCATGTATACGTTATACTCATCACTCAAGTTTTATGTCATACCTGGCCGACAACCTCCGCCATGACTGTCACCTTCCCCTCTTCCTTAAGGAGGCCCTGATAGGCCATGTTACGTGCCGCCCGATTAGTGCTGATGAACACTTCTCCTCGTTTGGTTTCATAGGCTACGTAGTTCATGTCTGGACGTACCCAGCAGTTGGTCTGACCGTACATCGTCTCTGGTCTCAGGGTAGCTGCTACCAAGAAGATACTTCTATTTGACAGTTTCCTAGGTGATGGGGGAAAAATCACCCATTTGATTCATAACATTTTTACAGTATTTTTAAAAGATTAATACAATCAGTGAAACGCACTTCATGCCGTCCCTTTAAATTATACGCATTAATAATAATAATAATAATAATAATAATAATAATAATAATAATAATAATAATAATAATAATAATAATAATAATAATAATAATAATAATAATAATAATAATAATAATAATAATAATAATAATAATAATAATAATAATAATAATAATAATAATAATAATAATAATAATAATAATAATAATAATAATAATAATAATAATAATAATAATAATAATAATAATAATAATAATAATAATAATAATAATAATAATAATAATAATAATAATAATAATAATAATAATAATAATAATAATAATAATAATAATAACAATAATAATAATAATAATGTGGACTGAAATGGCGCAAGTATCCACCAAACTGGTGCTCAAGGCGCATTACATTATTACCCCTGCTCATCAGGCTCATAAATCATTCCTGAAACCATCTCAGCTCCCTGGGGAGTATACAGCTCAATTGCTGCCATTTCAGCGCATATGGGCTAATCAAACACAACAACCAACTCTGCCCTCACAGGTACCCATTTACCCCTGGGTGGAGAGAAGCAATTATGGTAAAGTGCCTTGCTCGAGGACACAAGCACTACAGTCGCGGTTGGGATTCGAATCCACATTCTGACGACTCAGCCATCAGAACACAAATCCGATGAACTAAACCGCTCGACCATGCCCTTAGTCACACTAATCATACTATGTTTTATGACAATTATTTTGAAAACATCGGATGTCATTTCTGATTTTTTATGCTTAACCCTAACCACCCCAAATCCTGCAAAAATCCTCCAAGGGGCACTTTTTGGGAAAAATTCAGCACTGTTGGAAACTGGTACTTTCACCTCTTCAAATGGGGCAAAATTACTACCTGGCAAGAAGTACAGGCCATAAGTGCTGAATATGAGAGATCAACGAAAAATGCATGGTGCATTTTAAAGACAAGGGCATGTTTCCAAACATGCACTGATGGATTTTTAGAGGATTCAGGAATGTTCCTACCCAGAATACCTCAGGGGTTAGGGTTAATAAACAAAAGAATCAGTTGTTAATTGTGAATGTACTTACAACTCGTGAGTACTTTTGAGGTAATCACAGCAGGATGATTAATCGAGTAGTAATTAGTATCTGTTATTTAGGGCTGTGCCGGGTATCCGGGTATCCGGGGGTATCCGGGTACCCGACCGAAACTGTCATTACCCGGTTCCATTTTTCGGTTCCAAATTACCCGTAAACGACTTTTTAAAATTCGGACTTAACATTTGAGCAGAAATCTGTCACTCTTGAACAATGTAATGTTTACACTTTTACAGACAGTTATCTTTAAATTCAAGAGATTGCGCTCCAATAAAGCCTTTGTAGTATTTTAACCGACATTTGCCATACATTTTTCTCCAACTGTTTGTGATACATTGTATAGAATCGTTAAAAGACTGCAAAGGGACCTGACGTAAACGGCTGTTTGATGTCGGCAGTGGACGATGTGTTGCATTACTCGAATGAAACATGCGCCAGATGGTGCCACATAACGAAATGCGCACAGGCAGTGGGCACATGTTTTGGGTAACGTAACGGCGCGGGATTTCTAAGGGTGGCCAAGACACACTCGGGATTTTTCCATGCTGCCGGGGGTAACGTCCGGAGCCGGGGAACCCCGAGGCACCGGCAGAGAGTTATACTCTTATCATGTAAGATTATTTTAGTACGGCCAAAATCACGTCTTAAAAAATTATAATCCAAAGCCAACATCACGTACGGGATATCCTTATTTAGAAGGCAGAGGTGCGGCAAGACACGAGCACATGAATTGTTTTTCCCCCCAACGGGTTCCGCCCACATCACCTTTGACCAATAACATAATTCAACATGTGTTTTGTGAACATGAACAACCAACCAAGCGTTCTGATCACGTACACACCAGTGACGATAGTGCAGTGACATTGTCTTCTAGTCTCCTGACTTAGTCACGTGTGATGTTCAGGTTAGGCTGCTGCGTGCGTCCGGTCATGCATGCGTGCATTTGATCAATGGTGCTTTCTTTTGTCCATCGTATATTTGTAACTCGGGTTATCAAAGACTTTGCAGCAATCAGTTATATTTCAGAAATAACTTTCAGTAAATACAATATAGATACTTATTTCACAAAGAGGTTTTACTTTAATAAAAACGACACAGTAAAGAAAAAAAAAATCGATTAAAGCATGGTATCCTCTGTATTATAAAGGTCAATTTGTTACCATTTACAGTACATGTATTTGTACACCACCGGAGGCAAGTTTACAACAAAAATGAAAACGGGTATCGGGATATCCGAAGTTTCCTGATTTCGGGTATCCGGTTCCAAAAATATATGAAAACATACACCCCTACTACTATTCGTACTCAAGTAATCGCACTACTCCCCAGCATTAACCCTAACTCCCTAAGCCCACTTGCCCACACACAACCTCAATCCTCTAATATCCTTCAGTAGTAAAGCAAGCACAATGACATCTACCATTGGTATGCAGACTACATATACATGTATGCACACATGTGTTTCTAATCTGTGATACATGTACATGGCCCAGGGACCCTCCCTGCATGCATGGAGCAATAAACAGTGTCTACTTACCCAAAGCACTGACCTTGCAATACCTACAACAAACCTGGATGTGCATGCACTAAAAGGCAAGTAGGCCTAATAACCTCAATCCTCCAGAATCATTTTTTGGACAGACCAACATTGTACAATGTAACCTCAATCCTCCATTTTCATCTCATGTCCAATACAGCCGGATCACCTCAATCCTCCAAAATCCATCAAGCAAATAATCACATATGCCCTCAACCCTTCTAAATCCTTCACCGCTGCAATTTCCGAATAATAATCTCAATCCTTCAAAATCCTTCAGTTATGCAAAGAGGATATTGGAGGATTCGGGGGAAGGTTAGGGTTAAAGTATATCTTGATTCAAAGACAGTACCCAACATGACCAAAGTTGGACCTTTGTACCTTCCCTTTTGACTGTTATCAGGCATTCTAAGATCAAACAAATTGGACCGACACAAACACACATAGCAAGACTTACTTCAGCCTCTCTGGGTACGGCTTCAGAACCTTCATCTTGATTAGGGTGTACTCCTGTGGACCCACCCCCTCCCCCGACTGTCTGTCGTGATCCATGCAGGGTTGGCCGTCCTTCGGCGAGTAGATGGTGTTCCTCTTGCCGAATTTGACCTTGCCGGCTTTCTTGAGGGTCAGGAAGTGCCAGCGGACGAAGGAATCGTAGTACGGGTTCGCGTCCGTTGTGATGAAGCTTCGTCTCCAATCCGTCTGTTAGCGACAAAACACCGAAAATGTAAAGAGATCATTTAAAAGATTTAATTCCCTGACCGGCGTTGGGAATTTCTCAATTGGGGATTGAAAATAAATGTTTTTTGGTTGAGAATATATACACATTGTACCATTTGCCAACGATCTAGTTTTGTGTGGCCGTCAGGTGCCGACTTTCGGTTAACTGACCGTGAAAGATTTGGTTAAATGGCTAACGAACTAACCAATAATTCCCAGCATTAGTGAATAAGAGATGTTTTGAAGAACAAGAAATGTGACAAGTAAAACTAATTGCGGTGACACCATGTGAAATTCTCAATTGAGTAGTAATTAGTTCTGAAAAGAACTGGAGGTACAACTCCAGCGCATCCTGTCATCGCGTAATCCTCCAGCAGCCTACCTAAGCAGCAGCATTTCCCAGAGTCCGGCATTCTCCTGAGGACGATCAGAGCACACTGATCGAAACGTCGAGTTGTAACCTCCAGTTCTTTTCAGAACTAATTACTACACAATTGAGAATTTCACACGGTGTCACCGCAATTAGTTTTACTTATCCTCCTCACCATGCAAAGCTACAAGTTTTACATTAAGAAATGTGACATTTTAGAATATGATGTTTAGATGTTTAGTTGTTATGATTTACTTCAGAGTACCTTTTTGTTGATGTTATTCACATTTCACTAATCTTTTTTTTTTCTTCTCATAAAAACAAAATTCAAGACAAAAATCAAAAAACAGAAACTAAAAACAAAAAGCATTCAGAAAACAAACTGGGTCGGTCCAGATCACAGATAGACTATTTTGCCATGGCCTAAAAAAAAAGTGCGATCTTTCAAAATTTGAACATCAATGGAAAATTGTGGTAGCTGAAAATTGATTTAAACACATATTTTGTTGTGAGTAGCACCCACCTTGAGTCCCATCATGTGCAAATCCCTCTTGGCCAATGGTGGGAAGTATTCCAGCCAGTGATCAGTGTTGGCAAACAGGGGGATCTCCTCCTGTGGGATACCCAGGGACTGCATGATCTGCCACTGGAACTTGGCCAGGCCAGTCTTGGCTGCAACTTTGCTCTGTGTGACAGATAAAGAAAAAAGACCCAAAAAAAGGAACAATTTATATAAATTTGCTTTCCACCAAATAGAGCTCCAACACAAAGGTGTTGGCCAGAATTTAGAAAAAGGGTGTCCAAATTATTCACTTACTATACTTGTACATGTGAATGACAGATGAAATAGGATGTCCAAAATTGAAACAGGGTGTCTAAAAGACACCCAGACACCCCCCTCTGGCTAATACTATGTCCAACACCATACGTCTAATTTCTATTATTCTCCAGTGAAAAAGCCTATATTGTTGATGTTTTCTTTTTCTACAATAATTAGGCCAGGAAGCAAACCCGTGTTTCAACTTTTACCTCCTCAAACTTTTGTTGTACTTTTGTACCTCCACCAAATACACACTAGTAAGCAGGAGGTCGTGGGTTCGAATCCCACCCAGGTCACCTGTGAAGTTTTTTTTCACAGACACTGGGAAAGCACTGAGTATACAGTGCTATACACACGTCGGTGTAGGGCAAAAATTAAATCACTTGTTTATCACCCAACACAAGAAATTCATCAATCTATAAATATTGTGGAACCCACTGCTATATAGGATTCTAGTCAGTCAATCGTCATCGGGCAAGCTCGGTGGTCGAGAGGTTAAGACGTCTGCACTAGTAAGCAGGTCATGGGTTCGAATCCCGCCCGAGTCACCTGTGCGAGTTTTTTTTTCCACAGACACTGGAAAAGCACTGAGTATACAGTGCTATACACACGTCGGTGTAGTGCAAAAATTAAATCAATTGTTTATCACCCGACGCAAGAAATTCATCAATCTATAAATATCGTGGAACCCGCTGCTATATACAGGGATGTGATTTGACAAATGTAAAAAAAACCTGAAAAATAGGTAGCAGGCCTGGCTCTCCCTTTGGTCTAGAGGACAAAGCCCCCCCGAACATCCTGGATGTTTAATTTTGGAGGATTTACAGACTTTCCACATCCCCACAAACGAGCGGTTTGGACACAATACAGGCTACTTCTTTCTATCCTTGGTGGCTACTGCTCTTCTTTTAAGAAAATTTTGAGGCAAAGAGAGATTTGTAAAAAAAAATCCTGAAATCAGGAAAAATCCTGAGAAATCACAGGCCTGTATATAGGATTCTCGCTAGCCAATTGTCATCATGCAAGCTTGGTTGTCATGACGTCAAGACGTCTGCACTAGTAAGCAGGAGGTCGTGGATTAGAATCCCACCCAAGTCACCTGTGGAGTTTTTTTCACAGACACTGGGAAAGCACTGAGTATGCAGTGCCCATACGCCGGTGTAAAGGGCAAATCAAATTATTTGGGGGTGTACATACCTTCTTTCCTTTGGACTTGTCCTTGATGATGACATCGCTTGACTCCTTGTCTATCTCGTCTTCACCCTCCATCTCCTCAGGGAAGTTAGGAGGACAGCCGTAGTCGGCCATCTCTCTCTTCAATTTATCTGCACATGCCTGCCAAAGACACGCAGCAATGTCGTATTTAGAATGTCTACTACGATTGATGGTAATGTCTACTACGATTGATGGTATCGTGCACATCATATTCACATTATGTAAAAGGACGATCAGAGCATACTGATCGAAACGTCGAGTTGTACCTCCAGTTCTTTTCAGAACTAATTACTACTCAATTGAGATTCCACATGGTGTCACCGCAATTAGTCTTACTTATATTCACATTACATTTTATTATAAATTTGTATGTTAATATTTTTAAGGCAAAAAAAAAAAAAAAAAGTCTCCGGTTTCTGGTCATCGGTCACTTCAAAATCGGTGCAGTGAGACTTTTTTTTTTTCGTAATTTTTTTTTTTTTTTTTCCCAACAGGGAAATAGTACGTGATACAGGTATATGCGGTGACCAAATTTCCCAAATACAAAGTATAGTGGCTAAGAGAGGCCTCACAAATTGGGCAAACGTTCATACCCCTATGTGAAAAACGCAGCACGGCAAAATTCCAATAGCAATTTTGGCTGCAAGCCAATTGGACATCGTTTCATAGCAAAAAAAAAAGAAGAAAATTAAAAATGAGGACGCATGGTCTGAGGCGACGCACGTGGAGCCCAGAAACCACAGACTTTTGTCTTATAAAAATCATATTTTAATAAAAATCATATTTTATTTTGTATACCTGTTTAAATTTAAAGCTCTTATTAAATGTAAAATTTGAATGCAATTCAGCTTTTAGCTGCCAGGTTTAGATTGTTTAAAACAGACCAATAATAATGAAACTAAGGTCAATAAAACTAAAAACCTCACTCTCTCTAAAACAAAATAATACAATGAAAAAAAAATTTAAAAAAAGAAAAAAAAATTAAGCAATAACAATAATAAAAAATTCCAAAAAATAAATAAAAATAAATAAATAAATAAATAAATAAATAAATAATAAAAATATAAATAATCGGATGCCAGGCGACAGAAACATTTACCAAACAAGTTTTTGGACGAATTGTTAAAAGCTTCTCAGAAAAAAACCATGTTCTTACCTTGATGGGCATCCCAGTGCAGTGAAATGCAAATGGGAACAGGCATTGTTTCCCCTTAAGACGCTGGTAACCAACAGAAAACTGACAGAAAACCAAATAAAGAATTCTAAGTTATTCAGAGGCAGACCAACGATATGGTTTTAATATATTTTTTTATTCGTTCATTCGTTTGTTTGATTGGTAGACAGAAACCGAGATTAAGCCAGCCTTTGGAAACAAGGCATCCACATTTGATATTCTTTGAAAAACAGGGTGTCAAAAAGTTTAACTTTTAACTACAAATTAATCAGGGTGTCCAAGAGACACCCAATGGTGTTGCTGGCTAACACGATGGACAGAAAATTGGTAAATCCTGAAAAGATGCTCAAGTTTAACTTTGGAGATGTAATCTAAATTTTTTTTAAAAACCACTGGTCAAAAATCACTTGACAGCGGATCAGCTAGCTCACAACCTTTGCTGGACTGTACTATAGAGCTAATGTACATGTACCTGTGCTATAAAAGGGGAAAATGTCACTGGATTGCTGGTCCAGTAAAGCTAGTCTATTAACCCTAACCCCCTAGCTATTTTGGCTAAGAACCTTCCCGAATCTGCCAAAATCCAACACCATGCCGCCCAACTGTTGGACTTAGCTGGAATTGGGACACCCGGCCCCATGCAAAGTATCCCTGTCTGGGCTATACAGTACTGAGTCCATCAAAATACAACACCATGCAGTAACACTACCGCCCAACTGTTGGACTTAGCTGGAATTGGGACACCCGGCCCCATGCAAAGTCTGGGCTATACAGTACCGAGTCCATCAAAATCCAACAAATCCTACTGTTGGAGTTTGAATGGTTTGGGGTGGTTAGGGTTCAAGTGTTCACCGGACAAAAACATTTTTAAACCGTTAACCCTCCTACTATAGCTGCACTTTAGTGGCAAGTAGCTACAGAGGTCAAAACCAGTCAACTGCCCGTTTTGACTGTTGACCCAAATGTGCACACAGGGGCATTTTTGACTGGTTTTTACTGTCATTTTGACCACCCTGAACAATACCAGACAATGCTTTTACCAGTCAAAACGGTTGATTCATTTTGACCTGTAAATGTACTTTCTACACGTAAGGTTTGACAGTGTTCGACTTTTAAGTGCACTAGATATACCTTGGCAAGTATATATATATCAACATTTTGACTGATTTTGACCCTTGTAGTCATGAGAGGGGTCAAGGATACTATGTAATAGGTTAAAGGTTTCGAAGGCTGGATGGCAAGTATATCAACATTTTGACTGATTTTGACCCTTGTAGTCATGGGAGGGATCAAGGATACTATGTAATAGGTTAAAGGTTTCGAAGGCTGGATGGCAAGTATATCAACATTTTGACTGATTTTGACCCTTGTAGTCATGGGAGGGATCAAGGATACTATGTAATAGGTTAAAGGTTTCGAAGGCTGGATGGCAAGTATATCAACATTTTGACTGATTTTGACCCTTGTAGTCATGGGAGGGATCAAGGATACTATGTAATAGGTTAAAGGTTTCGAAGGCTGGATGGCAAGTATATCAACATTTTGACTGATTTTGACCCTTGTAGTCATGAGAGGGGTCAAGGATACTATGTAATAGGTTAAAGGTTTCGAAGGCTGGATGGCAAGTATATCAACATTTTGACTGATTTTGACCCTTGTAGTCATGGGAGGGATCAAGGATACTATGTAATAGGTTAAAGGTTTCGAAGGCTGGATGGCAAGTATATCAACATTTTGACTGATTTTGACCCTTGTAGTCATGAGAGGGGTCAAGGATACTATGTAATAGGTTAAAGGTTTCGAAGGCTGGATGGCAAGTATATCAACATTTTGACTGATTTTGACCCTTGTAGTCATGGGAGGGATCAAGGATACTATGTAATAGGTTAAAGGTTTCGAAGGCTGGATGGCAAGTATATCAACATTTTGACTGATTTTGACCCTTGTAGTCATGGGAGGGGTCAAGGATACTATGTAATAGGTTAAAGGTTTCGAAGGCTGGATGGCAAGTATATCAACATTTTGACTGATTTTGACCCTTGTAGTCATGGGAGGGATCAAGGATACTATGTAATAGGTTAAAGGTTTCGAAGGCTGGATGGCAAGTATATCAACATTTTGACTGATTTTGACCCTTGTAGTAGTAGCAGGAGCTCCTTTGAGTATTTTTTTCCATGGCTCATTAGTAAAAAGGTCCTATATGAGAAAAAGAAAGATTCGTACTTACTTCACACTTTGACAATGAGAATGTGTGTCCCAAGTGCAGCCTTCCATTCATGTAAGGGTAGGGAAAGGTAACCATGTATTTATTTTTTCTGGAAATAAATGGAGGAAAACATGAAATTTATAAATGAAAAATAAATAGAGAAAAAAATTACAGAAAAATGGGCAGGATGAGAGAAACAAACCTTTCCGAAGATTATAATAATAAATAATAATATCACAGCATTTGTAAGGCGCACTTACTCTGTAAAACATTCAAAGGCGCCGGTCTAAAAGGAAATGAAAATTCTCAAATAGATGTAAAAGCAAGTGTAAACAGATATGTTTTGAGTCGCTGCTGAAAGAGAGAGATATTTTGTATTTCCCTGAGGTCTTCTGGTAGGGAGTTCCACAGCCTAGGTGCCATACAGGAAAATGCCCTGTCCCCGTAACTGGCTAAGCGAGTCCGGGGAACAAAGAGCATGTTGTTGGTCGACCTTAAACCTGGTCTAACAGTGCGGGGCCTCAGCATGTTCTGAATATAGAGTGGAGCAAAACCATGTAGTGCCTTGAATGTTACAAGGATTATTTTGAAACGAATACGCTGATTAATTGGTAGCCAGTGAAGTTTGTACAGGATGGGAGTTATATGATTTGATATCTTGGTACCTGCCAAGAGACGCGCTGCAGCGTTTTGTACTGAATGTAAACAACGCAATGTATTCTGAGGAAGACCAACAAGCAAGCTATTACAAAAGTCAAGTCTAGAGGTGATGAAAGCGTGGATGAGCTGCTCTGCTGCCTTTGTAGACAGCAAACGCCTAATTTTTGCTATGTGCCTAAGATGCATATATACGATGTCTGGCAAACGCTCAATACGTGCTTCTCTAAGTTCATGCATTGATCGAACAGCACGCCAAGATTACGCGCGTCTGTGCTTGGTATAACTTCAGCATTGCCAATCTGTATGTTTTGGATTTGGATTTTGTGTCTAAGTTGTGGAGAAGAGATGATTATGAACTTTGTCTTTTGAGGATTGAATTTCAGAAAATTTTCCAGCATCCAATTTTGGAAGTCATGGAGGCAGCTGGTGAGTGAATGTAACATGTCGTCGTCATTACATGTACCTTCAATGTTGGGACTAAATGTGGTGTATAATTGTGTGTCATCTGCATAAAAATGTTATTGTAAATCATGTTGTCTAGCAATTTGACCTAAAGGTGATGTGTAGAGGGTAAATAGCACGGGACCAAGGTTGTGTTGTAAAACAATGAGAAAGGTAGGTGTGGGACCAACTACAGGGGTGTGATTTGGCATGAGTAAAAAATCATGAAAAATGGGTAGCAGACCTGGGTCTCCCTTTGATCCAGAGGACAAAGCCCCCTGAACCTCCTGGATGTTTAATTTTGGAGGATTTACAGACTCTCCACATCCCCACAAACAAGGAACTAGAGGTTTGGACACAATACAGGCTCCTTCTTTCTTTCCTTGGTGGCTACTTCTCTTCTTTCAAGAAAATTTTGAGGCAAAGGGAGATTTGTAAAAATTTCCTGAAATCAGGAAAAATCCTGAGAAATCACAGGCCTGTGACTACTGTAAATAAAAAGGGTTTGTGGTAATACCATTTACAATAATGCCTCCTTGTTGGTTTTAAGCTCTGGATATAAGCTTGATGTTTGATAGCTAGGATGATCCTAGTGTTTCGTATGTTATACTAATGCTCGGAAGCACCATTATTAAAATTGTGTGATTGTTATAAATGTATGCAAATTTTATATTTGTAATATGCTAGAAGTCTTACATGTACATGTACCTGTCTAAATCTTTTACTCTAATAAAGATTACTATTACTATTACCATGGAGGAAGGAAATACATCCTTCCTCCATGCTATTACTATGTAGTGCCATGGTCGAGCGGTTTAGTGCATCGGATTTGTGTTCTGATGGCCGAGTCGTCAGAATGTGGGTTCGAATCCCAGCCGCGACCGGGGTGCTTGTGTCCTTGAGCAAGACACTTTACCATAATTGCTTCTCTCCCCCCAGGAGTAAATGGGTACCGGTGAGGGCAGAGTTGGTTGTTGTGTTTGATTAGCCCCATATGCGCCGAAATGGCAGCAACTGAGCTGTATACTCCCCAGGGAGCTGAGATGGTTTCAGGAATGATTTATGAGCCTGATGAGCAGGGGTAATAATGTAATGCGCCTTGAGCACCAGTTTGGTGGATACGTGCGTCATACATGTGCCATATAATATATATAATTATTATTAAAATTATGTGATTTTAGATGTATTTTTGTATATCCATTGTTACACATTGTGTCAAACATAATGTCAGGCTAATCCGTCGAGGTCAAAGCTTGGGTCAAAGCCTCACGTTCGTTGGACTGCACATCAGACGGCTATTGTATGATTGATCGTTGGTAGAATGATAAAACTATTGAGTGCCTTATGTGTAAAAAACAAATGAACAATTCCATGTTAGTGCAATCTGCCCGTTTCATTAGGTAATTATGAAGGAATGACAGGATTGTTGTTCGATTGTCGATATTTCTGCCTGTTTTATTAAGTAATTATCAAGGAATGATACGGTTTTGTTCGATGGTCGATATGATGACATTTCTGCCTCTTTCATGACGTAATTATCCAGGAATGCTCGGATTGATTTTTTTTTTTTTTTTTTTTTTTTTTAAATGGTTTATTAAAAATCTATTCAAATCGCCGCCAGCGGCAGAATTACAGGAATAGTAACAATATTCCAATAGGATCGATATTCAATCGATATTCAATAGTCGATATCAGGGCAATCTGTTTGTTTCAATATGTAATTATCCAGGAATGCTCGGATTGATATCCAATAGGATCGATATTCAATCGATATTTAATAGTCGATATCAGGGCAATCTGTTTGTTTCAATATGTAATTATCCAGGAATGCTCGGATTGATATCCAATAGGATCGATATTCAATCGATATTCAATAGTCGATATCAGGGCAATCTGTTTGTTTCAATATGTAATTATCCAGGAATGCTCGGATTGATATCCAATAGGATCGATATTCAATCGATATTCAATAGTCGATATCAGGGCAATCTGTTTGTTTCAATATGTAATTATCCAGGAATGCTCGGATTGATATCCAATAGGATCGATATTCAATCGATATTCAATAGTCGATATCAGGGCAATCTGTTTGTTTCAATATGTAATTATCCAGGAATGCTCGGATTGATATCCAATAGGATCGATATTCAATCGATATTTAATAGTCGATATCAGGGCAATCTGTTTGTTTCAATATGTAATTATCCAGGAATGCTCGGATTGATATCCAATAGGATCGATATTCAATCGATATTTAATAGTCGATATCAGGGCAATCTGTTTGTTTCAATATGTAATTATCCAGGAATGCTCGGATTGATATCCAATAGGATCGATATTCAATCGATATTCAATAGTCGATATCAGGGCAATCTGTTTGTTTCAATATGTAATTATCCAGGAATGCTCGGATTGATATCCAATAGGATCGATATTCAATCGATATTCAATAGTCGATATCAGGGCACCTGTTTGTTTCAATATGTAATTATCCAGGAATGCTCGGATTGATATCCAATAGGATCGATATTCAATCGATATTCAATAGTCGATATCAGGGCAATCTGTTTGTTTCAATATGTAATTATCCAGGAATGCTCGGATTGATATCCAATAGGATCGATATTCAATCGATATTTAATAGTCGATATCAGGGCAATCTGTTTGTTTCAATATGTAATTATCCAGGAATGCTCGGATTGATATCCAATAGGATCGATATTCAATCGATATTTAATAGTCGATATCAGGGCAATCTGTTTGTTTCAATATGTAATTATCCAGGAATGCTCGGATTGATATCCAATAGGATCGATATTCAATCGATATTTAATAGTCGATATCAGGGCAATCTGTTTGTTTCAATATGTAATTATCCAGGAATGCTCGGATTGATATCCAATAGGATCGATATTCAATCGATATTCAATAGTCGATATCAGGGCAATCTGTTTGTTTCAATATGTAATTATCCAGGAATGCTCGGATTGATATCCAATAGGATCGATATTCAATCGATATTCAATAGTCGATATCAGGGCAATCTGTTTGTTTCAATATGTAATTATATCAAGGAATGCTTTAGTTATGTTTGATAGCCGATCTAGTCCCCTGGGCGTATATTTCTTCGCCAGTCACCTATTCACAGTCATGCAGCATGGACGTATGCGATTTATGTAATGGTGCACATCGTTTGTATAGAGATGGGAAAAAGTACAGAAACTCCATGAGCAAACAAGTGGACAAACATGGTTCACTTTCAACTTGTTTAATGGTGGGATTAGAAAAACAAGTGACTTTCCATAACCTGTCGGAAGCGTGGCTAAAACATTGATCTTTTCGCTTAATTTTGTGATTATTTCTAGTTGTTTCTCCTATGAGTTTTTCCAGCAAGCCAGGAAATTTCTGACGCAATTCAATATACTTCAGGTCCATGTTTCTTTCGAATAAAGCAGTTGAAAAAATGCAGTTGGCTTATATAACCCGAAAATATTCCAGGCCATTTTAAATTTGGGCACTGATATACCCAATGGAATTATATAACATGAACAGAAATCATAGAAAGTTGTCTAAAGCCTTTGATCCCATAACGGGAATTTAACATTTCTGGAATTTGACAATGATGCAACGTACCGCATTTTTAGCTCTATATATTGATTTTTTACCAACCAGGCCCTCCATAGTAAATCGATCTCCATGAAATACATACAGCTGAAGCATACAACAGTCGTCTGATTTTATACATTTTATTTGACTCGTGGGGGCGCTGTCCCAAGAGTAAGTAAACAACAACAACAGCTTAACCCTCCCAAATCCTCCAAAATCCTCTTTGCTAAAGTGAAGGATTTTGAAGGATTGAGGTTACATGCTACATGCTCTTTGCTAAAGTGAAGGATTTTGAAGGATTGAGGTTACATGCTACATGCTCTTTGCTAAAGTGAAGGATTTTGAAGGATTGAGGTTACATGCTACATGCTCTTTGCTAAAGTGAAGGATTTTGGAGGATTGAGGTTACATGCTACATGCTCTTTGCTAAAGTGAAGGATTTTGGAGGATTGAGGTTATTAGGCACACTTGCCTTTCCATGGTACATGTACATCCATGTTTGTTGTAGTGATTGCAAGGTCAGTGCTTGGGTCAGTGGGACACTGTTTATTGCTCCATGCATGCAGGGAGGGTCCCTGGCCATGTACATGTATCACAGATTAGAAACACATGTGTGCATACATGTCATGTGCTTGTTTTACTACTGAAGGATTTTGGAGGATTCAGGTTATGTGTAAGCAAATGGGCCTAGGGAGTTAGGAAGGATTCAGGTTATGTGTAAGCAAATGGGCCTAGGGAGTTAGGAAGGATTCAGGTTATGTGTAAGCAAATGGGCCTATGGAGTTAGGGTTAATGGCAGACAATTGGGACAATAGCAGGAGCATTTCTCCGCCAAACATAAAGGAAACTCACAATGGGCCTGGCAGTGCCTAAAACCATGTAAAAACACATGATTGCAAATTGAACATTCCTTTCAAGTACAAGATATTGAAAGGTAAGACAAGAACATCATATATCGTATTTATTATTATCAATCAGATTTTATAAATTGATGTCAATGACAAGGTTTCCTAAAGAGATGTACGTGAGCTAGATGTTTGACCAAAGATCTCAGACAATAGATCTAACTGGTTGAAACATCAAGTTAAGCCATCTCTTCTTTCAGGAACCCCACAAACCAACAAAAGGAAGCGAATCACTGTTAACCACTGGGAATGAATTAATGACCTTACCCAGGGCCTTTGACCCCACTTGGCGCATCTTCCTCAAAGATCTTTTCCCGATCCCATCGTTCCCGGACCTTCTTCTCGATGTCTTGGAGGGTACGGACCTTGGCCGTGCCTTTACGTCGTACCTCGCTAGTTATGTCTGCCATAGATGTTTTTTGTTTATTGCAACCAACCTGTACGTAAGGGGAGGGAACAATGTTGTCCAACAAATAAAATATATAGACTGAACACTGCCAAGAAAACTAATCTCAAATTTGTTACTAAGAGGAACACTAATTTGTATTACGACCCAATAATCAGGGGCAAAGTGTCAATGGAAGATTTTAAAGCATTAACATCTAAGTTTTAACACAGACAACAGTTTTTCTATGACGACGAGTAGAAATAGCTGACATGTGAAATATGGCTAAATATTTAATATATATACAATATTGTACATCACCGAGGATGGATTTGCGGCACCGAGGATGGATTTGCGGCATCAAGGACGGATTCGCTGTGTCAAGGGCTTGATTTGGTGTCAAGGCCTACATCTCAAGGCGTCAAGGGTTTTTCTATTATGACCACAACGAGTAAAAATAACTGACAACATATGAAATATGGCTAAATATCTAGTCTTTTTACCACGAAAAAATGTATATTTAAACATGACAAACGTTAACATTTTACGGCGGCCATTTTGCATTTTCCCAGTGCGGAAATGGTACAGTCCTATGCACATGACTGAACAGGGAAGAGGAAAATGGCCGCCATAAAATGTTAACGTTTGTCAAACTTAAATAAGCAATTTTCATGGTAATAAGTCTTTTATAAATTAAAAAAATAAATAAAATGTGTATATCACATTAACGCTTCCTCTAGATATTTAGCTCTATTTCACATGTTAGGTAAAACTTGTAGCTTTGCATGGTGAAGAAGATAAGTAAGACTAATTAATTGCGGTGACACCATGTGAAATTCTCAATTGAGTAGTAATTAGTTCTGAAAAGAACTGGAGGTTACAACTCCATGTTTCACATGTTGTTGTCCCCTATTTTTACTCGTTGTCGACGTAGAAGAACCCTTGACGCCTTGAGATGTAGGCCTTGACGCCGAATCCAGCCCTTGACGCCGCGAATCCGTCCTTGACGCTTTTTAGTAGGACCCATGATAATCGACTATAAAAGAATTCGGGTAGAATGTCGTATCTGGCTGCCACTATTTTTCATTAAATATAACCAATAATGTAATCTTACCTACCTGGTAAGGTGGAGAACATATGGATGATGATGGACATATACTTCAAATTATTCCAGGATATTTATTTCATGAAAAATCAGGCATTTTTGGTCAGTCTGATCTTGTAAACTCCACAATTAGTGACCAACACAGTCATTGTACATGCGTAGTGGCAACTATATAGCTATGTGACAACAATTTTCAAAATCAACAGATTCCAATACAACTGGTATCATTGTCAAAGTCTTGAATAGACGATTACAATGATATAAGGATCATCTTCCTGTGACCAAAAATAAGGAAGTTATGACATGTTGAATCCGGCAATTTTAGGCCCGTAAATGGCAATTATTTGATAAGGAAAAACAAAAGAAATGTAAATTTGACTTGTGACCCGTTTCCAAGATTTTCTCGGATTCCATATCATAACTTTCTTAATTCTTGTCCGATTTTCAAAAGGTTGGTATCACTGGAATGCTTGGGAAAAGAGGAAGAATAATAACCTATTTCCAGGCTAATTCAATGATTAGTTTGTTTTGTAGTGCTGATTTACAAATAAGAAATACAAAAACAATGTGTTAAAAAAAATATTAAAAAAATGAAAAAAATTATGAAAAAAAAAAAAATTACTCAAATCTGAGGATTATTTTCCTATTTTTACACTGAAATCTTCGAAAGATTCTCATCCCTGATTTAATTAAATATTAGAACAGTTTATAAATTATATTGGACTGGAAAGATAAAACAAAATAATGAAAATAAATTTTAAAAAATAGAAAAATAATTACTCAAATCTGAGAATTTTTAATATTTATAGTATAAATTATACTGAAATCCGCGAGAAATTCTTATCCCTGATTTAATTAAACATTATAAAAAATAATAAATGATATTGGACTGGAAATATGAAGAAAAAAAATGAAATAAGTTCATGAGAACTAATATTTATTGTGTTACGCCGATGTATATTAGGTTTAAACGGACGATTTATCGGACTGAAAATTGGTAGGTCTAACGTGCGCTGAACATGGCGCAATACAATCTTTGGTTGACATCGATGTTTGGGAATCAAAAAACATAACTGGGAATCGTTAAATTTCCGTCAAAATTGGTCAAGAGGTAGAAAACAAGTATAGAAAAATGATTTTTGTGGTTTGATAAGTGATTTTACTCAACTTTTGGTAAATCGTCGATGGTTTTGATGAGCAAGAGCGAACCCAAATTTCGAGAATTTTTTTTTGAAACTTCTAGATGCCGCATTCAGAAAATTTGAGAACGAGGTTGAAGTAGAATATTTGATCTACGTCTTCGAAAAAAAAGCTCCTGGGTACGTCAAAAAGAACGGCCTCAGCGAAACGTTACAAAGCGCTATCTCCACTGTGTCTTCGCCACGGCGATTCAACCCGAGATTGAGGCCGCGACCAAAAAGATTTGCGACAATGCGTGGGATACGCACATACTAAACTATAATAGGATCCTTCTATTTTCTGATGGGGAGGATTTTTTTAGAAGGGAAATCAAGTCCGAAAACCATCATAAAAGTGGATTTTAAAGATAGTTTTCGCTTTCTGTACCACCAAAAATCGATAGAATGATTTTTTAACTGGTTAGTGGTTGCAATTTAAAAAAAAAAAAGCCCTTAAAAAGTGGCGGCCGGATACGACATTCTTTCCAAAAATTCAATATTGTCACCCCTACTAAAGAGTAAAGTATGATGCTTGGTGACACTTATTATTATAGCATATTTATACCAGTCAGTAAGAGATTTTTGCTGTGTTGTAACCAGCTCAAACCGGCACATGCATAAACTTTGGACATGAGCCCGTTAGGCGTTTGTACAGTTACGTTAATAATTGTCCGAAAACTGGTCGCCTATATGATATCGTAATCTGTCTTATTAAAACAACTAGGCCTATTCATATTTATAAGCCTTCAAAACGTAAACTAAATTATAACCTTAAAATCCAACATTGATAAGTGTAAAAGATCTGTTCAAATATATTCGTTGTATACGTTACCTCTTATTGTCTTAATCATGACCAGAAAGTCGTTTTTTACCGTCCTCTTGATTTGCCCTCTGATGCAATCCAATGCAAACAGATGTAAATAGCGCCCTCAAGAGATACAATAAAACTTTTTCCAGGCGGTATTTTTTGATTGATTGATTTTTTTTAACCGTAGGATGACAATGGAATATCGTAGACTATTTTCATTGATTAAATATAATATTAACCAAGATCAAGCTAGCCGCGGATTCAACCGCGGATTCAGCCGCGGATTCAGCCGCGGATTCAACCGGATTCAACGCTGTGGGTTAAAATCGGGATGAATTCGAAAACCACGATCAGGTTGGCCACCTTCTGTGTGGCCCTCAATTATAGACGGCGTATATCCACACGGCCGCAGAAATGAGCTCACGCTAATGAGTGTACATGTCCAAGCACTATTATTATATCATAACTTCATGACCATTAAAGGGGGCACAAATTTTTTAAATTTTTGATGAGATGGTCATAAATACTCGGCATTGTTTAACTATATATACACGGCATATACCGACGATACTGGTACATCTTCTAGTGTCCCTTTAATTATGAAATATGAATCGTAAAACGCCAAAACCACGATATGCCCGAAGAAATGAACAAAAATTAACATTAAAGGGGGCACAAATTGTTTTAACTTTTGATGAGTTCGTCACAAATACTCGGTATTGTTTAATTATATATACACAGCAGATACCGGCGATAATGGTACATATTCTAGAGTCGCTTTAATTATGAAATATTAATCGTATCATGCCAAAACCACGATATGCCCTGAGTTGAAATGTCAACTTCATAATTCATTAACAAAAATTAACAAAAATTAACTTTAAAGAGGGCACAAATTGTTTTAACTTTGACGAGGTGGTCACAAATACTCTGCATTGTGTAACTATAGCCTACACGGCATACACCGACGATAATGGTACATATTCTAGAGTCCCTTTAATTATGAAATATTAATCGTATCATGCCAAAACCACGATATGCCCTAAGTTGAAATGTCAACTTCATAATTCATTAACAAAAATTAACAACAATTAACATTAAAGAGGGCACAAATTGTTTTAACTTTTGACGAGTTGGTCACAAATACTCTGCATTGTTTAACTATACATACACGGCATATATATACCGGCGATAATGGTACATATTCTAGAGTCCCTTTAATTATGAAATATTAATCGTATCATGCCAAAACCACGATATGCCCTGAGTTGAAATGTCAACTTCATAATTCATTAACAAAAATTAACAAAAAATAACATGAAAGAGGGCACAAATTGTTTTAACTTTTGACGAGTTGGTCACAAATACTCTGCATTGATTAACTATATATATACGGCATATACTGGCGATAATGGTACATCTTCTAGCGTACCTTTAATTATGAAATATTAATCGCAACACGCCAAAACCACGATATGCCCTAAGTTGAAATGTCAACTTCATAATTCGTTAACAAAAATGAACATTAACGGGGGCACAAATTGTTTTAACTTTTGACGAGTTGGTCACAAATACTCTGCATTGTTTAACTATACATACACGGCATATATATACCGGCGATAATGGTACATATTCTAGAGTCCCTTTAATTATGAAATATTAATCGTATCATGCCAAAACCACGATATGCCCTGAGTTGAAATGTCAACTTCATAATTCATTAACAAAAATTAACAAAAAATAACATGAAAGAGGGCACAAATTGTTTTAACTTTTGACGAGTTGGTCACAAATACTCTGCATTGATTAACTATAATACGGCATATACTGGCGATAATGGTACATCTTCTAGCGTACCTTTAATTATGAAATATTAATCGCAACACGCCAAAACCACGATATGCCCTAAGTTGAAATGTCAACTTCATAATTCGTTAACAAAAATGAACATTAACGGGGGCACAAATTGTTTTTACTTTTGATGAGTTGGTCATAAATACTCGGCATATGATTGTCTAACTACCGGTATATACACGGCATATACAGGCGATAATGAGTCCCTTTAATAATAAGCCAGCTTTTTAATAAGCCAGCTAGTGAAATTTAGCGCCCTCAATCTGAAAGCAAAAGTAAAACTCGTATTCCAGCTAGTTTATTAATCTAGCTTGCGTTGGATGTGGACTGAGAATCACTGTGGGTCTCGAACCCATCTGGGTGATCTTGGGTTTTTATTTGAAAGTGGGTTAACCAGTTTAGCCACTGGGTGCCGACAGAAACATGTTCTCGTTTCTAATATATAAACCTCAAAGTCTATACTTGGGAAATTTAGCGCCCTCAATCTGAAAGCAAAAGCAAAACTCTTATTCCAGCTAGTTTATTAAGCTAGCTTGCCTTGGCTGTGGACTTAGGACCACTGTGGGTCTTGAACACATCTGGGAGGATCTTGGGTTTCTATTTGTCAGTGGGTTAACCAGTTGAGCCACTGGGTGCCGTGAGGAACTTGTTCTCGTTTCTAATTATATAAACCTCAAAGTCTATACTTGGGAAATTTAGCGCCCTCAATCTGAAAGCAAAAGCAAAACTCTTATTCCAGCTAGTTTATTTTAAGCTACAATCGCGGCCAAAATAGTTGGGACACGTTACAATAAACATACCCTCCCCTGTCCCCCGCTCCCAAATCTCCCCTCCCCGCTCCCCCGCCCCCCCCCCCCACCAATGTTGTTATCTCCGGAGCACAGACCGCGCAATGAGAGCCAACATTGTCAGGGGGCCGGGGGGGCCCAGCGAGATTTGACCGGGATTGTCTGAATTCCCTTGTAGTATATGTGAGCGACATGCCCATTTTATCCATAGGCCATGCGCTTATTGTCTGTCTTTGTGAATTTTATTTTATTTCAGTTTATTTTATTTGATTATTACAGTAGTATTAGGCTATGTTTTCCCTGGAAGGGTGTTTGGTTTTGTTTCCCAAACATGAAATGGCGTCCAAAGGTTGAATTAAAGGTTGAATTAACTTTTTGGGGGGGGGGGGGGGTGGGGAAATAAAAATAAAATATTATTGTAGATTTTACCCTAACGTGTGATAAGCACTATATACTCTGTATACTCAGTGTTTCCAGAGTGTTTCGGACAAAAAATACAAACGTTCTACTCGGGTGTGATTCGAACCTACGGTCCCCGCGTTCCAACGCAGATGTCTTAGCCACTACACCACCGTGGTACCCACTGAAGTGGAGGCAAAGGTTGAATTAAAATTGGGGAAAAAAGACAACAGTATTAAAAAAAAAAAATTAAAAAAAAATATTGTTGTTGATTTTACCATAATGTGTAATAAGCACTGTATACTCTGTGTTTCCTGAGTGCTACGGACAAAAACACACAATAATTGTACTCGGGTGGGACTCGAACCTACGATCCCCGCATTCCACAGCAGGTGTCTTATCTACTATACCACCGTGGTATCCGCTGACAAAACCCCAGTTCGATCTCATTCATCTGTCGATTGATTATAGTGCCATGCACGGTTCACCACTGTACAATAAAGAAGGAGAGTCACTCCCTTCCTTTCTATTTTGGGTTTGATGGATCACCGTTGAATTTTTCGTCAAAATAACGGAATGAGGGGATGAAAACAAATTGAACAGGCTTGTATGTTGTTTGTGTATCCTAATGCGCTTATCGCGTTGAACACTAACTCTCTTTTGGGAACTTATGGACCAAAATGGCATGGATAGTGAACCGTTCTGTTTTGCGCAAGCGCACTGCAGCCATGCATCGTCCTTAAACAATATTTTATGAACTAATATTCTTATGGATGAATAAAATTGCACCCAGAAACATGTTATCACTGAAAAGAGAATTCGTGTTCAAAACCTCTTCAAGGGAGTGACTCTCATTTTTCTTTATTGTACACTGGTGAACCGTGGTTACACTATTCATAGACGGATTAAAGGAATCGAACAGGAATCGAACATTGCGTGAGTTGACTTTTCCGTCGAGAGAAAATCCAGCTTTATCGCCAATGACGAGATGATGGACGAATCGCACATCTGCCTGCAGCTGGTCGACGACCCACTGACAAAAATTCAACCGTCTTGGCAAATCCCGCTGTCCCCCCGCTCCAGGGAAAAAATCAAATAGTCAAATTAATACTTTGCCAGTTTACCAGTAGACTCAAGACCTCTGTGGGTCTCGAACCCATCTGGGGTATCTTTGTTTTCTACTTGAAAGCGAGTTAATCACTTATGCCACAGTGGGTTAACCAGTTCAGCCACTTGGTCGCCCACCACCACCCAAACATTTCTAATATATAAACCTCAATATCTATACTTGGGGAAATTTAGCACCCTCGATCTGGAAGTCAGCTCATTGATATGGACTTAAAAGAAATAACAGTAATCATATGCTTACTTAATGATATAAACACTAGATTAAGAAAGAGTCTATAATTATGACACTAGTGTTAACACATTATATAAAAAAGAGGTATATAATTAAACTCAAATGCAACTATTTCAAGCACAGCAAGTGGTCTAGTGGATAAGACTCTTGACTAATAAGTAGGAGGTCCTGAGTTCAAGCCCAGCGTTTTGTATTTTTATTCTGACTGATGTCATTCTAAGGTTTATATCTAAGGTTTATAATTAAACTCAAACGCACGACAGCAAGTGGTATAGTGGATACTAATGTTGACTTGTAAGAAGGAAGTCCTAGGTTCAAACCCAGTATAATTTTTTTTTTTTTACTCGGACTGATGTCATTATAATTAATTAAACTCAAACGCCATTACCTTAATGTTAATTTTTGTTAATGAATTATAAAGATGACATTTCAACTTAGGGCATATCGTGGTTTTGGCATGATACGATTAATATTTCATAATTAAAGTGACTCTAGAATATGTACCATTATCGCCGGTATCTGCTGCGTATATATAGTTAAACAATGCCGAGTATTTGTGACCAACTCGTCAAAAGTTAAAAAAAATTGTGCCCTCTTTAATGTTATTTTTTGTTAATTTTTGTTAATGAATTATTAAGTTGACATTTCAACTTAGGGCATATCGTGGTTTTGGCTTGATACGATTAATATTTCATAATTAAAGGGACTCTAGAATATGTACCATTGTCGCTGGTATATGCCGTGTATATATAGTTACACAATGCAGAGTATTTGTGACCAACTCGTCAAAAGTTAAAACAATTTGTGCCCCCTTTAATGTTAATTTTTGTTAATTTTTGTTAACGAATTATGGAGATGACATTTCACCTTAGGGCATATCGTGGTTTTGGCGTTATACGATTATGCTTTTAACACGACAGAGGCTGGGCGCAATCATCATTGCATTTCGCCCGCGGCCGGCCGTGTGGAAACGTACCGTACCGTATTGAGTGCAGTGGGCCGGATAAATAAAAGTTAGCAATTGCTTATCTAGTAAAGTCAACAATTGCTTAACAAGTGTTAATTTTTGTTAATTTTGCTTAACGAATTATAAGATAACCTTCTTCTTTGACTAGCACCTGTGTTTGGGTGGCGTTATACGATTATGCTTATGGGTATAACAATGATGGGAGGTCATCTGATTTCACCTAGTGGTTGTATATGAGGCAGTGTTCACATGGATGCACCGAAGAACCTGATCGTGGTTTCAAATAGTACATCTATCCAGTTTGAACGAACCGATCGTTAGTATAATCAAAGAGTACCTGTTCTAATCGAGAAAAGTCTGCCAGTAAAAGACATGAAGGAAAATGCAAAAAAGCACAAATGTCAATTCCAACACAGGTAAAGCCATGGATGAGAAGCAAATTTTGAAAGATAAACATGAAAAGTCATACAAGAAGAAAACAGATAATGCAAACAGGAAATAGGAAGATTTATGGTTCCATGTTGAACAGTGGCGTACAACTATCTTCAAAGGGGATGAAAACGACTATTACGGATCCCAGGGGCCCACCAATCAGATTTTACAGATTTTAGGGCCCCTCAAAATTACCTAATTTGCCCTTATGTAAAAGCGGCCCTGTCATAAGCGGCTTTATAAGGGGATAAGGCCATGATGGCATTGCCCATGCAAGTGTGCCAGAGGGCCCCAGACTAAGGACTTCCTTTAAAAAAAAAAATGTACAAGTCATTATAAAAGGTTAGGTTTTATATTTTGCAACTATCTAGTAATTGCTTAAAATCATAGGCTTTATCATTCATTTTGCAAGTTCATTTTTATTAATGTCATGTAATTTAATTTCTATGTCGGCCCAGTAACCTGACCAGTGCCTGATCGTGGCCCTTTCAAGGTTACATCTATCCGGCCCTGCCTGTATAGTCCTGCCTGCTGGTGGGCCGCGTCAGTCAGAATCCCATAAGCAGAATAAAAATTCGCATGTGTCACAACTGGGGCCCACTTATTCTGGAACTATGCACAAATAATTTATTTGGCAGCTGCCCCTGCCCAATACTAGCTACGCCACTGAGTTGAATAGAAAATCGTGTTGCTAAAAACCATAAGTGCTTCAATTAGGGCTGTGCCGGGTATCCAGGTATCCGGATACCCGACCGAAACTGTCATTACCCAGTTCCGTTTTTCGGTTCCGAGTACCCGTAAACGACTTTTTAAAATTGGGACTTACCATTTCAGCGGTGTGAACATAAATTTTTGACTATTGAACAATGTACTGTTTACACTTTTAGGAGCAATTTTATTCAAGATAACGCCTTTGTAGTATTTTACGGACATTTTCCATACACTTTTGTCCAACTGATACATTGTATCCAATCATTAAGACTCAAATAGCCTGGCTGCGGCATGCTACAAACAAGTATCAAACTAGCTGCTCAGGATGGAATGTTTGCCTATTGTTCACAGTAATTGGATTAGTGGGACAATAACTGCTGGTTTATGTCTGCACTGGAGTGTGCACCATGATGTGTTAATTGAGGGGATTTTATTATCGAGGACGTCCACATTAATTGTTGTCGTAATAAAAAAGTAGTGTTGAAATTGGTTTTGTTGTGTAATTATTTTGATGTGCCACTGACATTCCCTTAGCATATCACCAACATTTACATTTATTTACCCGCCGATACCGAGCTCTCTTGTGTATTACATTTTTCGACAAGGTGACAGTTTGTTTCAAAAGAAATACATAAAAAAGGAGGTGTTAAGTCGGTCATTGTCTTTGAAACCAACAGTAGGATCCATAATCAGTCGGATTTGAAAGGTATTATTGCTTGCGGGTTTGATCCTTTCAATTGGGCAGCATATTTTTACAATCACCTAATCTCCTATCAGTTGAAAAGACGTTTATGAGGGACGAAATGAGCTGCGAATTATGGATCGTCAAACATTGATGGAGGGAACAAATTGGCTGAATACTAATTAAAAAGTAGACAAAACTTACACCGATACGTTTTGTTAAGTTATTTTTTGATGAGTGCGCATCCTAAATTTTAGACTCATTTCTTGACTGACCGATCAACACGATGCCACGTTTAACAGGGAATAGTCAAGTTTGGTCCCATTTTGAGAAAAAGGGGCCCAAATTGGTAAAAATTCATTCTTTCAAGAAACAATGTTTATTGACAGGTTTATTGACATTTAACTAAAGTGCATTGTGATAGAAACATATTAATATTCAAGTTCTGATTTTAGATTCGTTAATTTTTTGCAGTTTGTTAGTTTAATAATATCAAATATTATTTTAGTACGCAAAATCATGTCCTTATCCAAAGCCAACATGGCGTACGGGATATCCTTATTTAGAAGGCATATCCTTATTTAGAAGGCATGGGCGCGGCAAGGCGCAAGCACATGAATGTTTTCTCACAACGGGTTAGTTCCGCCCACATCGCCTTTGACCAATGACATTATTCAACACGTGTTTTGTGACATGAACATTAAAGTCAACTTGATATACGCATGCGCTCTGATCACGCACGCACCAGTGATTATTGTCTTCTGATCGATGATGGTAGTCTCTCCCTGACACGTACACAGTCACGTGCGAGGCCGCTGTTAGCTGCGTGATGCACCGGCCATGCGTGCGCGCGTGTGATCAATTTTTACGGTTTTATTTCAGAAATAACTTTCCGTAAATTAATACAATATTTTGTCACCAAGATGTTATACTTTAATAAAGATCGAATTAAATATGGTATCCTCTGTATTATAAAGGTAAATTGTGTTAACGTTTACATGTATTTGTACACCAAAGGAGGCATATTTTCAACAAGAATGAAAACGGGTATCCGAACTTTCCTGATTTCGGGTATCCGGTTACAAAAATATCCGAAAACGCACAACCCTACTTCTAATGCCGGCAAAGTATCACCCTATGGCCCCTTACACTGACAAATCCTGAGCAACACCGGCGAAAATCAAATTGCTGGAGGTTTAGGAATGTATAATCTCCAATTTACATCATCATGGGACGGGGAATTAGCGAATTAGTGAATTGGGGGGGGGGGGGGGGTACACTCAACCGTTTCTTTTTGCGTGCGTGTATATTTACCAACAGTTTTTTGTGTGGGTTCCCTTTTTTGGAGGATTTACCTGACAAATTTCCCGGAAAATGTGTCAAAGATTGGGAGAGTGTCTTTACTTTCAGCCCGTATGGATCGAAACACGTTTAATGTTCCCTGGCACAGGGACAGATCCATAGTGCCAAAAGAGAAGGGGCGGGGCACATAGCCGAATGGTTCAGGCATTTAGTGTTTTATGTCCTACGTTGGGAAACCATAAGAGCTTACCTCCTTATGACAGAAGTCTGGCTTCTCACTATACCGAAAACTTAGGCTTAGTCCTTTGTATCATGCGTCTCATCCCCTTCCTAATCCCCCGAGTATCTGTGCCTCCAACGTCCACAATGTACCGGTGTGACATCAAAAACTTACTCGTGAGTTCAACACTTCCATCTCCTGTACAACATAATTATTTGGTAATTCAAAAACCCTTGACAACTAATGACAGAATCAAGCATCCTCCAAAGTGCTATCATTAGGAAAGGTACAACATTGGTAATTGCTTGATAATGCGTTTAGTTAGTGAACATGTTAATCACCCTTTGAAATTATTGAACCTGTAGTGATTTCATCTTAGACAAAAACGGAATTGATATGTCAAATTCACAGAAAGAATCAGTTGTAAAACATAAAAAAAAAAATAAAAAAAAAAAATAAAAAACATATGTTAGACTTGATCGTTGTTTTCTAAAAGAAAATGTGAGCACTTATTGTGATGAGGGTGTACAGTCGTTACAGCCGTTACGCCCCATCGCCGCTACGCTCCATCACCATTATGCCCCATCTCCATTACGCCCCATCTCCATTACGCCCCATCGCCAGCTTAGTTTGATTATATATACATAACAGCAAAAGAAACGTCACCCCCTAAATTTTGATAAGTCTGAGAACATGTTTAGCTTAGGCCTATGTGTCCTCAGATGTCATGCATGGCGAATTTTGAGGTCAACCAAATTTTCCACATTGTGTTCGTGTTACACTCCATACTCATAATATTCTTCATTAAATAAATTATATTAATTATAAAATGAAAATAATAAATATTTTTAGGGGTGACGTTTCTTTTGCTGTTATGTATATATATACTACTCAAAACAATTTAGGGAACACCGGAATAATCTCAGTTAAAGCAAGATCATTTATTTCAGATAAACACAATGTTTCACAGAATTGATGAGAAACAACTGCACAATGAAACAGATGATAAAGGATGCATGTAGTGATTACACATTTCATGACATGACTACTGAAAGAGAGAGGGGGTTGCAAATGAAAATCCCGGTTCATGGAACATTTCAAACCTATATGATGTTAAAAATACGGTGTTCCCTAAATTGTTTTGAGTAGTACATTTGAAAACTTGAAGGTTGAAATGAACCAAGAACCAAAAACCAATGTTGTAAACATTTGTCAAACTTTATTTTGATTGTGCAGAATCTGAATTAGGTCACAATTTTGCAGTGAATAGTGTAAACATAATGAAACAATTTTTTGCACTGAAATCAGCTGAAATTTGTTTTTCAATCATACTTGATGATCTTCATAACTACGGACGACCTTTTACTATCAGGGCCTTTTAAAAACCATAGGCTACTTGCTGTAAAGGCTTGTCCATGTCAATTATATATCTTCTGGAAACTAGCCATCTCAAAATGGTCGAAATACGGGGGAAGGAGGCAAGAGGAACTCTCTCCACTCAGTGTAAAGGGCAATTTAATTCCACCATATTCTCTATTTAATTCCACCGTACGTTCTCTATCATTTCAGTGGCTTCTTTGTCATAATGGTCAGTCCCAGTTGCAACATGTTGTTTGCCAAATAATTAGAAATTTGCCTCTGGATCTTTCTATTTCTATTTCTATTTTATTTCTCGGTATACATCAACAAATACATAGATGACCAAAATTACAAGGAATACATAAAGCGAATGCTTTACGTACAAAAACATAACACAATACCATTCAACTCCCGAAGGATTACCCAAAAGAAACATTGCTTCTGTCTAGGGGTTCTCCAAGTTGAATGGATACACAGAATACAAGAAGCAATAAATATAAAATAAAGTTTTAATTATAATTATAACAAAATTAAATAAAGCGAAATAAATAGTTAAATAAAGCTAAATAAAGTAAAGCATGTAAATAATAAATTCATAGATTGTACTAATTACAGTTTTTCTCAATTGTTTACACACAAAAAATGGAACTATGCACACAATTCTGAAAACTTGAAGCTCATGTAACAACAACAAGACTCCAGACTGCTAAACTCTAAGCACAATTCCATTGGTTGCACTCAAATAGCAATTCTAATTCACATTTTTGCAAAACACTAAGCACAATTCAATGGTTTACACTCTTTTGCTAAAGTCTAAGCACAAATCGCATCATTTAGCACACTTTGTTCACCTGGAAAACACCGGCCTTCCAAATGCCACACCCTAATTACCAATTGGTCTCAATCACTTCTCACCTGTTCAAACTCAATTGGCAAAACACTTCAATCATGTGTCAGAGCATAAAAGAGGCCTCAAGTGACCTCTACAGTGTTGGGGGAAAATGGAGCAGCATGGAGAACAGAGAGGAAGAGGAAGAGGAAGAGGAAGAGGAAGAGGAAGAGGAAGAGTGAGAGTGAGAGTGAGAGTGAGAGTGAGAGTGAGAGTGAGAGTGAGAGTGAGAGTGAGAGTGAGAGTGAGAGTGAGAGTGAGAGTGAGAGTGAGAGTGAGAGTGAGAGTGAGAGTGAGAGTGAGAGTGAGAGTGAGAGTGAGAGTGAGAGTGAGTGAGAGTGAGAGTGAGAGTGAGAGTGAGAGTGAGAGTGAGAGTGAGAGTGAGAGTGAGAGTGAGAGTAAGAGTAAGAGGAGGAGGAGGAGGAGGAGGAGGACGAGGAAGGGAAAGGCGACCCAATATTTCTAATGAAATCAGCGCAACTTTGGTTGACCATGTATACTCAATCATGGCCTAACAATGACTGATGATCTGTTTCACTGCATTTTCATATTGTATTTTTTGTAGGCCTACCAAAATTTGTGTTTGTTTGCAGTCAGTTCAGTCAGCTGAACATTTTCAATAAATAAATAAATACAGATTAAAACAGATTAAAATAAATAAATAAATAAATAAATAAATAAACACAAATTTCATTTAAAAAAGTTATCACAAAATGGTGTATTAGAAAAACCTGGATTACTGTATTCAACTACAGTGTAAGACAATTATTGAAATGCCTTACATGTAATAGGCCTGAGAGATAGGATTAGAACTGAGCAGATGGTCGCGTAAAGAAGTAATAAATGGTTTATATGAAGTCTCGATACAGAGGTCTCTTACGTCACGAGGAAGAGAATTAAAAAACCTGGAGAAAAAGATAAATGAAGAAAATTTTAAACAGTTAGTCCTGCTGTATTGATGTTTAAAAAGCAAAGTTTCTGTCTTTCTAGTATTTGGCAGCGGTAGAAAAGTTTCGGGAATGTCGTTGTACTTGTGTAGACATTTAATAATAAAGCATACAGTGAGGAATATCAGCCTGTTGTAGAGAGGAGGCAAGTGAAGTGTGGTTAGACGTTGTTCATAGGAGAGAGAATTGGAAACATGGTAAGGAAAGCATGGCCTAGTGAAGCGTCGTTGGATTGACTCAAGGCACTCAATGTGTTTTTTTGGTGTGGAAGCCAGGCAGGAGCACCACTCTACTCTATAACAGGCCTGCAGAGAGAACAGAATAGTTTTATTAGTTTTATTAAAACTTGACTTGAATGTGACTTGAATCTCTGGATCAAGTCACAATGTCAAAATAATGAAAGTCACAAGACCCAAGGTTGTGTGCCGTAAGTTCAAGTCCCAAGGTTCACAGGGCGTGTCCTCAATTGACTAATAAAGACGGAATTGGGGGAAAAGGCCGCCTGTAATTAATTCAAACGACCCAAATGAGCGCCGGTCATTGTTTGAAGGGTAATTAGGTTAAGGGGGGGATTGACAATGTGTAATTGGTCACAAAGGAACCATCACACTTTATGTATTCGAAAGCTATTGTTTGAAGGGGGAAATTGGACACCTCCGTAAGGGCCACCGCCTCAGTTTAACGAGGGACGGTAATCAGTTGTTGATAAGGGGTCCAGCAAGAGGGCATCCACACCCCTGGAATTATGGATGTTTTGCAATAGTGACAAAAATTACTAGAGGAGGGATGGGTCCCCATTAAAAATGATATTAGAGAGAGAGAGAGAGAGAGAGAGAGAGAGAGAGAGAGAGAGAGAGAGAGAGCAATAGGTAATTGGCATAAGTGGCCCGCCCACCAACATAGGGGCTGGTTAGCTCAGCTGGTAGAGCACTCGTACGGTATTCGAGAGCCACTTTGCTCGCTTCCCGTTTTTTATACAAAAAGTGAAAAATTACAATAATTCTCCCATTGTGGCTCAATATGGCACTGTGCGTATAAGCTCGGGGGAGAATTATGAACAATATAAGCCTATTCAGAGAAATGTCACGACATTTACCACTTTATTGAAGAAAACAAACACTGTGCGCCGTCTGCATCCTTCATATCCCTGAAGCAAGAGACAGGGGGATCAGTCAGACATATTGAATAGCAGACCCATATCCCGGACAGAATCAATTATGGGGATAAATAGATGGCATGGTTCCGGTCTCCAGCTCGGGCCGAAACCGGTCTATTAAATACATGCTTCCTTCCATTCGGTAAAGGCAGTACACAATTATGTAATGAGGCTGGTTTTACACTGGGTCATTGTTTTGAGATCAAAGGATTTCACTTAAGGTGGAAACATTTTCGGGAAATACCGGTAATGTGGTGTTTTTTTTTCGCGAAGGGTGCGGATTTTTGAGATTATACAACGAGGTAGTTTCTCTTTTTTACCGGGGGTGAAGATGGTCACTAAGTGCAGGTAAACCGGTTAACGACAAATTAAAAAACCGCCTGAGCCTTCCCTGCTCCCCACTTCCATAAGTTAGATGCTGCTGAACTTCCACACTTTTTAGCAATACGCATAATCCTCAACACTGATATTGGTACATTTTAGCTTGCTGTAAAACGTGCAACTGATATGTCTCCTGTCACGAAGTATTATCCTGTAAATATCTGTGGACTGCCAAGTGTTCAACACATTTTGGTGAAAGGATGTATCAACTGGCTTGTTCACCTTCAATCTTTTTATCGATAAAAAAACCTTGGCAACGATGAACCTGTCCGTAAAATTATTGAATATAGTTTTGTTGACAAGGAAACTGAAAGTTTAACAAAATGCATTTTAAATTTTCAAATGTAAATAAAATAATAATAATAATAAAATCATATTTAATGAATAGCAAGTTTGCATGTAAATACCGCTATGTCAAAAATAAATAAATAAATAGGAGCCTGTAAGGAGGCTTTTTTTTCAGTAGGTGTTTGTAATAACTATTTTGTTTTAAACTGGGGAACGGGGCTCGCCGATTTTGTTCTATCTCGTTCTTGTTGCTCAATTTATTGAGATGTTATGGCGATAGTTAGAACATTAAAATACTAGGAAAGAAAGGACAGCAACAAACCATCATGTGATCCTGATGTCCAATCCCATCAGTTTATATGTTTCACTTACAATTAGTTGTAATATAATTTGGGAAAATCGCACAATTCGAGAGGAAAAGAATGATAAGACTTCATTTCCAAATGAAGAAAAGTACACATGAAGTGAACGAATCTCTGCAAATTTGGCGAGAGAGAAAGCAGGTATGAGGGGGTGGGTCCACGGACTAATTTCCCAGAGCTGTTAAGCACCCCATAATATTATTGCTCAGCTGAAAAAATGTTGCTTGGCGGGTTTTGGTGGTCACAGCCAATCGTTTACACAAAATGTGTGTACAATTATGTTGAAAGTCTTGTTTTTACACTGCTTTCCATAATTATTTGCTAAGTGTATAGTAATCTGCTTAGCAGGTCTGTAAAATTGGTCCCTGCTGGTTAGCAAGGAGACACAATGTAAAATGGGTGAGGAGGGAAAGTATTTTAAACTTATATGCATGGGAAGCAACAAGGAGTCCTCCTTTGTCCCATAGGATCCGCCATTAGGAGTAGGGGACTGAAGTTTCCGCCTGTGTGGTATATCGTGTTAAAAGGAAGAAGTAATGTTTGCAAAGTTCTAAGGGTTTATTTTCAACCAGATCATGATGTGTTGAGCTCTGCAAAGAACGTCAACTTGAAGCATGAAGCACGTAACCACTCGTCGGAACTTAGTCATCGGAAAGTCAATCAACTCAGCTGCAAAGGGGGGTTGCAGTCTACCTTCAGACGCTGACTGCGGAACAGCCACGCCAGAAATTAGATTAACTTTTGTGTCGGTGTTGCAGCCACTGTTGGGATGATCACGAGGTTGTGGTTTGAGACATAGACAGGGGGTACAAAGGCAACGTGTTCGGGGTTCCAGTTAAAGAGTTTGTTGGAGATTCCGCGAGGAACAACACTAAACAAGTTCTGTAGCCATTTCGCTCCGTACGTACCTACCTCTGGGCGGATCATTCGATGCTGACGCTCCATCAAATTGTGCTCAACTGACTGGCCAGTGTTTTGGAAGACATGTTTCTGGGAAAACGTACCATCTAATATGAGTCTACAACAGCGGGTTCAACAACTGCTTTTACAACTCAATTACTGGTAGGTAAATATACAGCATGTTGCATTAGAAGGATGACCTGGAAATATTACATAAATAGAAATATGTCCTACTTGTAATCGTATATTGAGACAAATTTCGATTATAAAAAGCCTATTTTTTCTATCATGATGGTAGGCCAGGCCTAATTCTCAATACGCGAGTACATTGTGTTCTGCAGCCTGCAAACCAACCGATCGATTTTGACTTGTGAGCTTGAACCATGTGAGAAAGTTTACAACCGACTGTCAGCAAATTATATTTACTTTCATACCACAAGCACAACTCATCCCTTGCTTCCCAACATTAATCTTGCACTAAGCCTATATGACTTTTTTTTTTAAAAGCAAACCAAAATAAATAAATTGTAGCAAATTCAGTTTATTCAACTCCTCATTAGATGTTTTCATTGTCATGGCGCCGGGGAGGGGTCGCACGGAGAAAGACCGTGAGAAGAAAAGACGAAATCTTTATTTTGGGACGATTACAAAATAACTTACACTGCATAAACTGCGGTGTTAAAAACTACACCATTGGTGTTTATATTAGGCAACTCGCACAATATAAACACCATGGAAGAATAAAGTTAACACCACTAGTGCAGGGTAGCTACACGCTAAAAAGAAACTTAAAAATGTGTCGCCAGAGTTTGGGCCGATTTGACCTTAAAAAATATTGAATTGCTATTTTTCTGGGGTTTAGGAATAACCTTTCATTTGAGACACTGAACGAAAAAATCTGCCAAGGATTAGTAGTAGTACGAGAAAATTACACACACCAATTTATAAAAGACAGGATCCAGCATTGTAATCCTCATGTTGTACGTAACCACACTTTATTGTTCTTCTGATTGGCCAGAGCGGCTGTCAATCAGAATCAAGCGTGTTTGAAATATCGCTTTTATTTACAGTTTCCGATATCCGAATTCGTCCCTAATTTGCCATAGTGACCAATCCGACCCTTTTTTCAATTTTAAGTTTCCCCGCCCATTAGTACATTCGGCAAGAGACCTATACCATTGTATCTAATCCACACGCATGTATTCCTTATAGTTATAGTACATTCAGGAAGAGACCTACCATTGTATCTAATCCACACGCATGTATTCCTTATAGTTATAGTGCATTCAGGAAGAGACCTACCATTGTATCTAATCCACACGCATGTATTCCTTATAGTTTTGGAGATAGAGCATGCATTCAAATGACGAATGTGCTCTAACTGGCTATTTTTGTAATTTGGCAAAGTGACCAATACCGCATTGGTCACTATGCCAACTTAATTCTGGACTTGTCACTATGGCAAAATAGGGACGAATTGTATAATTATAGTTTTTATTTCGGTTAACAAAGATCAAAATCTATCAAAATTCGTTCACTTTACGAATTCTATTTTGCGGGTCATCTTTTCCAAACACGGGCGGTATAGGCCTATCTCTAAAAAGGTCAGTGGGACTTGAACTTGCACTGTATTAAAAGCGATTGGCCACACGGTTGACTGGGTCTAGTGAAATAGATGGTCATGGGTCAGATCGGCATCGAGGCACCGGCGGATTTTTTTCACGCAAATCGAGTCTCGCGACCACGATATACGTCAGTTCAGGGAACTGTTATCTTTGTATCGTGTACAGTATCAATAAAAATGTACAAAAGGTCACTGCAAAATAAACAAAAACCGACCAATAATAACCTCTTTTGGACCGTGTGCGTCACAAGCCATGTCTATTAATCTAGTCCCTAAAAAACCTAATTTAGTAAATGTCGTATGGTCTCCCACACAAAACGTAAAGCCTTATCAACTAATGACACGGTCTTCCGGTCATTGGCATCCATCCAGACCTCGCTCTATGTTTCGATTGAAGAAAGGTAAAAGCAAAGACAGAAAGGGATCTTATTTTTCTTAACTCAATCTACGGTGTATGAATATGATTCTCACAAGAGCAAATTCGGTCATTCACCATCAACATCGTGATCTGAACGATGCACAACGGTTAAAAGTTGTTCCTGGAAGTGATCAAATCGCAACATGGACAACAGTAGATCAAATTAAGGGACAGCATCGTCAGGGCATGGAATCGGAATGCTACTTTTAAATTAACTCAGTGATTGAAAATATACTACTCAAAACAATTTAGGGAACACCGGAATAATCTCAGTTAAAGCAAGATCATTTATTTCAGATAAACACAATGTTTCACAGTGATGAGAAACAACTGCACAATGAAACAGATGATAACGGATGCATGTAGTGATTACACATTTCATGACATGACTACTGAAAGAGAGAGGGGGTTGCAAATGAAAATCCCGGTTCATGGAACATTTCAAACCTATTTGATGTTAAAAATCCGGTGTTCCCTAAATTGTTTTGAGTAGTATAATTACTCCACAGGATAAGGTCATATTACCGTTGCTGCTGCATAAATGAGCCAGTAATTGTCAGCCACTGTTCATCTTAAAATAAGTCACCGATTCCATGCCCTGTTGAAAGTCTGCTCTGATCGTGACGACACTGTCCCTTTAATCAACGATACTGATATAATATATCATTGGCAACACAAACATGGAACTCATGACAAAAGCCAGTGTGCTCTTTGAGTTTAGCGTCGCATTATAATGATTCAATTATTTCTAATAATAGAACCATTGTTTAACTCCAAGGCAGTGTATTGGTAAAAATGTATGTGTATTATATGCATCCATGATCAAGAGATATGTACAGAAACCAACCTGTGAAAAGTTCTGCTGATTTCAGATTTGTTGTATTTATTTCCATGCAGTGCGGAAATGGACTTTTTTGTATTAGATTTGAATTTGTATTCATGTTTTCTTGAAAATTACAACATTTCAAGACAAAACGAAACAGCCCGTGCCAACAATGACTGCATGGTCTTGATGGCTAATGTATTTGCGTTGTAAGTAATGTCCTTATGTGAGTTTAACTTTCTGAACTTACTGTCTATTATATGTATTATAATTATGGCCCATTTTATACTGTAAGAAATATTGGGCAAACACGGTTGATGTGTTGCCCAACACTGGTCAACATATCAACAGGTTACACAGTTGGTTTACCATTGCCCAATGTTGGAAAAACTTTTGCCAAAATATGTGAACAGTTGTGGTAAATACTGACCAATTCTGGGAGAAATAACCTTACCCAACACCACGTTGCCCAACGTTTTTACAGTGTATATTCCACAAGCGTGGCTTTTTACGGGCTCTATCCACACTCACATCCAAAATTATCTTGTTTATGTTTACAAGAACGATTTTTGATGTATTCCCATAAATAGTGTGGAGCAAATGAATGACTAAACGAATGGTTTATCTTCAACCTCAATCGTCGTTTTGCCCACCTTTAAGCAGCTAAGGGACTTCACGAAAAACCGGCAGTGAATGTGCCGTGAACAGTTGAAGACCTTGCCGTGAAATTTCCCCCGTTTCCTGCCTTGTGCAGGGGGATGTCTGAGTCATAGCCCTGCTTTTAGTAACGGACGCACCACGGGGGGCTTATGTGATGACTTGTGGGAGAGTTTTTATTTCAGGGATCCTCTTCCCGACTTTTGCTCATCTGGGTAACACGATGTGACCCACATTGATCGACAAGTCAAAGTAAATAGCGTTAGGTAAATTGCCAGTTAATGACAAAGGAATTTCAAGTAAAGATTTGGACCCATTTTCTGTTTTTCAAGCAAGGAGTGAAAACATTTGCAGAACAGGCCTTTCTGTATAAATTCCAAGTATAGAAATCACATGTGTCGATGTTTGTCCCAGACATGTTTACTCTCCTCCTGAGGAAGGAAATTAAAGACATGTGCCCTCGATTGATATCAATAGTCACGTGTCTGAAAACATGAAGATCTAATAAATCAAAGACGCAATCAACGAAAACATCTTACACGGGCCTACGCATACCCCTTAAAAAATTTCTTGATTTGGGTGTGTGTGTTGGGGGAATGACATTTTGCCCTATGGGGGGGGGGGGCACATGTTTTTTCATTTCTTTGTGGGTGAGGATTATTGTTTGAACTTGATGTTTGAAAATACATCCCGAAATAGTTGTTTCGTCAACTAAAATTTCTGCAATGTTCTCTCAAAAAGTTGTAATTTCTTAAAAACAGATATTTTTGCCGTACACTCAAGGACTTCAAGATGGAGGAGACAGCGAACTCCAACACC
>CM055833.1:20083106-20108536 GCA_029582265.1 Zoroaster sp. YZ-2022 | reverse complement strand
ACCTTATTCCAGCTAGTTTATTGCTAGCTTGCTGTCGTATCCTGGTATAGTAAACCTAACTTTATAATGGTACGGCCGCATGCACTCATTGGGTATTGATCACAAATGTTCCAGTTTAGTGATTAGTAAAGTTGTATATAAAGTGGAGCACGTGTAAATAAAGTTGTTGAAGTCAATTCCGAGTTTCTCTGCGTGTTAGTTATCTATGCGTTGTAACTACACTACATCATTTGGCGACGAGGATTAAAGAACTAAAATTGCGACATGGCGTCTGCAGGAGGGTATGCCAGTATACTTCAACCCCCTCCATTTCTACAAGAGCCCAGTGAGCCACCATTACTGTGGAAACAGTGGGTTTCCCTGTTTAAAACTTACTTAATAGCTATAGGAGGCGACGATGAATTTAGTGAAACACGCAAAAAAGCTTTATTACTGCACTGCCTCGGCGTGGAAGGTCAACGAAAAGGCAGCGATGATTCTCCGCCAGAAGGGACCAAGTTATTTGAATTTACGTTACAAATCTTGCAGAAACAGTTTCAACCTGCCATTAATGTGGTGGCCGAAAGATACCAGTTCCGGCAACGTTCACAGCAGAAGTTGATGTGAAGGTTGATACGTTCATTTCGGCGTTCCGTGAACTGGCAAAACATGCGACTTTGCCTGATTTTTTAGACCAAATGATACGAGACCAGGTGGTAGAAGACAAACAGAGGAAAAATAAGACAAAGGTTGCTAATGGAAAAGATCTAACACTTTCAAAGACCAGAGATATTGCACATCGTGTGGAAAAATGCAGTGCGTGAGGCAAGGGCGTTGTCCCAACGGACTGAAAGCAACTCTACGGCGCCAGCTTCCAGTGAATAAAGATTTCCCGCGTCGCATCGCAGGGCAGCAACTCTTGATTAGCTGTTTTCCCCACCACGCGTGCGCATTTCCCCTACATTATCCCTACATACTTAGTATTATTTTTTTCCCCTGCAAAATTTCGTTTCCCCAACGAATAATTAGGCCTAACTTCGAATTAAATAACTAGGCATAATGACCAGATGTGTAGGCCTTCGTGAATGAATTAAAGGGAATATATATAGTCTTCCCGGATGAACGTGAAAAATGCCAAATGGCAACCCTGGTACAGTGTGCAGATGGCTTGAGTAACATTAACCGCAACAGCATTCTTGAAGTATTGCAATAGTAGTGTGACACTCGATATTAGGTGCACGTATTGTTAGGTGTTACCCTGAAAAACAGCCATTTTGGGAAAAGGCCTTACGCTTGAAATAAAATTAGGACCACTTTTTCAGGGCTTAGTGTATCCAAAATACTCATAGTTGGAAGTCGAGGACCCCAGGTTATGTTATTGGGCCATTTTTTACACAATCCATCAAATGTATGGGCCTCAATTCTTTGTTTTTCAGAAAAATTTGAGGACATACACTTTATGATAAACAGCTTGGCGCATGAATTCCTCACTGTTTAGTGGGGTGCATCCTTCAGATGCGGCTGTACCCAACCAGACTGAAACTAGCCGCGAATTGGGCCTGAAAAGTCATACGCGAATTCGCGGTTGGGAATTCCGAACTGCGATCGAATTCACAGTCGCGAATTCAGTAAAGGGAATGAGCGAAACAATTTACTGCCGTTGGTCAAATTATTAACAGTTAATTTTACCTATTACCTTTTATTTAAATGTACTTTTTATTAAATAATCATAAAGAACATGTCAATGCCCACTTAATTTCCGTTAAGGCGAAATCGCGGATGGTTTTCTGGCCCAATTCGCGGCTAGCTTCAGTCTGGTATATATATGCCTGCCGCCGGTCAAAGGTTTATTTCACTGGTGGACCGGATATACTTATGTACCGGTTAGATTAGTCAGACGTACACCAGTGAAATTGAAGACGTCGGGGACGCGGATCGTAGTACTAGTAACTATAGGCCTACTAAAACTTAAAAGTAGTACATGGTACTACTACTAGTACTAGTAGGCCTACAGTACTACTGTACTGTAGTACTACGAGTCGAGTCGAGTCGATCGAGAAAACACTAATGGCTTTCGAACAGAATAATTTCACCTCTACTACAGGGGATAGTGACATTGTAACAACAATTGTACCTGGGATGGCATGTACATTATTTGATGGCGATCAAGCAAAATGTGTAAGTAAAAATAATGTCAAAACCATAAGTCTTATAATATATTCGACTTCGACTCCTCATAAAACTAGTCATAGCCTACCTCGAGTCGAGAATTCGAGTCGAGAATTCGAGGCGGAAACAGCTATAGGCCTAAGTCATATTTGTCAATTCGATGCATAGATATCGAATCTAGTCCTCAAGGACCAATATCGAGTCCGACTCCAAAAAGGACACCGAGTTCTCAATATTGAGTGTAAGTCTCGGTTCACCGCTCAGGTCAACCCAGCCAGGTCCGATTCCAGACCGGCCATGTCCTATCAAAATTTCAAAATAAAACAAATGCTCAACTTACTTGAGTTTATCATCGATCAATTTGTGAAAAGTGATACACGCAAGTTGAAATGTGTCAAATTTCTGTGAATCATTCATATTTTCTGATCATAAGGTTTATCGCAAATAGCTTTTTACCAACAGAGGGCGCCCTCTTGGGATACGAATCGGAGCATTGCCATTTTGCATTTCCCAGATGTTGAAACTCGGTCAACACGCGCGCACGCGTGCATAACTATAACTGGCCATGAGAATGAAAGTCATAGATTTGCGTCCACCGCCCGCATATCCTGAAAGCTACCACCTAAATTTTTCATTATTTGCCAAAAAAATCATTATTTGCACAAAAAAGGTATTTCCACCAAACAAATTTAGTTCCAAATCATCCACATCAGTAAAACAAAGTTTTTACCAAATTTCCACCAGTATGTGTGCTATAATCATTAGCACATGTTCTCTTACAGTTACAGTCTTAGTCCCGCATACGTCGTTCACAAAAAAGGTCGCATCGCGCTAAAACTGTATGGTAAACTCCGTCCGATCCGCACCTGCAACTGTACTGCCTTCACATGCACAACACGTTCGCTGTTGAGCCTAGTTTATGCCTGTGTGCGGCCCGCACGTATAATGATGCTGCACGTACACAGATTAGAAGAAACATCTTATGATTGCGCTGTTATTAATGATCAATGGAAATAATGAATAATGAAAAAAAGCCTCATGTGTTTTCGAAATTTCCCGGACGCAAATCTATGACTTTCATTCTCTTGGCCTAAATGCATGCACATCAGACATCGACAATTAACGATGCCAAACCAGACCGGATTTTCTTGTTGCCTATTCCGTACTGCACAAAATAATGCGTCACATATTTTTCCTTCAACTTGTGAACATTAGTAGTATGTTAGGTGGGCGTCCCGGACCACTTCTCTAAAATATCATTTTTTATAAAATGATATTAATAAAAAATACTTTTAATAATAAAAAATACATTTTTGTATAAATACAAAACCACTTTTAACGAAAGTACTTTCATTAGAGAAGGTAGATTTTTTTTTAAAGTATTTAAAAAAAAAAAAGATTATGTAAGAAAAGTAATTTTTATAAGTAAATTACTTTTCTTAAAATCTTTGAGCACACAGAGCTTGAGAAAAGTGATCCGGGACGCCCACCTAACATACTACTGGTGGTGGTCTAGCTCTGCTAAAAAATTGAAATAACGAATCGTTATTATCTAGTTGAACAGTAAAGATGATTTTGTGCGAATGGCTTTTAGTTGGTAAAAACGTCAAGTGTTGTAGAACGAGTGTGCGTGATGTTGTCTATTGTCCGATGCATCGATGGCGTATTCGGCGAGGTCAGAGCGTACCCATTCCGTGTTGTAGATGTAAAAAGGGCACAAAAGCAAAGGCGGGTTTGTGTACGAAATGCGCAAAGATATTAAATGTAGCGAGAGGAAAAGCTAGACGAAATTATAATTTAGTGATGAAAGAATTGTTGGTAAGAAAATTATAAATTATAATTATACGGTGGTGGTCTACTCATTACTCGCTCCGCTATTCGCGAAGCTAGTTTTTGATCATCGTAATAATTTTTATTTACACTCACTTTAAACTCAAAAGTTTTTCTATAAGAATTTTTTTTTTCTGCAGTTGCATCTACGGGTTTGTTAGTTTCAGCCGGTAAAGTCGTCGGTTTAACGAGTACATTACGGATTTTTTCTTTCATTTTATAATATTTATCTCGCTCTTCGCATACGAGTACAAATTCTTCTTGAGAAATAACATTGTCTTCGATGGCTTTACTAACGTGGTTTTCGATCGTGTTGAGTTTACTCAATGCTAAAATTCGTATTTCATCGTGTTTTTTAGCTTTTTTATACAATTTATTTTTCGCAAATCTAATAACAACCACTACGCCACCCAACCCCAAAGCTAAACCTTCTAAAGCAAATCCCACCGGAGACGATACGACGCTGGCGATACTGGCTATTCCGATGGCTGCTGCTCCCATACAGCCCATTTCTGCGAGAGTTTCTACTATATTACAAGCGTTGATAATTTTATTATATTTTTTATATACGGCTTCGCGCTCGTTAATTTCGATTTGTAATTCTTTTTGAATGTCGTCGATTTTTTGCAATCGAAATGTTTTAACACCGTCCGTCAAAGGTGGTAAATTCGGATAAAGTACATTCGTTGATGATGTTGAATTCGAATAAAGCACATTAGTTGATTCACTCATTGTTTTTTTACTATAGTAAAAGATTTTAATTTAATGGAACATTACTTATTTTCATATCGTAACAGATTCCATTATCTAGAGAGCCGAAAACAACAAATTGAGCGAAAATTTTGCTACCGCTAGTTGTTGGCAACTTTTCATCAAAAACTACGGAAGCGCGTCTTATTTCAAAGCAAATACCGCATTCTAAAAGCTTTACGTGCTCGTCAAAATAAACCAAACTTAAATCTTCTATAAAAAAATATGCTACATTCGGGTGAATCGTTCGTTTTGAAACGAACGATCGTGAGCCATTACTAGTAGTTATTTTTAACCAAGTTGCAACATTTGGTACAAGTACGCGAATGTAAAAACCCAAACTCCTTCGTCTATACCACTGAAAAAATATTAAATTTTCATAATTATATAATATTTCGTCTTCATCGAAATTATTAACATGTCCACTTTTTTCGACAGTGTGAGGTTGGTTAATTTTATCTCGTGCGCTAGCAACATTTTTATCATTCGTACGACTAGGCCCGTAAATACTCGCCATATTTATAGTATAAAATAATTAATTTAACGGTAAACTTTTAATTTTAATATTGAAACAGATTTTTGAATTTAACGAGCCGAAAAAACTCGCTTCAACAAAAACTTTTCTAACGTTTCGCATTTTAAAACACATTTCATATTTTAAATGTTGAATTTCATGATCGAGAAAATGACATTTTACATCTCGTTGCGGAGAAGGAATATAATAAACGTTGGGAGCGTAATCGCGCGTCGCTGAATGCGTGGCAAAACTATTAGTTTTTATAAACTGCGTAAAAATGCTGCAATACGTAGGCGCGACCGTAAACAAGAAAAAGGGTTGTTTAAACGTATCGTGCCATCCGAGTACGACGTCGACTTTTTCAATTAAAACTACCCTTTGTAAAATTTCATCTCTGTTTAGATATCCGTGATGTTCGTAAATTTCACCTACATCGCCTTTCGTTGATGCTCCGTCGCTAGCTCCAACGCTAGCGACCGTTATACGACTGGGTCCGTAAATACTCGCCATATTTATATTATTTCTACATTTAAAATAATAAGGAAACCGTGATTATGTATATCCCTGCTTTTTTATTTATTTTTTTTTTATTTATTTTTTTTTTTTTAATCTTTATTCATCCTCAAGGGAAATTTTACACTCGCACATAAAATAGCTATACAATTAAAGATTACATCAATATCATGTACAAAAAAATATATATATACATTCAAGATAATCACAATACATACATACCATAACCACAAATACATAAAATTGCATTTGGTATTTGGACTATACACAAATCTTCAATAATCAACGTTTAAAATTAGCATTGTAACATTTAATTGCACGCGGAACAAATGAATCCCGATATCAGTTAGTTCTCAGGATCGGGAGTCTAAGTCTACCATTTACTCCTGTCCTACATTGAACACAGAGCTGACCATAAAGGGGATGACTCTGATCATACTTAACTGACTCCAACTTGCTTTGCAAGACGCACTGATAGACCGAGTCTACTAACCTCTGAGGTTCCCCAATCACCCGCCCAGCCCTCTTTATCACCCTGTCAATTCTGTCCCTTTCCATTTTACTTACATTTCCACCCCAGCAGATCAAACAATAACGCCAAACATTACATAACATTGAGTTATAAAACAACATTAAAATTTCAGTTCGAACATTAAAAGTAGCCATTTTACGAAGACAGTAACTCCTAGTATTTAGCTTTTTGATTACAGTGTCCACATGATCTCCCCAGGTAAGCTTATCATTCAATGTTACACCCAAATATTTATATGTCCTGGTTCGTTCCACTTCAATGCCTCTAATAGTAACTGGGGCTGGAGCCCTCACATTTTTCCGAAAATCAATCACCATCTCTTTCGTTTTTGATACATTCAATTCAAGGAAGTTCTGTTCACATACTTCAACAAAGGCTTCAACCTGCTGGAGATATGCTCTATCATCATCTCTGTCGATCAGTCCGACCATGGCGGAATCATCGGCAAATTTGATAAGCGGGCACATCTCCATGCATGATCTAATATCTGCAGTATACAACGTATACTCGAAAAGTCAACTCGTTAAAAGTGCCGGCTCTTAATTTTTTCATCAACGGGTTTTTATATTGCATGTACATGCTTTCGCCGAACGACGCGTCTTGCAAAGGAAAAGCGTTTAAAATTGTGCAGGGTTTTCCGTTGAAATAATTATCGGTTGTAGAAATCTGATCGCAATGAATGTATAAAATTTTAAAAAGTTGTACGTCTATTTTGTTGTTGTATTCTCCCACGGTTAGAAATTCGTTGTGAAACCCCAGTAAATTAGACAACCCGCTAGTAAATTTAATGGACTTGTTCTCTTGATTTATTTTAAACAAAAAGACGCCCGTCTTTTTATCGATTGTAAACGTGATCCAAGGCGCGTTTTTTACTATAACGTCGATAATTTCGTTAATGTTGTAAAGCCCGGGTTCGATAAACGTAATAACGTCCGGCGGCTCACCCTGCGTACGAACTATTATTCTTTATTTTTTACGCACGTTGTAATATCCCACCCAAATGTTTACGCTGTGTAGTATAATCGAGAGATTGTCTCGTCGATTATCGATAACGTTATCTAATTGAACCGATCCGCCTTCTTTACCGATTTCGATTTCGAACGTATGATACATTTTATTATTAAAAATTATATAACTTTTCTAATAATAAATGGCGTTTCCATTAGCATTCGAGAGTAATTTTACGTATTCGTACAAGCAATCTGGAGATTTCAAACAACCCCTCGATTTTAACGATAGCGATTTAACGAGTATAAACATTTACATAAACAAGAACGAGTTTTTTAACGTTCATTTCAATAATGTTTTCAACAACTACAAGCTGCCTCGCGTTAAAAGTGACGCAGTTGTTGACGATTGGTATTCTAACCCGCTCAAATTTTATCAAAATCAAATAAATTTTGCGACGTACTGCGCCACAACGAGATGCGGCGTGAGTTATCAACATTTAAACCATTTAAACCCTATGATTCGTAGTTTTTTTAGATTTCATGTCTATTATCAAATTAGACGATTGCTCAAAGAAATGAGCTGTCCCGCATCGTTCCAAAATTTTTACGACGCGTTTGCCAATAATATAGACGTAAGCGCATACAAAAACACGTGTAAAGAATTTCACCTTTCTCAAGTCTCCAATTGGAAACAACGAGTCGATTTAAATTCAAACGGATTAGGAACGGCTTATTATTACGATAACGGTTACAAAGCGGTACCCGGAAACAACTACGATAAAAGTAGTTGGAACGTTATTTCTACCGAGGTGACTGATTACGATTATTACAAAACAGCGACGAAAATGAGTTTTGGAGATCATCCTTCGACCTATACGATCGCATTCATTTTACAATCTTCCACCGAGCTCGCTTGGTCAAAATTTATAATCGGCGAGTCTAGAGGTTTTACGGACGTTGGCACCGAACGAATAAACGACTCTATAAGAACGTTCGTTTACGCGATATTGGGGGCTCAAGCGCAAGCAAAAAGCTCATTTTTAGCGGGCGGCACAGGTTTAGAAGCGCAACGCGAATTTATAAATATAACCGAAGCCGAGATTGACTCTCCGGTTGATTTACAACCTAGTATTCAACGATATCAAGATGTTTTACAATACGCTCGCAGTCAATTAAACTTTTGTCTCGGAGAAAATCTATACATGATGCCTAGCGATATGAATTTACGAATATGCACGTACGCATCATACAACAATAATATATTAATCGCGACGGGTGATTTATCGTTGGGTTCAAATTTAGATACAAATTCAACGCCTGTTGTTCCTCCTATTCTGCCGCTAGAACAAACGCAACTACCACAAACCGCTAAACATGTACAAGACGATTCAGAATATCTTTCTATAGCACACGCGCAAGACTCTTTAGAATCTACGATAAAAGAAGACCACGTGTTGGAATCTACAATAAAAGAAGACCACGTGTTAGAATCTACGATAAAAGAAGATGGCCATCAAGAAGAAAAAATTCTTTAATACTTGGTTTTGCGATTTTAACCGGGCTCGGCGTTATGATTTACGAATTGTTATTTTAACATTTTCTGCGTATAAGCTAAAACTAATACTCCGACTCCGGTTAACGCTAGCCATAAATGTTGAGCCGCTAACGTGACTACTTTAGAAGCCGTTTTAAATAACCAACTTACGACCGTTCCTATAATGGCGGGTAAAGCCGCTAAAGCTTGAGCTCCCAGTTTAGATAATACGCTCGCTAGATTTTTTAATATTTTTTGTATCCACTCTTTTACACCACCACTCGGTGGTTTTGGTTGCGGTGGTTTTGGTTTTGGAGTTGGTGGAGCGGGTTTGGGTGGTATAGGTTTTGGTATAACAGAACTTATAGCATTACCGAACGATTCGACGATTAAAGCGATGACCATACTAAAAGCCGTTAATATACTGACTATCGTTACTCCTTGTTCTCTAAATAAAGTTTTAATTCTTTCACCCAACGTTGCGTCTCTATACAACATTTTTTGAACCGTTTCTCTAATTCTATTAATTTGACCACGAAGAACGTAATCTTGCGCATCAATTTGCTGAACCAAAGCTTCTTTTTCACCTTTTAGTTTTCGTAACTCGAGTTTATATTTTTCATCAACGTCGAATCCTCTTTCTTCAGCGTCTTTAATTAATTCTTGATTATTGGCGATTTTTTGATTAACCACCTTTAATTTGGTTAAAAGATTTAATTGTTCACCTCGGTTCGTCGTCATGATTTCATCGAGCGCTAAAACTTCTCTAAACGGAATGTCTGATTCCGTTTGAGTTGTTTCGTTTTCGAGATCAATAACCGTCTTTTCGATAGCTTCTTTTACTTGAGTCGATTTATCTACGCGTTGCTGAGCTGTTTCGATAATTGTTTGCATCGATACATTTTCGCGTTGCTGTTGATCCGTTTGTGTATATACATTTTCGATAGCCGTTTTATCGCGTACAATAGACGCATCTTGTCGTTGTTTTTCCATTTCATCACTCGCTAGTCGTAGTTGATTTTCTCGCGTCGATAAATCTTGTCGTCGTTTTTCTATTTCGATACCATCTAGTCGTTGTTGATCAGATCGCGCCGATAAATCTATTAGTTGTTTTTCTATTTCGGTACTATATCGTCGTAGTTTAGCCTCTTTCGTCAATAAATCTCGTCGTTGTTTTTCTATTACATCACTCGATCGTCGTAGTTGAGCCTCTCGTGTTGATAAATCTTGTTGTTTTCCTATTACATCTCTCTCTCGTCGTAGTTTACTTGTATTTTCTCGCGTCGATAAATCTTGTGGTTTTTCTAGAGGTTTTTTATCTACATGTAGGTGTCGTTGAGTCGATGAATCTAGTAGTTGTTTTTCTATTTTGTCACTCGCTAGTCGTAGTTGATTTTCTCGCGTTGATAAACCTTGTTGTTGTTTTTCTGTTTCGATACCATCTCGTCGTTGATTTTCTCGCGTCGATAAATATAGTAGTTGTTTTTCTATTTTGTCTCTCGCTAGTCGTTATTGATCAGCTAGCGTCGATAAATCTTGTCGTTGTTTTTCTATTTCGATACTCGTTAGTCGTAGTTGATTTTTTCGCGTTGATAAATCTTGTCGTTGTTTTTCTATTTCATCACTCAAAAGTCGTTGTTGATCTTCTACATCTCGTCGTTGTTGATCTTCTACATCTCGTCATTGTTGATCTTCTACATCTCGTTGTTGTTGATCTTCTACATCTTGTTGTTGATCTTCTACATCTTGTTGTTGTTGTTGATCTTCTACATCCCATCCCCATATGAGTTCATCTCGAGTATTTCCTAAAACTTTTTCGTGAAAATCACGTTGTTGAGACGTTTCTAAAGCTTCCTCACGTTGTTGAGACGTTTCTAAAGCTTCCTCACGTTGTTGAGGTTCGAAAGAAGGTGGTGATGGTAACGCTCTATTAAAAGTTGCGCTACTTTCTCTAGGTACATGTAATGGTCTTTCCGTTTCTTTTAAAACACTTGCAAGATTTCGTTTAGTAGTATCGAATATTCCAAAATCTTCATAATTCAATCTAGGCTTCAAACCCTTTAAAACTAAAAATCCACCGCTGTTTAAATTCGTTAATCGAGTCGCTTGGTAGTTTCCGGGTTTTTTAAAATAAAGTACTTTTTTCCCACTTTCGTTTTTTAACCGCAACATATTAGTCTTTTACCTCGGGTTTATATCTTAAATGTTTATAAAAATCATCTACTTTTTTTCTAAGGTTTTGAGTTTCTAAAGAAAAAGATCCGTGTCTTACATCTTCTCGTTGTAGTTCTTTTCGTAGTTGTTGTATTTTTTCGTAATATTCTTCTTCTCCATAATTTAAAAATTCTTCATCCCTAAGTTCATATTCATCTACGGGTTGATTATACATCGGGTCCATCTCAATAAAATCGTGACCTCCTTGCGCCATTTACAATTACTTTTTATCTTTTTTCAATAATTTATAACTCGCGTAGCCTATTATACTCATACCGATCAAAATAAATGTAATTTCACGCGTTTTTTGATCTTCGCTAGGAACGTAAAAATCTTCCAATTGAGGTTCATCGCGTAAATTAAGATGTAAATTTATTCGTTCGTTCGAAACTCGCGAATATTCATTCATAGCATCGTCGATATTATTAAACATTCTTACGGCGCTCGATTCTTTTTGTATTTTTTCATTTAAATAATCTAGATATTTTAAACGCTTTTTACTAAATTCGTCTCTAGCTTTCGAAAGTTGTTCTATCGCTAAATCGTGTCTTGCTCGTTCTTGTTCAGCGTCGTTGCCGCGTAAATTACTAAATCAAAAATTCGATCCGGTAAACGCCAACGCGTTGATTACCGCACCTCCGATCATCATCGCTATAGACACCATTTTCTTTTATAGTTTGTAAATATAGTTTATTTATAGTTTGTAAATATAGTTTATTTATAGTTTGTAAATATAGTTTATTTTTAAAAAGATAAAAAAATTATTATGTTTGTTATTATAAATATGGCTAATAATACGTACGGAGATGTGTTGGACCCATACAGGAGAATAAGAGAACCACGAGGTGTAAAAGGTATACGTCAAAAAGTCGTCATTACAAACAATCCGAGTACCATTACCGAAAATCAATTGTTGACGGTTCGTTTTCCAAATTTAGGAGTAAACGACGTTATAGTCCCGAATACAACTCGATTAGCTTTCAATATAGAACTCGTTAGCGCAGACGATGAAAATAGAACGTTGGTGCAAAACATTGGTAGACAGGTAGAGCCATCATAAAACATATAATTATTAAAATGGAAGGAAATGAAATATTTAGTTTGGACGACGCGGACGTATTCAATTGTTACAAAGACGAATGGTTAACCAAAGATCAACGCGAAAATTTAGCGTATCAAGGAATCGAAGATCCAAACATCACTAAATTAAGAATTGACGCCAGCGATAAAAATGAAAGTGGTAACGCAGGAAAAGATAAAGCCATCGCGGATGCGTATAAAAATAGATATTACATTCCGCTGGATTTTGAATTGTTGACCGATCATCAACCTTACTATCAGTCGGGCATCGGAGATCGATTGACTTACGAACTCGTGTTTAATAAATTTTCTAGCGTGATTAAAAGCACCGACGATAACGCGAAATATATCATAAGCGGAATCTCTTTAGAATTTGAGGTCGTTCACATGCCGGAACTCGCTCGAACGATTAAAAATCAATACAGTAATATAATGGGTATATTGTTTGATCGCGTACTGAGACAGAGCGTGACTCCGTTAAACAAACGCGATACAATGTGGAATATAAATTTAAATACCCCGGCAAAAAGTATGAAAGGAATATTGTTTTTATTCAGAGAACCAAACGAGAAAGCAAGCAACAAGTTTTATAATCCTAAAATCGATAAAGTTAGTATCACCATCGAAGGCGTTCCCAATCAACTCTACGCGCACGGAATGAGAAGGTATCAACATTGGGAAGAAATTTCAAAATATTTCGGCGATTCGAAACAACACGCTATACGAGTCGTACAAGCTCTAAATTTTAGTAACATTAAACAGGAAAATTATTTACTAAATCGATACGGTTTATTTTTAGATTTAAGAACTAGCACCGACAATAAAATACACGGAAGCGGAAGACGAGTACAAAACTTGAGCGAAGGAATTACCATTCAAATCGAGAAAGAAGCTGACGGTGTGGGTGAAATAAACATGTATACTTTTATCATCATGGACACGCAACTAAACATAAGAAACGGGCGTTTTGAATCTGTAGATTATTAAACATCGCGCAAAGTTGTACGATAGCGTGATATTTAAAAAAACGCCTAATATTAAAAGAAAATGTTACCTAAATATCCACACGCCGCGTTAATTTGCGGACAAACGGGATGCGGAAAAACTGAATTTGTTTTAAATTTATTAGAAAATGAATATTTTAAATATTTTAAAAATATCGTTATATTATGCCCCACCATCTTCGACAACGATACGTACAAAAATAGAAAATGGGTTCTAAACGACGATAACGTACACGTTAACGATTTAAACGACATCTCGCTGAATAGGGCTATACAAATTTATAGCGATGCTTTCAAAACGGAAGAAACGTTGTTTATTATAGACGATTGCAGCGCTAATAAACAGTTGCATTATAAAAAATACGACGAGAACAATAAATGTATGATTACCAACCTCGCTTTTAGCGGTAGACACGTACGACACAGCTGTTGGATTCTTTCGCAAAAATATAATAGCGTATTGAAAGATTTTAGAGAACAACTCAAATGGGTGTGTTTATTTTATTGTAAAGATAGAGACTCGTACGAGAATTGTCTTAGAGAAAATGATGTTATTCCGACGGCCGAGTTACGAGAGCGAGCGCGCGAGCAACTGAAACGAGTTTTACATGGCAAGTTGATTTTAAAAACGGATCAGCCTACCGATTATGAAATACGTGACTAAGGGTCGTGAGCAATTACTCATAGGTCAAGAGCAATTACTCATAGATTACTAATAGGTTAAGAGCAATTACTCATAGGTTAAGAGCAATTACTCATAGGTCAAGAGCAATTACTCATAGATTACTCATAGATCAAGAGCAATTACTCATAGGTCAAGAGCAATTACTCATAGATTACTCAGTAATTGCCCATAAGTCGTTAGTAATTGAGTAATTACCCCTATAGGTCGTTAGTAATTACCCATAGGGTTGTCTCGTATTTTAATAAATATTATAAAATCTATTTATAAATATGAATGCTGAACGATTGCAAGTTATACTTACGAACATATCTGCTGAACGAGTAAATGATTTTTATATATGATCTTAACCAACTTATCAATACTGAAAAAGAAAGAAAAAACCTAGTACAAGTTTTAAACGAGAATACTGAAAAGGTAAAAGATATGTTTACGAATATATCTGCTGAACGAGTAAAAGATCTAACGTTAAATCTTAACGAGCTTTTAAACGCCGATGGGTTATCTAAAACTAATTATTGGTTTCTATATTTTTTTATAAATTTAACCGATTATTCTATGAATACGTATAATAAATGGAAGAAGTACATAAACTATTAAACGAAAATCCACGGATGTCACTCGCGGACGACGCTAGCGATACTAGCGATGATACGTCGTTGAAACAAAAACTACGTCTTTTATCGGTTGTAGTGGGAGGAGATTCTAGCAAGTTTTTCGGAAAAGAACTAAGCGTTAGCGATATTGAAGCTTTGTCTACCGAAGAGCGAGACGCGCTGCACACGCAATACGAAACTAAATTAGGTCGCGATATTACTCAGTCTTTAGGTAGCGCCATTATAACGCTGTACGCTAAACTATTAGGATTTAGTTTAAATCGTGTAGATTTATACGGCCATAAATTTCAAATTGACGACGAAGGTAAATTAATTTCGGATTTAGAAAAAGATCCGTTCATTTCTAGCATGCTTTCTACCGTGGCGTGTGAAATATACTATAAGTACGGTATGTTTATCGCTCCGCTCAGCGCTTCGCTTATTACGGCAAAACATTTAAAAAGAAAAGAAGAATCTGGCGTAGATAATGAAAGCTATGGAAGCGAATGCACAACCGGAACAGACGCCAAACGAGAATGCGCAATCAACGCAAGTTGTAGAAAAGAAACCAGCTGCAACGCCAAAGACCGTAACGAAAACAGCGACTAAACCAAAAAACCCAAACAGAGTCGCGGCTGGAAAAAGACTAGCTGAAATTAATAGAAAGAAAAAACTGCAACTCGCTAAACCTGAGAAAATCGTTAAAACGCCTCGCGATAGCGAAACAAATTTTACTCAAAAAGAAACGAGCTACTATTACTATATAGCTATTGGTTTGGCTATCGGGGGTATCGCTTATTTATTGTTTAATAAACCAACTACGATTATAGAACCAACTACGATTAGAGAACCAACATTTAAAAACGAACCCGTTAAAGAATATGTTTCACCACCAACAACGAGAGAACAACGCGTCGTGTTTGAAATGGAATAAAAGTTTTTTTTTTTTAATATTATATTGATGAGTATAAACATGTCTTCAATGCTGATAGATACGAAAACAATCACCGATTCAGTTTATCACAGCGCCGTTATGACTCTTTTAGTCGTTTTATACAGCATGCTCGGTGAAAAAATATTTAAAATGAAACCGGCCGATTTAGGAAAATTAGATATAAAAGACGGGTTAAAACTCACCGCGACGATTGGATTATCCGGTGTGACTCAAATGTGGCTAGTTAAACAAGGAGTTTTACCAAACTCGCTCATGCCCAACGAATAAAAAATATATTGCACAATATTAAATGGATAAACGAGTAAAACTAAAACTTTCAAACGCTTATTATAGTCCGAAAGGATACTACAAAGGTCAAGATGCAATCAGCAAGCTGGCTAAAGAAACAAAGGTGAATGTAAAATTAGTTAGACAGTGGATAAAAAAGCAAGCGCTGTGGCAAATTTATTTACCCTATCCTAAATACATTCCGAGACCAACTTCATCAAATAGTACGCTCGAAAAACCGAATGAGGTTCATCAAGCGGATTTACTGTTTCTTCCGCACGATGTAGTTGGCAGAATTACGTACAAGTACGCATTAACCGTTGTAGATGAAGCCAGTAGATATAAAGAAGCACAACCGTTAACCGATAAAACGGCTACACAAGTTGGTAATGCGTTTGAGAAGATTTACAAACGTTCGTTGTTGTCTTGGCCCGCGCGCTTAAAAGTAGATCCTGGAAAAGAATTTCAGAGTAGCGTCAACGTACTGATGAGTAGACATAATGTCTCGATACAAAGCACGTATATGGGTCAGACGCGCTGGCGCCGGGATCCGGTTTGAGCTTGCGCGTTAACAACTACGTAACCTAACGCGTGACTTCATTAATTAGTGCGCGTTTGTGACGTCACTATGCAGATTTGTGTTGACGTTTGTTTACTTTGCAAAACGACCCTTTGAAATCGGCAAAGTTCTCAAGTTAAGCGGATTTTCCCAAATATGTCGAATCCATCTATTTGCAATTCATATGTTGTTTTAATTAAACGGATATATAAGTAGAGAGCTAACAATTTATTTTATTGCTTGCTGATAAAATCTCGTCACGCTATTTTGCGGTTTGAAGGTCAAGTTCACGTGCAATCCCTATGGGAATTTGATCTCTACACAAAGTATATGGGACATGCAAATGAATAGCGAGGGTGCACCCATTCCGTGAAAATTCAATTAATACTTAAAATTTTCATGCCAAGACTTCAAACATGAAACTTTTAATGGCCCATATGAAATTAAAATTTATTTTGCATAATAATTATTATTATAAATAAATATACATTGGTTTTTCTTTGACAGTCGACCAGCAAAGACCACATACCCATCATGTCAAATTGTTTGCATCACTTCGGATTATTATTAATGACCTAGCAGTTAAAGTTTTGATTCTCGTTTAATTTATTTTACTAAGGGGTACAGTAAAACAACATTCAAAGCAAAAACATGACAATCTTTACGTTTATTCTTACAAATGCGCAACATATTTATTATGATCAAATATAAACTATACACTTACTAGAAAACGACTGTTCTCCTAAATCATTTGAATTTAACCAAATTAATCATCCTTTTGATAACTTTCATTATTTTTATTGTAGAAAAAGGGCCTAGGATCATGGGGATGTGGAACTAATAATTATACATTTAGAGGAAAACAGAACTTGATTTTCTCTATTCAGCAAGTCATTTCTGTAATATGCTGCTTCAACTATTTCATTTACATCTTTTTCTAAAAATATAATTTTTTCTGATCAGACTTTATCAGTCACTAAATTTGTAAATGTTTACAACTAATTTCAATCATCCTGGACACTCATCTATGGAGAGTTTCTGAAGTGGGAAAGAATGTCAGATCCGACCGCCACTTTTTAAGGGCTTTTTGGAATTATTTTGCAACCAGTTTAAAAATTATATTGATATTTGTTGGTACAGAAACCGAAAACTCTTTAAAATCCACTTTTATTATGGTTTTCGGACTTTATTTCCTATCTAAAAAAAAATCCTTCAGAAAATAGAATGATCCTAATTATAGTTGCCACTGCGCATGTACAATTTACAAGATCAGACTGACAGGGTCCTACTAATTGCCGACCCCTGCCGACATCTACCGACAACTCTTAAAAACCTACCGACATCTCATTGGGTCCTACTAATTGCCGACCCCTGCCGACTTATTGTTCTCCTTGGTTACCATCACCCTCGTGTATAATGGTACAGTCCATGTCGTATCTCGAGCGCATAAGAGTTGTCGGTAGATGTCGGCAGGGGTCGGCAATTAGTAGGACCGGACTGACATGACCGAGGAAGTTATTGTATATCAAAAAATGTCTGATTTTTCATGAAATAAATATTGTGGAATAATTTGAAGTATATGTCCATCATCATCCATATGTTCTCCACCTTACGAGGTAGGTAGGTTTACTTTATTGATTATATTGAATGAGAAAAAGTGGCGGTCAGATACGACATTCTACCCCTGAAGTGTCATCCATTATCTTGGTGTGCATCAATAGTTACCAATTCCATTCATCCTACAAAAGAAAGATAAGTGAAATTTTAAATAAGTAAAAACATTTCATGTCAAGTTACACAAAATCATGTCAATATTTATCAGCCTTTAAGTACATTAAGTTACAAGTATTCTGTAATTTTTTTGATAATTGTCTTCAATATCTAAATACGATACTGAGTCAAATAAGTGGCCGACAGTTCTAAAATATACCTTTTCATGAGTATGAATACAGATAAATGTATTACTACTAGGAATACAAGTACTAACTCTGGTTGCTACTCCCCAAACTCTTAGTCTTTAACAAATGAACCCAAAAATAATAAATTAATAAATAAAACATTCTTAATTGTTTATTCTACTGTACCTGATTATCCTTCAAAATGTTGCAGTTCCATCTTTTGGAGTGTTTTCGTCATTCAAGTTTGCCGTTTGTACATCCTCCAATCTTTTTAAAAGAAATAATAAGGATACAATTTTATTCAGTTTGTTTATTTTTGGTTTAATTTATTCAGACAGGTCTAACAATATAAAAAAAATTAATTGGAAAATGATAAGCTATTTGTTTCCTATGTCTGAATAAAAAAGTTAAAAACAGCTGGCTGTATAACAGGTGCATTTTATTTTTATAGGCTACCATGTTTGTCATGTTTTTTTTTAAATTAAAACAAAACATGTCCATGAATAAAATCTTGTTTTATAAATTATAGTACTAGTAATGTAGGTTTTTGGGCAAACCTAAAACAATAGAATTACCTGAGTGAAAGTTGTAGTTGCAGTACTACAATCAATATCAATTATCATACAATGTCTTGACACCCGAAACCGGGGACCTGGCACGCTGGACCGGCACACCAACCCGTAGCACATAGGCGCCAGATATCAGCAGTCTACACCATGGCGGCCCCCTGCAGTGCGGAGAGTTGCCAAAATGGCGACCACCATGCTTTAGCCAGCTCAAATTACAGGAAGTGGACAATGCTGGTCAGACCATGGAGGTCAGACCAGTACCAGCATATCCAACGATAAGAAAGTCCTTTCCATGATGTTCCACATAAAAGAGTAAACATTGAAATAATTTTGTTGTTTCAGAGACGTCCAGAAGAACACTTAACGTTAGTGATGTACATGTAGATATGGCTGGAATTTTAATCCAAAAAAGGTGAAAAAATGCAGTATTCATCGAGGTAAAATCTACCGTTAAAAAATAGTTAGCTCGGTCGAGTTAACGATAACAATCTAAATCATGTCCTCTTTCATCAAATTTGATATGTCAAATAACTCTAAAAATCCGCTTTTTCTTATTTTGTATAAATGTGTAAAATCATAAAAAAGTTGAAAATTTTTGGGGTCCAAAACTTTGAACTTTTGTAAACATGTCTAGGATTAATATTTTTTGACGTTTTAAAAACTAAAAGTATTATTGAACATGCCTTCTCTCCGTTGAGAGGTCATAAATAAACTGTCAATCAATAAACGTCACTGTAATAAGCTTCTCTTATTGGTGAGTCATTGTTAAGTCTTTCTTTGTTTTAAATATGAATAATTCATGAAGACTAATTAGGTACGTCACTCAGAAGCCATTGCCACGCCCAAATTTCAGTTTCTTCCAGCTATGTGAGTACGTGAAAGAGGGGAAGCTGGTAATCACAGAGCTCAGGGTATGGTGGAGCGATTTAATAGAACTTTGAGTGAAAGATTATTTTCACATCAATACGCGCAAGAAATAGCGACCGATACGAGAAACAGAGAATGGGTTAAAAGACTACCTCTAGTCGTAAAAGCGTTAAACAACGAGACGACGCGACTAATTAACTTAAAACCAAAAGACCAGCCTCCCCGACTCTTGTTAAATCTAAAGAAAAGAGAATCCCGAGCAACAGCGTAGTTCGGTATTTGTACGCGCCCGGCGAAGGTGAAAAAGATACGAGACGCTGCACCACAGATCCTATATGGAGTATAACGGTATATAGAATATCTAAAACGATGAAAGCCGCGAATCAACCCATCTTGTATTACTTGGATGCGGGACCCGCTCGTAGTTTTGTAAAACAAGAATTACAAATTATTCCTAGAGATACAGAAAATCCTCCAATCATGCCGTAATTGTAATTGTTGTTAAACGATCGTGATTGTAATTGTTGTTAAACGGTGAGACCGTAAGCTCGAGTGCCTATTCCGTCTTCTAAAATGTGCCTCTTTGTGTCTAAAGGTGATAGCGATATTTTATTTATCAGAGTTGTATATAGTCGATGTTTTTCGTGCCTAATAAAATTCATAGGGTGATGTAGAGTATTTTTCAGAGATAAAAATTGTTTATAACGGTCGTGTTTAATGTATTGTTCTAAAACTTGTTTTTTAACTCCTTTAGCTTTTCTTATTTGTTTTTCGTCCGATAAAAGTATCGAATACATTTTGGGTCTCAAACAAACAACTTCAGAGATTAGAGTTCCCGCGGTCTCGTCTTTCATTTTACCGATCACTTTTTTATTTTTTTCAGAAAATAGAAAATGACGCTCATCATAATTACTAAAATCGTATAAATGCTTGTCTTTTTTCATATCTTTAAAAACATCACGAGTTTTAATTGCCAACAACAAGCTATCCGTATCCGTGTATACCAACTCGCACCTCTCGCCGTATTTCTTCTTTAATTGATTGTAATAAAAATCGTACATGAAAGCTTTAGATAAATCCAATATGCTCATTCCTATGTAGACCGGGCGGTTGAGAACTAGTTTTGTTTTGTGCATGTGAATCGCTACTAGATCGTTATCGAAAATCCTCGCCTCTGCAAAATTTGGTTTTGAGATGAGCGCGCGAATTTGATTTTCCGCTTTTTCATCGTTTAACCGCTTCAAATTTACGTTGACGCGTTTTCGTACGTTTTCCATCGTCTTTCCGAAAACTGAATTGTTCATGAGTTTGTATAAATCTTTTTCAAAATCGCTCGTCGCGAGTTTTCTGAGCAGAGTGTTTTTATCAATGTACGATTTCATCCAACACGACTCGTCAAATTCTAAAACGTGATGAATTCTAGTCAGTTTCATACCGAGTTGTAAATACAATCGTAAATTACGATAATGAAGCACGTAGTTTTTTTTTTCATATAAATTTGGAACTAATTTTACGACGTTTGGAGCCGGTTTGTCTTTTAGTAAATTCTTTTGATACGGTGACATCCATTCTTTCGGCACTATCAACGACTCTGGCGCGAGTGGAAACGCGTTGTGAGAATCGTGTAATTCTTTGGGATATTGTAAATCGACTTCTAAAATACATCCTTTTTTATTTTTTAATCCTTGGCTCTCGAGTTTGTCTATTTGTTTATTTGTCATCCATTTAAAATTACCCGTCGGTAAAGGTTGACTCATCGCGTAGCCGTATTAATTATTAGCGTCCAAGTACGTGATGTAACTCGACGGTTTCGATTCGTCGTAGTCGTCCAAGTAAACATTATTCGCTTTAGCGTATCGTTTACTCACCATACACGTTCCTCCTCGCGTACCTTTCTCAATAAATAAATGCATGTCGAAGTCTGTGAGCAATTCTAAAGTTTGTTTAGAATGTTTTAATAAAGCGTCCCAACTCAGACCGGGACTAGTATAATAATTAGCCGGATCTAAACCGTATTGTTTAACGCAAGTAGCGCGAAAATTTTCAAATACGTCCGCCAATAAGCAAGTATCGGTACGCACGTATAAATCGTGATAATCTCCTAAATTTTTACAATCAAAGGTGTGAAATACATTCTTTGCGTGCTCGTATTGTTCTTTAGTAATGTGTTGGTCGTTTAAACTGCTATAAAAAGATTCTTGTAAAGGAAGACGCGTCTCTTTAAATTTTTCAAAACTATCCATGTACTCGTAAGGATAAATACCCTTGCTTTTTAACAGATTAAATTTTTCTAAATCAGGTTCTAGTTTAGTTGTAATCGGAAAAGAATTGTTTGATTTTACGAGTTTATCCAACGACGCTAATAAAAATTGAGCGCTGTCTATAAATCGTAATTGCCCGATTGAAAAAGAAATATACTTTTCGATATTGTTTGGAATGCACCTTAGATTTCCGGTCGTTTGACTCGCGGCCTGCATAATGAGATGAGAATCGTATCCTCGCAAATTATGAAATACGACCGGAATAAAAGTTTTATTCGGTTTTAAACTCAGTTTTAAATTACAATGATTATGCGCCGCGTCTCGATAGTTACCGGTAATGTGACAATGATCTCTTACCGAGTCGCCGTCTTTAAAAAATGTCTTTTCGCATATCCAACACTCGCTGGCAGAGTTGTGATCTTCTACATCTTCTTTAGTCATGCGTAAATTTTTAGGGTTTTTAATCATCTCGTTGATGGTTTTTGTTTCTTTTTCTAATTCATTTAAAAAATGTTTAGCAGCATCTTCTCCCCTGTACGTAATGGGAGAACTACTTTCACCGTCGCAACAAACTCTAATATACGAATAACCGCAAACGACGTGTTCTTGTAGTTTTGTAGTGTTGGTAGAGTTTTCATCGACAATCTTTTTAATAATACTTTCAAAGTCGGCGTATATTACGAATGAAACTTTCATCTTTTTATGAAAATTTATAAATTTAACCGTATCGTTTTTACCCTTTTCCGGCATCACGATTTTTGTTGGTCTGTCGTTTATTCCCTTACACATTTTTACGTGATTTTCGAGATACGCTTTTGTCGAAAAACCCTGTAAACATCTCAAACAAAAATGCTTACGAGGATTGTGTTTCGTTTGATCGTGAAGTAATTTATTCACATCTTTAATCCAAACGTAGTGAGATTTAGCTTCTTTATGAATAAATAATAAATTTATACGATCCATCTCCGCGAGTTGATCGCTGAGTTTATAAACTAGTATCGTTTTTGACTCGCAACCAAAAACGTTTATCGCTATATTGTTTTGTTGTTCTACTCGCTTAATTTGGTTAATCGGCGTAGGAGCATCTATATTATTAAAATTAAAACCGTCTTCAATCGGGTACTTGGACATTCTATCGACATGATCGCTCGCTGGAAAACGATGAGCGCGTAAAGCCCACCTCAAACAATCGTCGTCTTTGTTTTTTACGTTAATGCACGCTTTTTTATTTTTAATGTAATCGCATAGCTCGATATAACTACCACCTCTCAAAGGTTGATATCTCGCGATGGTGATGTTCATTTCTACGATCCATCCACTACGCTCTCGCGTATATTTTTCTAAAGCCTCTTGAATTTGTGAAGAAACAGTATCGAGTTCTTTTTCGATATCATCCAAGTTCAATAAGACAATTTGTTTATTATTATGAAAATTTGGCTCGGCAAAATCGATCGTGCCGTTTAAGTTTTCTTTACGTAATTTAACGCGTATAAATATCATAAACTTGAACGCGGTAAATTCTCGCAAGTCTATGGTTAACTTGGTGATAATCTTTGGTTTTACCGCCCGCCAAAATATATTTAAATCTTTTTCTTTGCTATGGTTCAGCGGAACCGTCATTGTTCGTTCGCGTAAATATCTGCCACCGTCTTTTGACGAGTTAAATCTTAACTCTGTTTCTCGTCCGTGAAACCTTTTAATAGCGTTGATGTAGTCTTTTTTTATCAACCGCTCTCTTTTACCCGCGCCGTGTAGTGGTAGCTCAATATTTTCAACCGTTATACGCTCTCTCAATTCAGCTAAATTTAATTTATATAATGGTTTTTGTTTTTGTCGTTTTATATACTTTTCACCGCGTTGTAATAACTACGTTTATCTACTTTATTATTGTTGTTTTGCACGAGAATTATTCGACCAATGTGTTCTTGAGCAAACTCTTTCAATTCTGGTAATGTGTATTTAGATAAATATTTTGTTGTCATCTTTATTATTAAACTAGATAATAACGATTCGTTATTTCAATATTTTAGCAGAGCTAGACCACCACCAGTAGTATGTTAGGTGGGCATCCCGGATCACTTTTCTCAAGCTCTGTGTGCTCAAAGATTTTAAGAAAAGTAATTTTCTTATAAAAATTACTTTTCTTACATAATCTTTTTTTTTTTTTAAATACTTTAAAAAAAAATCTACCTTCTCTAACGAAAGTACTTTCGTTAAAAGTGATTTTGTATTTATACAAAAATGTATTTTTTATTATTAAAAGTATTTTTTATTAATATCATTTTATAAAAAATGATATTTTAGAGAAGTGGTCCGGGACGCCCACCTAACATACTACTACATTATTCCACGAAAATACAGTGTAATATTCATTTTCAACACCTTACCTGTATCCTTTATCTATTATTTATGTTATCCTTCTGCCATAAAGTGACATTTTGATCCAAAATGTTTTATGTGCGTTTGAACAAATCTCACTCATCTGACACAATTTCCGACTTTTTTTGGCGCTAGCACCACTTGATGTAAAATGTTGCCTGTACTGTATTGCAATAAGCTAGGGAGGCAAATAAGGTACCAAAATGAAGAAGAAATTATGATAAATTAGAATATACAAGGGCGCCCCATTAGATGGCAGCACCTCCACAACAGCTCTACATTTTGCCTCTGATATTGATATTTTTTGCTGGATGTTATCATCAAAACTTGAACCAGTAGTACAACATACATGTACCATCAGGATACCACTGGACTATTTTTTATGTCATTTGATGGAATATTCTGTCTGCTTTTGAAGGAAATATATCTTGTATTGCTCAACTGCAGAAGGACCAGAGTAGTAGCATCATACTACATGTACTACGTAGTGTTGACCTGTTCAGCCAACCGTGTCTGTGACTCATCAGCTATATTACATTATACTGCTATTGTTTGGAAGGATGCATTACTGATTGCACAATGAATGCTCAGCAGGTTTTAATCACCTTCTTCCTGCTCTTGAATGGACCACCCTGCTGCCTGTACCATCACATAGGCTTGACTGCATGGAATTATAACTCTAGAAATCAACAACAACTTCATCACCTCAAATATCTTGATACTCGTATCTCTTACTATGGAAACTCATCTTCAACTTTATTCAGCTTGATTTAATTGTATCTGGTGATATTAACCCAAATCCAGGTCCAAGTCTAACTGTTCATAATGACTGTGAAGCTAGCAGTAATATCCAACCCAGATTAACCTACAGTCCTCAATACCTTACTTCATTAAACACTTATAAACATTCCAAAGAAGACCTATTACCCAAACAAATCTGGAATACCATCACCTCGCTCGGAATAAACTCTACCGGTCGTACTAAACCTCGTGGAAAGAGAGGTGGTCGTCGTAAGCGTTGGCCCATTCCAGATGCTACCGAACTTGACAACTGCCTCCATCGTATTCCTGTTCATACATGTATCCCGCCACGCATTAAACAGAATTGCCAAGATCAACCAAGAAAAGCCAATTTGTCTAACTTGAAACCTGTTCTCCGTGAAAAATATGACAAATTGAATGTGGCCTGCTGGAATGCCCATTCAATTAGAAATAAATCTTCTATATTTTTGATCATATTATGGACAAGAATATTGACATTATGTTCATTGTTGAAACCTGGCTACACAGTGACAACCCAGTTGTTATCTCTGCTTGTACACCAC
>CM055833.1:20057640-20082606 GCA_029582265.1 Zoroaster sp. YZ-2022 | reverse complement strand
TATGATTCATTGTGTATGAGGCCCCATTTTCTGTCAACCTGGATCCGCCCCTAATAAGGTTAATTTTGTAAAACTTTCTGAAATTGCCTTTAGATAATATCTCAGATATTGTTTAAATATTCAAGGAGGAAACTAATTGTTATTTAAAGAAATTTTAAAGAAAACATTGCACCCAAGAAATACAATAATGCATACACAATGCATGGTTATCCATTGCAAACTGCACAGAAACATCATAGACGAACCGAGTATGTTTAAAGCTGTCATTTTGCAGTGGAGTAATATTTTTCAATTTTTTTTCAGAAACATGACCTCTGCAATATACTGGATGTCCTTAGTGTGTTCCCAAGTCAAATTGAAAAAAAATCATCTCTTTAAAGGGTGCACCCCACTAAATAGTGAGGAATTCATGCGCCGAGCTATTTATCATAAAGTGTATGCCCTCAAATTTTTCTGAAAAACTAAGATTTGAGGCCCATTCATTTGATGGATTGTGTAAAAATGGCCCACTATCATAACCTGGGGGTCCTTGGCTTCCAACTGTGAGTATTTTGGACACACTAGGCGCTGAAAAAGTGGTCCTAATTTGATTTCAAGCGTAAGGCCTTTTTCCAAAATGGCTGCTTTTCAGTGTGGACGTTTTCACTACTGTAGAGGGTGGTTTTCATTGGGATGAGAATAACTCCCTGGAAACCTGGACTTTAGACAGTAAATAGAGAAGAAAATAAAAGGTTATATATCGATTAATATTTTTTCTTTTGGTTTTAAAAACTGTGGGACTTCTAAGTATTTTTTAATGATTTTTGAATATTTTGTATTTAGCACTGTTTACTATGGGAGTTTATTTAGTGGGGTGCACCCATAACGCGTGAAACTCGGAGTTACAACTATACCAGCGTTGCACTAGTTTTACTACAAGTATAATATGCTCTGTTTATGTGGCATTGAGCACTCTACTTCAAGATAGACCGCTACATTTAAGTACACACACACACATATATATATATATGTATATATGTATATATATATATATATATATATATATAAACTAAAAATTTGAATTATACGGGGGTGTCTATTAGGTGTAATTACCCGCTCTGCTAATATTCGCGAAGCGAGTTTTTCATCGTATGATTTTTCTATTGTAAAGTTTACTTTAAATTCAAAAGTTTTTCTATGAGTTCTTTTTTTTCTTTGTCGACGACTGGTTTGACATCTTTTTGATTATCGACGACGACATTTTAGGCGTAAATTTATTTCTGATGTTTTCTTTCATTTGCGAGTATTTGTCTTGCTCTTCACAGATTAAATGAAATTCTTCTTGACTTATAAGACCGTCTTCGATCGCTTTTGAAACGTGGTTCTCGATGTTGTTGAGTTTTCTTTCTGCTAAAATTCTAATCTCGTCGTGTTTTTTTGTTTTTTTATTTAGTTTATTTTTCGCGTATCTGATAGCAAACGCTATACCACCCAATGCTAAAGCCTGTCCTTGTAAAACGTATCCGATCGGTGCTGCTACGACGGTGGCAATGCTGGCAATTCCAGTGGCTCCTGCTCCCATACAGCCTAATTCAGCCACCGTTTCTACGACGGAACAAGTTTTGATGATTTTATTATATTTTTTATATACGGCCTCTCGCTCGTTTCTCTCTTTTAAAATTTCTTTTTGAATGTCGTCGATTTTTTGTAAACGAAACGCGTTTACGTTTAGCCTACATCATGGACATTGTTAGAAGTATCTATAGACGGTAAAATTGGATAAACTCTCGTTGTTTCGGTAGAGACGCTCATTATTCTATTAATAATAAATATTTTTTTTAAATTCTCTTGATGGTGGTGGTATTGGAAAACTTTTTATTTTTATATCGTAACAGATTCCAGTGTTTACGTCGCCGAAAAACTTTACTTGTGCAAAGTTTTCGATATCATCTCTATTTGCTGAAACGTAGCATAATCCATATTCTAAATACTGCGGTTCATCTGAAAAATAACAAAAATCATAACTATATAGGGATTTGAATAGCACCCGTCAAATCATCACTATGTTCGGTTTTCACGATAGAATAAAAATTATTTTCACCCCTAAGTGATTTAGTATATACTGAATAAAATGTTAATCTTTTAACCAACAAAATTATTTCATTTAAATTACTAATCCAAAATATTCTTAATTTTAGTTCTTCATTAAAATATAAATCTATCTCGTAAAAGTTCACTCGGTTCAATGTGTCCAATACGTTCAACGATGTTAAAATTAGATTTTTGTGTGCTATAATTATCACAGTTGCTCCAAAAAAGCTAGGTTGTACGAAAACTTTTATGTTTTGTAGCAAATTTCGTATTCTAAATGCTGCGAATCGTTGTTGAAAATAATTTTTTTATCTCGAGCTGGAGAAGGAATATGAGATACGTCGGCTACAAAATTGCGCGTCGTCGAATGAGAATAAAGACCATCGTCTTTCATAAATTTTACAAAAATTGAACAGTATGCGGGTGATTTATCGAACGTAAAAAAGGGTAGTTTAAGCACACCGTACCATCCGAGTATAATGTTAAAATTTTCGACTAAATTTATCAAAGGTATCGTTTGTTGAATTTCATTCGGTTCGATAAATCCATGACGTTCGTATTTAAATGGTTCGGTGACGAGTTGTTGTTGTCGATTAACGACGTCGCTTCTTCGACTAGGGCCGTAAATACTTGCCATATTTATATATTAAAAATACATTAATGTTTTTATTTAATTTCGACGGTTAAAATAACTGGCATACCGTGATTATTTATGTCTCTGCCGATAGAATCTTTAATTTGAAAAGTCAATTCGTTAAAAGTACCGGTTTTAAGATTTTTTTGCAACGGATTAGAATATTCCATCCACATACTTTCCCCCAACGATTTATCTTGTAACGGAAAAACGTTTAAAATAGTACAAGGTTTACCATCGAAAAAATTTTCGCTCGTAGAAATTTGATCACAATGAATGTATATTATTTTAAAAGGTTGCAAATAAAGTTTTTTCCCTTCGTGCTCTCCCATAGCTAGTAATCATTCACAAACCCGAGCAAATTAGCTAATCCAGACGAAAATTAAATTTTTCGTTTTTCTTGAGTAATATTTATAAAAGATTTACCGAATTTTTCATCGACGACGAACGTGAGCCAAGGGGTGTTTTTTAAGACAATGTCGATAATTTCTTTTATATTATAAAGTCCCGGTTCGATAAACTCTTTTTTACGCACGTTATAGTAACCGACCCAAATGTTAATACTCTTTAAAGAAATGGTGAGTTTTCCGTCTCGATTATCGATTGTATTATTTAATGAGATTATATTATTCAAATTGTTAATTTCGATCGTATGATACATTTTTATATTTAAAATGTATAATTTTATATTTGTATTATAATAAAAAATGTCGATTACAATAGCATTTCAGAGTAATTTTTCGAAACGGTATCCACAATCTGGGGATTTTAGTCACGCTGAAGTTTTTAGTGCGAGAGATTTGACGAATATGAATATTTACGTTAACGAAAATGGATTTTTTAACGTAGAACTCTATAATCCATTCGAAAAATACAAGTTACCTCGCGTTGATAGCGACGCGATTGTAAATGATTGGAATTCTAGTTCGCTAAAGTTTTATCAAAATCAAATACATTTTGCAACGTGGCGCAGTACGACGGGTTGCGGCGTGTGTTATAAACATTTATTCCATTCGAATATGATGATTCGTAGTTTTTTTTTAGGTTTCACGTTTATTATCAAATTAGACGAATACTCAAATAAATGAGTTGCCCCGAACCTTCAGACACAATTTGGAACGCGTTTGAAAATAATATAGACATTGCCGCGTATAATGAAATATGCAGAGAATTTCACGCGTTGTCAGTATCTACTCATTGGATACAAAAACTAGAAAAATACTCGGGAGGTTTAGGTACGGCTTATTATTGGAAAAATAGTGCGTGGAATGCCGTACCGGGTAAAAACTATGTTGTTACGCGTTTAATCAACGGCAAGTATAATAAAAATGTGAATATTATGAAATTTAACAGTGACGATAAATATCAGAATCATGACGATTTCTATGGTTTCACAAGAGATACTACGGTTGGATTAGATTATAAGGATCACATAGATTATATGAATATCGGTTATATCGAGCAATCTCCTCAAAGCGAACGAGGTTGGGTTAAATTTATACTCGCGAATAATTTAGCTCAAGGTTTTACGGATATTGGTACAGAACGAATTAAAGATTCTATAAGAACGTATGTTTACGTGATATTGGGAGCTCAAGCTAAAGTTGGAATTCTTACACCGGGTGTTGGTTTTGATGCAAAAAGATTATTTATAAATATTTTAGATGCTTCGATCGAATCTCATGTAGATATACAAAAATCTATTGATAGGTATCAAGATTCTTTAGATGACACTAGATCGCAATTAAACTTTATGCTTGGAGAAAATTTATACCTTATACCATCTGACATGAATTTTCAAATAGGTTCGGTAGTTGGATACAATAACAATCTTAAATTTGCAATGTCTGATTTATCACTCGGTTCGAATTTAAACACGAATTCGACACACGTTCCGCTGTCTGATAATACTCAAGTAGGTACACCACTATCTATAAATGCTCAACAACCACCAACATATACGTCACCAACCTCAGATACTCAACTCACTACACCCATCGAGACAGAAGACGTAACTGATGTAAGTGTTAACGAAACGTCTGACGCTACTCATCAAGATGAAACAAAATGCTTAAATTTTTGGTTTTGCTATACTCGGCGGCTTGGGCGTTCTTATTTATGAGTTGATAACGCGAGGGTGACGCTGACTCTGTATATATATAAGATAAAATTAAAACTCCGACTCCGGTTAAGGCTAGCCACACGTGTTCCGCCGTCCATCCAACTACGTTTGAAATTGTCTTAAATAACCAACTTATCACTGATCCGATGATACCTGGTAGAGAAGTCGCGACTGATAATCCGAGTTTCTTTAACAGATTCGCTAGATTTTTAAAAGTTTTTTGTATCCACTCTTTTACACCACCACTATCACTTGGTGTTGGCTTAGGTTCGGGTTTAGGTTGATCTAGTAAGCTAAAAAGAATTTCAGTATAGCTTCGCTCTTTTTCCTTTGCGGCTTGCGAGAACTGTTGTGCATCAATGTCTTCTGGAATTGGTTTTTCGATATTACTAATATTTTTTGAGTCTTTTTAGTTTTTGGAAGTAATCTTATAATGTTTCTTCTTTCGCTTGTACTATTTATACCTAATGCTTCATTAATATATTCAGTTGGGTTTTCGTGTCCTTTTAAGGCCGCTCTATCTTCCATTCTTTTTAGTGAGACAAAATCAGATTTGTTACCTATACGCGTTAAATTTACATCATCGTAATAAAAACCTTCAACAAATCTATTATTATAATCCTGCCGATTTTTAAAACTTATTTTTTCATTAAGTTTTTTCGCCTCATCACTACTAACATAGTGAAATGTTTCACTATGTTTTATTATTTCACCGGGTTTATAGCCTTCAACATAATACTTACGTAATTGGTGAATCCTATCGTAAATTTTTTTTGCTGATGTATTAAAAGTACTTTCTCCTCTTTCTAGTCTTTCTTGGGCTTCTCTTTTTAATTTATCTCGGCTTTCTCTTTCTAATGCTTCAAGTTAATTATCATCTTCTAAAGCCGTTTTTTGTTGTTGAATTTCAGTATCATCATATGCATAATCGTCTTGTTGTTCTATCGGTGGATCAAAATCACTCATTTCGTACCCTCCTTCCGCCATTTTACAATTATTTTTTATTTTTTATCTCGCTTCAATAATTTATATGTCGCATAGCCTATTACACTCATGCCTAAAACGATAATTAAAATTTCTATCGTTTTTTGATCTTCGTTAGGAACGTAATAATCTTCTAGTTTAGGTTCATCGTATAAATCTTCTGGTAAATTATATTGACTTCCGGTAACGATATAATATTCATTCATCGCTTCGTCAATGTTATTAAAAGTTGTTTGAGCATTTGTTTCTTTTACGATTCTTTCGTTTATATAATCTAGATGTTTTTTGTACTTTTTATTATATTCAAATTGGTCTCTATTAAGTTTTTCTATTACTAAATCGTGTCTCTTTTGTTCTTTTTGTGGGTCTTTTTCGCTATCACCTGTTATCCAACCTAATAATTTACTTCCTCCGGCGAAAGCAACTGAGTTTAATACGGCGCCACCGACCATCATTCCTAGCGAAACCATGTTTTTTATAATTTATAAAACTTTTTTTTTTAAATAAAAAAAAATAATGTTACATGTTAAATATGAGTCAAGTATTCGGTCACAAACTAAATCCGTACAGAAAATTGAGAAAACCTTGGGCATTAGTGAAAATCAATTGTTGACGGTTCGTTTTCCAAATTTAGGAAAAGACGACGTCATCGTTCCTGGTTCATCTCGATTAGCTTTTAATATCGCTCTCGAATCTGCAGACGATGAAAATAGAACGATGGTACATAATATAGGAAGAGCCATCGTGAGAAATATTTCCATCAAGATCGAAGGAAATGAAGTGTTTAGTTTAGACGATGCGGACGTGTTCAATTATTTTAAAGATAATTGGTTGACGAAAGACCAACTTTCAAATCTAGCGTTGCGGACGTGTTCAATTATTTTAAAGATAATTGGTTGACGAAAGACTAACTTTCAAATCTAGCGTATCAAGGAATCGAAAATCCTAATATAACTAAATTAAGAGTAGGTGCCGGTGACGGTAATGCAATAAATAACCGAGGGAAAGACAAAGCAATTGCGGATACTTTTAAAAATAGATATTGCATTCCGCTAGACTTTGAACTATTGACCGATCGTCACCCGTTTTATCAAGTCGGGTTAGCGGATCGATTGAGTTACGAACTCACGTTTAATAAATATTCTAAAGTTATTAAAAGCACGGACGATAATGCTAAATATAATATAAGTGGAATTTCATTAGAATACGAAGTTGTCACTAATCCGCATCTCGCAGAAACGATTAAAAAACAATATAGCAAGGAGATGGTGATATTGTATGATAGAGTCTTGAGACAAAGCGTAAAACCGCTAAACAAAAGCGATAAAACGTGGAATATAAATCAAAATACACCGGCAAAAAGCATGAAAGGAATATTGTTTTTATTCAAAGAGCCTGATGTAAAAGAATCTTTTAAATTTTATAATCCAAAAATGTATAAAAATTTCCATTACTATAGAAGGAGTTCCCAATCAACTTTACGCGCAACGAATGCGCAGACATCAACACTGGGAAGAAATTCATAAATATTTCGGAGATTCGAAAGAAGAATTTGGTATAAGAGTAACTAAAACTTTAAATCTATCGAACGTTAAACTCGACGATTATTTACTAGATAAATACGGTTTGTTTTTAGATATGAGAAGCAGCGACGACAACAAAATGCACGGAAGCGGAAGACAAGTAGAAAACTTATCCGAAGGAATTACCATTCAAATGGAAAAAGAAGCGGAAACCGCGGGTGTAATATACTGCTACACTTATATCATCATGGACGCGCAACTCAATATTGAAAATGGACGATTTTTTAGTATGAAATATTAACATGTTGACTATTATTTAAAAACCATGTTACCAAAATATCCACACGCTCCGTTAATTTGTGGACAGACCGGATGCGGAAAAACAGAATTTGTTTTAAATCTATTACAAAAAGAATATCATAAATATTTTGAATATATTGTCATATTATGCCCGACCGTAGCAGTAAATCTCGCTTATCAAAATAGAAAATGGATTTGGAACGACGAGCGAGTGTACGTTGATGATCTGAGCGATTTATCGCTAAACAAAGCGATAGAAATTTATAGCAACGTTTTCAAAGAAGACGAGACGTTGTTTATCATTGACGACTGTAGCGCGAGTAAAGAATTACAGTATAGAAAATACGACGAGAATAATAAATGTATGATCAGCCAGTTGGCTTTTAGCGGAAGACACAGCTGTTCTTTCACAAAAATACAACAATGTGTTGAAAGCTTTTAGAGAGCAACTAAAGTGGGTGTGTATATTTTATTGTAAAGATAGAGACTCGTTCGAAAATTGTCTTCGAGAAAATGACGTCATACCGACTAAAGAGTTGAGATTACAAATGCATGAAAAATTAAAACGAGTTAAACATTGTAATTTAATTTTAAAAACGGATCAACCGACTGATTACGCGATATTTGACTAGGTCGTACTAGGTGACTTGACTAGGTCGTACTAGGTGACTTGACTAGGTTGTACTAGGTGACTTGACTAGGTCGTACTAGGTGACTTGACTAGGTCGTAGTAGGTTACTTACTAGGTCGTAGTAGGTTACTTACTAGGTCGTAGTAGGTGACTTGACTAGGTCGTAGTAGGTTACTTACTAGGTCGTACTAGGTGACTTATTGAGATTATATAATAATACTATTTATATATAAATATGCTCGTCGAATGTTTAGTTGGATTTTGTGTATTTACAAACTGTTTGATTCTCGGTGGAGTTGGCTTTTTGATTCATAAATATTCACACGTGGATAATGAAATTATAAAGCCATTAAGATCGGCAAAAGAAATTTTAAATAAAAAAAATATTTCAAGTATTCTATGAAATAACGGAACAAGTTGAGAAAATTTTAAACGAACAGCAAAACAAATTTTAAATAAATTAATTTCTCGCATTATATATAATAATGGAAGAAGTTGAGAAAATTTTAAATGAAAAACCAACAACTCCTGTTGAAAATATCGTTTTACCGTCTAGTCAACGCGTCGATCGTTTGTTAGCCGTCGTAGCCAGAGGAAACTCGAAAAAATATTTCGGAAAAGAGTAGTATTAGTGAAATTGAAGCTTTAAATTTAGTCGACCAAGATAAATTATACGTACGATATGAATCGAGATTAGGTCGCGATATGATACCTTCGTTAGGTTCATCGATTATAATTCTTTACGCTAAAGCATTGGGATCGAGTTTAAACTTTGTTGATGTGATGGGATACCAGTTTACGATCGATGACGAAAATGAATTAATTACAGATTTAGAAAAAGACCCACTCATTTCGAGTGCACTTTCTTACGGATTATGTGAAATATACTACAAGTACGGAATATTTTTAGCACCGATCGCAGCAACGTTAATTTCAGCGAAACATTTAAAAAGAAAAGATTCTTGTTTAGATTATAAAGACGATGGAGCAGCAAACAGAGATAGAGAAGCAAGCAGAGATGAAAAAAGAGACGTCGGTAGTGACGGAAACACCGACTAAAATAAAAAATCCAAACAGAGTCGCGGCTGGTAAAAGACTCGCGGAACTTATTAAAAAGAAAAAACAAAATTTAAAAAAGAAAGCAGTTGTCGAAACAAATTATGTAGCTAGCGTAAAAAAAAGAAAACGACGACGATAAAACAAACACATTATACATTGAACTAGGAGTAATAGGTTTAATAGGTTTAGCATATTACATTTACCAAAACTCTACTAAACCTAAAGAAACTGTTGAACCATCACCAATAAAATCAACTGTTGAACCATCACCAATAAAAGAAACTGTTGATTCAATCAAAAATAATGTTAATGTTTTCAAAATGGAATACAAAATTAAAAAAAAAATATTGTCTATACTATAAAATATGTCTTCATCAACAACGATAGATACGAAAGGAACAGTCGAATCAGCTTATCATGGATGTGCAGTTTTAGGGAAGATTCTGATGTGGAATTATATAAAATTAAAAATCATAATAATGTTTTATTATACACCATAAGTTCGATGGTAGTTGCAGGGTATATTAGTTACGAAATTTTTAAAGAAAAGTATTATTAATCAAAACCACTCACACTTTTTAGGGTTGAAGGACGTTGGTTGAATTTTTAAAAACAAATTTTAAAAAGAAATATTGTCTATACTATAAAATATGTCTACGATAGATACGAACGGAATCGTCAATTCTGCTTATCAGGGAAGAGTCGTAGGAATTATAACCGTTATTTATAGCATGGTTGCAAAAAAGTATTTAAAATAAATCCGGCCGATTTGGGAAAGCTTGATGTAAACGACGGTCTTAAACTGACGGTGACAGTCGGGTCGGCGCTAATGACGCAAAATTGGTTGGTTCAACAAGGAATTTTACCTAAAAATATTATGAATTCTCCTACTTGATTTATTTGTAAATTTTAATGGATAAGTGTACTAGATTAAAACTGCTTATTATAGTCCACTTAATATATATAAAATAATAAATGGATAAACGAACAAAACAAAAACTCGAAAACGCTTATTATAGTCCGAAAGGATACGACAAAGGTCAATCGGCGATCGAAAAATTAGCTCGAGAAACTAAAGTTTCAAAAAGTATAACTCGACAGTGGATAAAAAAGCAAGCGCTGTGGCAATTTTTTTTACCGTATCCTAAATACATTCCGAGACCGACCAGCTCGAACTCGATTCGAGAAAAACCGAATGAGGTTCATCAAGCTGATTTGTTGTTTCTTCCTCACGATACGATCGGTAAAAAAGTTTACAAGTACGCGTTAACAATCAGCGACGAAGCGAGCAGGTACAAAGAAGCCGAACCGTTAATCGACAAAACCGCTGTGCAAGTCGGTAACGCGTTTGAAAAAATTTATAAACGCAGTTTATTAACTTGGCCTAAAATTCTCAAAGTCGATCCAGGAAAAGAATTTATGGCGAGCGTCAATACTTTAATAAGTAAAAACAACGTCAAAATACAAAGAAGCGAGGCAGGTAACCACAGAGCGCAAGGTATAGTAGAACGATTCAACAGAACTTTAGCCGAAATATTGTTTTCTCATCAATACGCGCAAGAAATAGCAACGAATGCTAGAAATAAAGAGTGGGTAAAAAGATTACCGCTGGTCGTAAAAGCTTTAAATTAAATAACGAAGAAACTAGACTTATAAATTTAAAACCTAAAGATGCTATTAAACAAAAATTTGTCGAGCAGAATCCAGCCTCTCCAGCTCAAAAATCAAATGAAAAAAGAATCGCTTCGAACGCGTTAGTTAGATATTTATACGCACCCGGAGAAGCAGAACAAGATACGAGAAGACGCGCTACCGATCCGATATGGTCCATTAAAATTTATAACATTAAATCCTCTATGAAAGCTCAAAAATCAACCTATATTGTATTATTTAGAATCGGGTCCCGCTCGTAGTTTTGTGAGAGAAGAATTACAAATTGTTCCGCGAGATACAGAAAATCCACCTAAAAAATTATAACTTCCGTAATTCTCGAAAATCAAATAACCGTATGGTAAAGTGTTTATTCCATCTGGTAAAATATATCTCTTTGTATCTAGCGCATCTAACGTTTTTTTCTTTACGTTTATTGTAAAAATCTTATGATCCTTCTAATAAAATTCATAAAATGATTAAGCGTTTTATTTGAAAATAAAACTTGTTTAAAGTCATCGTGCGCAATTTCATTTTTCAAAACGTTTCGTTTTACACCTTTTGCCCTTTTGATTACTTCATCATTCGATAAAAGTATCGAGTACATTTTTGGTCTTAGACCAACAAATTCAGAAATTAGAATTCCTACTGTTTCGTCTTTTAATTTACCTGGTACTTTTTTATTCTCTTCAGAATATAAAAAATGATCTTTAGGATAATTACTAAAATCGTATAAATCTTTATCTTTTTCCATGTCTTTATAAACGTCTTCTGTTTCAATCTCGAGAATAAAACTGTCTGTATCCGTGTAAACTAGTTTGCACTTGTCGCCGTATTTCTTTTTTAAATGATTGTAATAAAACTTGTACATGTACGATTTAGATAAATCCAAAATGCTCATTCCGAGGAATACCGGTTTGTTAAGTACGGTTTTTATTTTATTCATATGAATCGCCGCTATATTATAGTCTTAAATAATCTTGTAATTAGCATAAGTCGGCTTTGCCATTGCTTTAAGCATGCATTTTTCGTCATTTTCATCGTTTAATTTAAAGAGATTCACGTTAACGTGATTTCGATCATTTTGAATCGATTTTCCAAAGATTGCATTATTCATGAGTTTGAATAAATCTTTTTTTAAATCTGACGTTGCATTTTTTCTCAAATTCGTATTCAAATCGATGTATGATTTCATCCAAGGTGATTGATCAAATTTTATAACGCGATGAATTTTAGTTAGTTTCAAACCGAGTTGTAAATACAATTGTAAAGTCTGATAATGAACAACGTAATTTTTTTGTTAAACAAGTTGGGTGTTAATTTTTTATTTTTTTTGGTGCGGCTTCATTCTTTAAAAGCTTTTGCTGATACGGTGACATCCATTCTTTTGGAATTTCTATCGACTCTACCGCGAGTGGAAAATCCTTATGAGAATCGTGTAATTCTTTAGGATATTCCAAATCAACATAAAAAATGTAGCCCTCGCTCGATTCCTTCGAAATTGATTTTATTTCGAGTAAATTAATTTCATCTTCGGTTAACCATTTAAAATTTCCAGTCGCGAGGAATTCACTCATCGCCATTCCATACTGATTATTCATGTCTAAATATAAGATGTAAGTCGAAGGTTTTGACGGATCGTAATCTTTCAAGTATTTATTGTTTGCTTTAGCGAATCTCTTTCCAACCATCGATATACCGCCTCTAGTTCCTTTTTCTATCATTTTTTGTATATCGTAATCAGTTAACAATTTTAAATTTACGTCTGAATGTTTTAACAAAGCGTCCCAACTCATGCCAGGACCCGTATAATAATGAGCAGGATCCAAACCGTACTCTTTTAAACAAGTGGTACGAAAATTTTCAAACACGTCTGCTAATAACCAAACATCCGTATTCATGTAGTTATCATGATATTCTCCTAAATCTTTACAATTAAATTTCTTCCAAACGTTCTTTGCGTGCGAGTATTCTTCATCGGTAATGTGTTCTTTGTTTAATCTACTATAAAAAGCTTCTTTTATAGGAAGACGCGTTTCTTTAAACCGTTCGAAACTATCCCTGTAATCGTAAGGGTAAACACCTTTCTTTAAAAGTACCTCCCTTTTTTTCCAAATTTGGTTCTAACTCTTTTGTAAAGAGAAAACAATCTTTTTCGATTGTTTTCACGAGTTTATCGAGCGAAGATGGTAAAAATTGAAAAGTGTCAATAAATCGCAGTTTTCCGATCGAAAAAGCAATGTACTTTTCCATGTTGTTTGGAATACAGTTTAAATTTCCTTTTACGCGACTCGCACCTTGCATGACGAGATGAGAATCGTATCCTCGTAGATTGTGAAACATAACTGGGATAAATGTTTTCTCGGGTTTTAGACATAGTTGAATATTACACTCGCTATGCGCTGCGCCTCGATATTTTCCAGTCACGTGACAATGATCGAGTACTTTCTTGTGACCTTTGTAAAAAAAAAATTCACAAATCCAACACTTGCTAGCTTTTTTATAGTTTTCTTTATCCAAATTCGTCATAAAACATTTTTTTGAAACTTTTTTTGTAATATTTTAACAAATCAATGATCTTGAATTTTTCTTTGACAATCTCATCTAAAAAGTGTTTAGCGGCATCTTCTCCTCTAAACATATTGTGTGATATAATTTTACCGTCGCATCGCACAATCACGTACGAATACCCACAAACGATGTGATCTTGAAACTTTTCAGTGTTTTTTCTCACATCAAGCCCGTCGTCGTCAGTCTTTTCAAGTATGCATTCAAAGTCTGTGTATATAACAAAAGGAACTTTCATAATTTTTTTGATATTTGTAAATCTCATCGTATAGTCGGTCCGTTCTCAGATTCATCGCAATTTAATATATGATCTTTTAACAAGTTTTTTTTTGTATAACCGTGAAAACATATATCGTACAAATGTTTTTTATGTCCGTCTTTTGATTGATAGCCAAGTAATCCACTTAATTTCTTAATCCAAACGTAGTGTGATTTAATTCCTTCTTTTTCGTCTTTGTGAATCAATAATAAATTTATACGTCTCATATCATTTGGTTGCTTGCTACGATAAACAAGTTGTAATTTTTTGTCTTCGTAAAATATAACATTTATCGCCAACTTGTTTTGTCGTTCTACTTTTTTGATTTGATCGATCGGAGTTGGAAAATCGATACCCTCAAAATTTAATCCGTCTTCTTTCGGATAGATAGAAGGTCTTTCCCAATCATTTTTTTCCCCCTTTTTTTCTTTTTCTTTTTCTTTTTCTTTTTCCGCATAATAACGAGCGCAACGTAATGCCCATCGAACACATTCGTCGTCTTTGTTTTTTACGTTAATGCAGACATGTTTATTTTCCATCCACTTGTCTAGCTTGATATAAGAACCCCCTGCAAAATGTTGACGTTTTGAAATTTTATAATCTAAACTTTTAATACGATCTATGATCCATCCAGAACCCCTGTGCGTGTGGTTTTCTATTTTTTCTTTTATTATTGCATAAGCTCGCAATAACATTTCTTCAATCTCTCCCTCGTTGTTTATTTCTAAGAATCGATGATTTAGAAATAAATTCATCTCGATCGATCCCACCATTTTGATGAGGTTTATAATAATTAACCACTAAAGCTATCATAAACTTTATTCCTGTTTGTTGTTCTCGCAAATCTAAAGCCAACATTTCTACAATCTTTGGCTTTACATCTCTCAAAAATACATTTACATCTTTTTCTTTGCTATGACCGTACGGTACGGTTATTTTTCGTTGACGTAAATAACTTCCGCCGATAATAACTCGTCTGTCAAATCTCAACTCTTTATACGCTCTTTTAATAATCTTGATGTAGTCTTTTTTCAAAAACACCCCTCTTCTTCCGCTCCCTCCTGCAGGTAAACGAATTTCTTCAATACTTATACGTTGTCTTCGTTGAGCTAACGTTTGTTTCGATAATGGTCTTTTTTTAAATCTTCTTTTGTATCTTTTTACTGCGATATACCATGACCGTTTATTTATTTTATTCGTACTACTGTCTGGTAATACATTTAGTCTTTTATTAACACCGTAATTCTTTAATTCTCTCAACGTCCACTTTGATAAATATTTTCCTTCCATCCTCTTTTAATATTAATCTACATAATTTAAATTCGTTATTTCAATTTTTTATCAACAAAAAACAATATCTTTTTTTTAATAATTCTAAATCTAATAAAAATACAATCAAACCTCAACGACCTTTTTTTCACCTCATTCATCTTTCACACTTTCGAACGAGCCTCTATTCTTTTTTTTCTCAACATCTCCCTAATACCACACAGCAATTGTTTTTCTTTTCTTTTTTCTTCAAATTTTATCAACCAAACCTACCGCCTCAATCACGTCATCCAACAAAACCTATGACGTCATCAACCAAAAATGCGAAATGCACCAGCATTGGTAATTTCTCCTCTACTACCCGTTTTCCTATTGGGTTTTATGCACGGACCCTCAACTCAGTTTTTGTGTAAAATTCTTCGAAACAATACCTTGCATTCCGAGTGTGGAAGGAGCGCCCCATCCTTTCAATTGAAACATTCCAGATCAACTGCATGGGGGAATGGTCTTTAAATTAGTAATCGTCGGCTTCACTTAATACAAAAACCATGTACGTGCATGAGTTTACTTTACGAATGAGACAAACAACGTATATGGAATGACTTTGCCATGTACCTCAAGTGACTGATGAGCCAGAAACCGAGGAAACTTGATGTCGGCCTAAGTGTTTATGAAATTCATTCGATGATACTATGGAGCATGACCGAGGAATTGATTAAAATTTTGTGGAAATTATCCTCTACACTCAGAATTAGGAAACATTCCACTGAAGAATGCTCAAAGTTATGTGTTTACCTGAATGTACTGTAACTCTCGCCATAGTGACTTACAGCACGGAGGTGTGCATGTTTTAAAAGACTCAGCGTGAACGCGCCAAGAACCAAGACGCCATCTTGAAAGATTATCCTTTCCACAGAGCCCACGGTTTGGTAAGTGACGTCCTTTTCTTATCCAATATCAATAAATAACATACCATAATGTGCTCAAAAGCATTCTTGAACTTAGTATACCGTTGGTTATTTATTGGGATGTAATGTCGGATCTGTCTGTAGATATTTATGACGCTTTCTAGGGAAAAATTATACCGAGCAAAATCTATACCCAAAGATATTCGGGTATCCGTCAGCGGTCAAAACCTCGCAAAACAGATGGAAATAATGTAGAATACAATTACAACCGCCATTTTTATAGAGGACACATTCAATATGGGTTTTGGGGTTTGTTAACTTTTAAACTCTGAACTGGACAATATTGAGTCATGTGATCACTTCCAATGCATTCTGGGAATCCAATACGGCCACCATTACGTTTAAATGTAATAACTTATATTTTGTCCCAATCCTGATTTAAGTTTTGTTGCCCAATGTATAAATTTATGTCATCAGTAGTACCATGGATGTTATTATATCTGGTCAACACATGGTCAAATTTAAAATAAAAAAAATTGAGCATTTAATCAAATAATACACCCTTTACTGATCTCATAACAGTTTTAATGAGTTCAATATTCAAACGACAACTAAAGTTATGACCTTTCAAAGACGGTTCTAAAACCCACAAACGGATAAATTAGGCTTCAAAGTTGGCTATGCAGTAAACGTAAATCCCTTGAATTGAGGTGAAATTGACATTAAAGTAAAAATAGTGTAAAAGTGCTTTTCATTTCTTTCAAACCAAGATTTTTCACATAAAGGAGTTATGGTAAATTTTTACGTAAATCGGTCCATAATACAATATGTGCGTGGCGACTTCCGACGGGTTTTCCCCGACTGCCACACATTTAATAATCATGTTTTTGGAATAAATTTACCCAAAATATTGCTTATAGCGCCCTCTAATGGTATTTTAAATGTCGTCACATTGTTGCCTGTACTGAAGACAACATTTGTGCCAAATGTCATAGCCAACGAAAATTAAGGAAGTTATGGGAAAATACAATTTTTGACCAAAAATGGGGAAAATGAACGAAAAATGGGTATAACGCCACCTGACGGTGACCTATGAAAGTTTGTATGGCCTCAATCGATAGATCGCGTCAAACAGAACATCCCTACGAAGTTTCATGAAAATCGGCTGTTGAATACAGAAAATACGGAGGGGGAACTATGAGCACCCCCCCCCCCCCCCGCCAGGTCTGAGAACGAAAAAAAAAGCCCAGGCTTTAAGTCACAGTCTTTCCAGCTTCATCTTTTAATAACACCGATCCTAGGCTTACAAAGCGTTGACAAAGACTTATGATCTCCTCTAACATAAATATTCAAACTACCGGTAAGAAATAAAATTGGCTTGCGTGTTTGTACTCACCCTGATAACAGATGAAAAGTGGGCATGCGCAGTTCTACAGGGGGGGGCTGATGGTGCCACCCAAACGTTTCTCTAGCCCTACCTCCCATCCCACCCCCATATAAATGCTCTGACAAAGTACCAAGTTTGCATATTCCGCAGAAGCAGAAATTTGTAAAATAATTCACCAGTTTTCTACTTCACAAGACGAAAATTCCACTTTAGTATAGGGCCTATGAATACGAAAAATCTTGCTTTTAAAAAAAAAATAATAATAATTATTATTACTATTTTCTCATTAACGATACAACGTTTTTGATAAAGCAGAAACTTTCTATTGGTTTCTGTATGTGTCTATTGATTCCTATAGTATGGATCCAGATTCAAAAATATTTACCAAAAATTATTGGTTTGGGCCCTAAATAGTCGCGTATTCATTTTATTACCTCCTGAAGGCCTGTGCCCAAGGATGCGAAGGGTGGGCCCCGTTGCCGGAAATGTCAAAGAATTGCCTATTGAGTTCTGAATTTCGAACGAGCTTCACGCCTTCGGCGTCCGCGCTGCAAGGATCCACCATGACGTTCTGCGGTGAAGTAGTAGTCCACAGCTGCATAACCTCCTGACCACAGTGTGCAGCGCGACGGTTAAGGGTCGGGAACAATAATATGGATGGGGTGATGCAGAATGCAGAGTTGCCGAGCTCTTTCACATGGGTGAGTGTGCAGTGGCCTTCTTGTCTTCAGATATACTGACTAGTCTATTTACCGACTCTCTGATATATCCGTCTTACACCCTATAGGCTAGTAATGTGTACAGTCGATTGATGAACATTGAAAGTTCAGTACTTTTTAGGTCAGTATGCACGTTTCTATTCACTGTATTATGTTTATAAACATATTGACACCAAAAGCCTACAGGTTATAGCGGAGAAATATTGTCTGTCTTCTGTGTTGATATAACGTTCGAGAGGTACGTAATAGAACGACAGATTGTGACGAGGGAAAATCTAAAGGGAATGGCATTAGTTTCCCTTCAAACGTGAGAAGAAGATCGTGAGAAGATATTTATGACATGAGAAGATGTGAGAAGATGTTTATGACATGTTGCTAACATAATAGTATTCTTGGCATGGAGGAAGGAACACGTGGTCTAAGTTTTGTTGACGCAAGTCTCAGTAAAAGTGGTCTTGTGGACTACTGTGATGTGTCTTGTTATCATGAAATTAACCATGAGTACCTGACTCGAGTGCTTGGAGCACAAACATGTTAAGTGCATTTTTTGGCGATTTGGTGGTTTTAGCATAATATGTAAATATAAATGGTGATAACGTTCCATGGACCAAGGATGTTTACTTGGCTATGTTTTCATTGCTAAATCTGTTCCTCTGATATTCCTCAAAACAACAATTTTGAAATTCTTAGTGATTATTTACTGACAAGACAAAGTTCGAAACTTCTCCGGTTGGAGAACTTTCCAAGTTTGTGATCAGTATTTCATGTTATTAAACAAAAGTAGTGTGACCTTATGGCTGTTATTAAAGTCTTGTTTATTTTCTTTCATTATTTTTATACAGTACTTCAGACACATTAAAATGAATCTTGACATAATAATGTCTTAATTATGTTAAGTGCATACAAGATAAATGCATGCAAGTGCAGTTGCTGAAAATATGTTTTTGGTTAAGTTTTGGAGGTAAAATCACTCTCAATTTAAACGGTACTATTTAAACGTAAACCTGATTTTTGACAATAGTCCAAACTTTGAATCACATTTTTCTCAAAACGCAAAAAATATATTTAACAAGTTTGTGTTCCGAACACTGGACGTGGTGTAAGTTTTGTTGACGCAAGTCTCAGTAAAAGTAGTCTTGTGGACTACTGTGATGTGTTTTGTTATGAAATTAACCATGAGTACACGTAGCCTATTCGCACCGTGCATGAGCTGTTGAGGGCACATGTTGTTAGACCACACTGTGGGCGAAAGGGCAGCGATAGTGCGTCGCGTTTAGCGTGTTTTGCACTTGATGTGCGTACGTGCGGAATATCTCCAGCGATCATTGGCTGGTAGAAGTACACGTGCGTTAGGTAAAACTTGTAGCTTTACATGGTGAGGATGATAAGTAAGACTAATTGCGGTGACACCATGTGGAATCTCAATTGAGTAGTAATTAGTTCTGAAAAGAACTGGAGGTACAAATCGACGTTTCGATCAGTATGCTCTGATCGTCCTCAGTGCGTTAATTAGTACCATAACATACGCGTGTAAAGTGCCACATAAAGTCACTATCATCAAAACACTGGGTGTAAATTCACCTCTAGAGGACTTCGTTGTGCACTGAGCGGATAGCCCGGTGGTATGCGCACTCATCCTGTTTTAGTTTAGACCTCATGGAGATCAATGTGTCGTCTGTAGACGATGTGACCTGTCACGTCACGCTACGTCAAAACGGGATGCGCGCGCATACCGCCGGGCTGAATTGTGCCGTTTTGGTTAAGGCGTGACGTCACAGGTTACATTGTCTATCATGTGGCCAACAATTTCATAGAGCCGCTTAGCAGTAAAATATGCTAAACAGATTTAATATTTAATGTTCAGTTTAAATAACACGGCTACGTTCGATTAAAACTGCCTGTCAATGAATCTCTGTAAAACCATGGTAGTTTTTCATTTGACTTGGCTAGCCTTTAGTCAAGGCCCACCGGCAACCCACTCACGAGCGTGGTCTTTTTCAGGTGTGTGTGTTTCGGGTTACCGCGTGCGCCTTGACTAAAGGCTACCGCTAGACTTGAATTGATGTGCTGATAATAATGCCGTTATACACTCATGAACTTGTTTTAAGGTTTACATTTTATTTCAATGTTACTCATATTATACATGTACAGTATATAGTATAAAGACATAGCATAACACCAACAATAATGTACATCGGAGCATTGTCAGACAACATTTTTCAAGATGTATTTCCCAAAGCAATTAATTTTGTATCCATCAATCGTCATGTTTGGTGTAATCTGTAAATGCTTTTTTCAAGAATGGGGCGTGTTCACAATGGTATGATAGCAGAGTAAGAGAATAAATGTATTTATAATGACGAGGCGTGATACATCCATTAGGCCTATTGTTTTACTAATGGTACCCGTGAATGATACAAAATTAAATATATCATCTTTTGTTAGTATACCGATGTTTAGTATACCGATTAAAACACGACTGCCTTTGGAATAGCGAAATACCTTTAAATGGACCGTGTACACTCTAAAAACGGATTGGTTAAAAAACTACCAATTTAAATGGTTAACAATATTTTTATTATTTTAACCAAGAGATTGGTCAACAAGTCACAAATATAATGGTTATTTGGCAACCAATTACCTTGGTCACAGAATGTTTGTAATTTTAACCAATATATTAGTTGTTTTATAAATATGCAAACAAGTAGGCGTGGCTAGAAGTTGTACAATTTCTTTGAAAATATAGTGATAGATTTTTAAAATTTAACATTTTAATGTAAATTGTTTGTGTTTTTTCTTGTATAAATTATCGAAGAATTTGTGAAGATTATCAAATGTATAAACACAACATTTTCTTTTGAACACAAAAATGAAACAAAATGGAAAAATATACAAATTCAGTAACTATGACTGAAAAGATGATTGAACTTGAACTATATATGGTACATAATGTATGTTATAAATTATCCAGGAGTCAAGCTACGGGTGACAGTACTTCAATGGACAAAGTTGTATGTATATTGTATAATGTATTTAATCATTGATGCCATTGATAACATTACTGCAATTAAGCATAATACAGTTGTGCAAAGGTACAACAGTTTTAATTAACCAGTTCGCGTCGGAGGCCGTGTATACACGCATTTGTTTTTTGCACCACGGATCGGAGAGCGTCTATACACGCCAGAGGAAACTCCGGAATATTTGTATGCATGCTCGGTTGACGTGGCAACGAGCCGAGTGTACAGTGCCATGCGCTGTGGAAGCTTCCATTAACGTGTTTGTGTGGGGGAAAAGAAACCCGCACAGGGGCCCAGAAAAACATTTTTATTCCCGACGCGAACTGGTTTTAAAAATGCAGAAGGATTTCTTTGTCACAACCGTAATATTGGCTAAAATGACCAACTCTATATTGGTTAGAATTTATTGGTTAAAAAGGTAAACAAATTTAGATTGGTTAATTTGACCAAGATCTTGGTTGGACACATATCTACCAACAACAATGGTTAAAATTAAACATTATATCGGTTATTTTAACCAATCAGTTTTAAGAGTGTATATAGAGACCATTGGTAAAAAAAACGTCTGTAAATGCATCCGTAATTTACCAGAATGAAGACATGTACAGTAACAAACATGTGAAAGTTCATTTCATTGTGTCATTAAAGAGAAAATGCATTCAGATTACGTTGTGTGCACCAGTCATTCTGATGTGGAAAAAGGCCGTGCTCCATTTCAAATTTGTCGAGTGGCATGGTAGCCTAGTGGTTAAAACGCTTGTAAACAGAAGGTTTCAAGACTAGGTTTGTCAACATTTTCATTTAAAAAAAAAAAAACATTTTTTTAACTACAAAATTTATTCAGAGATAATAAAACTTTTGTTGTTTAATTTTCCTTGTGACATAACCTCTATGAAAATGGTTATTTATAGATATTTGCTTAAATCCCCTCTTTAACTGAAAATGAACACGTTCTAACCAATACATATACAACTGCCTACATATAGTGTATGTAGACAATATCTTATAAGCAAGACATGAGCAATTGAATCGCAGTATATTATACAAATTATTCTCAAATTAAACATAAATAATTCGGTGAATGAATATACATCACAATGAAAACTGTATAAATGATAAAATAGAATATTTACATAATAATGGTTAAACAATAACATTTACAAATCAACAGAATGCCAACAAGAAAAACGTGATATTTTAGGCACATCAGCATGTTGCCACTCACATTAATTGTCATTTATACTCGACTCTCATGACTATTCATACCAAGATATAGATACCGTCATTTATGGTAGCGTCTTTTCCTCCAAAGGTTTCAAAGCACTTTGGCACATTTTTGCTTCAGGCGTAAAAGGGACCTACTATTCCTGAGTCTAGCCACGTTCCGCGAACAATTCATGGAATGGTCTCCCATCCATGTACTGACTACGGTCAATGATGCTTAACGATACAAACAAAACAAGGATCTATATCACATTGAAAGACACATCCATTAATATATTCTTCTGATATATACACATTTGAAATATATATTTTGTACAACCATTAATTAAAGGGAAGGTACAATATTGGTAATTACCAGATTATCAAACAAATAAAAATATTCTACAGTGGTACAGACCTTAAAGTTGGTACACATATCAATTATACTGAGAAATTATTTCCATCGATGTGCTTACAAAGGAATTGTTATGTTATGTTGAATTTACACAAAGTTGCCGGATGACACAACTTTATGTAAAACCATAAAAACATACAAATTATTAACAAGTTTTTCGTTGTTATCTAAACAAAATATTAAAAAATCGGCACATTTCGGGATGAAACATTCAAAGGTTAGTAATATGATATATTTCTTGAAACTATAAGGTTGAAATTAACGTACGCTACCAAATAAATGATGTACCTTCCTTCAAAATTTCAATTTGTTATTTACAATTCATCATACGCCACTGCCCTGGAGTAGGCTATGAATGTGTAAGTACTTAAGCAAGCCCTATTAATTGAGGCCAAATTCGTAAGCAGGACATTTTATTACCTTCTGTCCGTACTTTTTCTTGTTTATTTTCAGTGTAATTTTTCAGATGTATCACCCATGTTTTGTTCGCTATTTTACCAGCAATTAATGTACATTTTTTTAATTGAAAAATTGCTGAATTCCCGTGTAGAAAGGAAAACCAATTCTTTTATTGGACACGTTCACAGTATAAGAAGCATACGTTTTTACAATAACTGCGTCTCAAAATTTATTTACGGTAAGTCTCACCATTAGTTCTCACCATCGTCACGATCAGAGCAATCTTTCATCAGGGCATGGAATCGGTATCCTAGTTTAAGATGAACAGTGACTGAAAATTACTGGGTTCACATATGCAGCAGCAGTGATAATGACATTATAATTTTCAATCACTAAGTTAAAGTAAAACTAGTACACCAATTCCAAACCCTGATGATTGTGACGATAATGTCCCTTTAATTATTGTTAAACCTGACATATATGCCGTGGAATATCTTATTTCAGGGATTTAGATTTTTCTTTTTAAAAGGACCATATAAATTCACAAGGACCATTTCACACAGCACTCGGCAATCTTTGTAAACCTAATTTAAACGTGTGGCCAAAAAAATACACGGCGGTACGATATCCGTGCAGATCGGCGATGTTTTTCTGATACTTTTTAGTAATGCTGTGATTTTGAGTTTTAAATTTAGAGTCAAGTTTTACGTTCTAATGACATTGTACTACGTGCTCGTTGGCGTTGCGTTATACCGTCATTGAATTGAACTGTCTATAACAAATTATGCAGTGACTACTATAACCGTGTCGGATATGTTCCTGAGAACTCGGCACGTTTCCGAAAATATTCTATAGGCCCTATACATGGTCTATAAAGATTTCGCATAATATCGTAAGCTAAACTTGCTGGTTCTTAATCATCATATAGGACATTACTCTTCTTTGGACTGCAGCACGCGAGTCTCTAACACTCTTCGCAGTCAGTGAAGTGCCTTGCCGTCGAAGCATTATGCCAGATGGATGACTTTTTACTTTGCCTTTGAAAGACAGCAACATAACATTTTCTTAGTGTAGAACCTATGTGACGTGCTCACAACGCACAGGATTATTGGGTTAATAACTGAGTTTATCCGCAATAAAAAACGCGATATAATTTCAAGTACAGCGACCACAGGAAAGTTTTGGAAACATTCGTCCAAGTACGCGTCATTTATTTTCACGAGTTCTAATCCGAAGTGAAGACCCCACGTACTCACGAACACGGCCACAATGATGATAATGGCGATAGCGAGACGCACGCGCTGGTGGCGCTGTCGCGATAAAACTTTCCCCGCGCTGTGGCGCTCCAGCGTGTCGTTTGGTTTCAGCAGGGTTTTTGCAGCACAACAATAGCTCGCCGTAATGATAACTGTTGGAACCAGTAGATACATACCGATCAATATGTATGTAAAAGTTTCGTATAAAGGGTGAAATATATACCGAGAGCAATGCGAACGGATATCGCCCATTTCAAAAGCCGGGTACGACACCCCGAAAGCAGTTAACCATATAGCAGTGATACCAAGTAACACGGCGTACAGTCGATGGCGTCCACCCCGTAATATCCTGCACGCCAATGGCTTGGACACTGCTAAATAACGATCAATACTCAGTGCTGTCAGCGTAAATATTGACACACCCAGGAAAACTATCTTAATATACTGGAATATCTTACACCCAAATTCAGTCGTTATGAAATGGATGTTGACTGTGTGTAAATCACGTATAATCTGATCTGGAAGCAACAAGAATAAAAACACTAAATCCGCAACGGCCAAGTTGATGATGAGATAATTGGGCACTTTCG
>CM055833.1:20040773-20057140 GCA_029582265.1 Zoroaster sp. YZ-2022 | reverse complement strand
CCGAACACCTAGTGTTTGTCAATACAAACACCAATCTCTAGTTGTATTTGAATTACGATTGGAACGTTTACACGTGTACACGAACAAAACGCTTTCAAATTCACGAAACGTGTAAACGAATCCGATATTTAAAAAAAAATGAATATTCAATTTCTTCGAATGAATGGCCACGGTGTAAAACATGCTGCCCTTTCTATGATGCTTACCATCACCTTTAGATAACATTTTGCTGTTTTAAAAGATATCACGTTATCAAAATCAACCGAAGAAAACCCATACGAATACCACACACAAAACCTTGTGTATGGGAGTGGTACCGGTACCACTAAATTGTACATGTAATCCATGCCACACATTGGGGAATTTTACACACGGGGTACCCACTACTATTGTCAAGCAAACGGCAAAGGGTTCATTTTCTAATGAACGAACTACACGGTAAAACAACACAGTTGTATAATTTATAAAATGAAAATGTTATTTTAAACGGGGATTTGATGGAAATAAAATCTAACAACTTGGTAAGGATGGTAGCAACAATAATATTTAATAGGGTGTAGTGAATTAGGAAACGCTAGAATTTTAAGTTTTGAGTATCCTAAAATGATGTTCTGGCAAAATCTAAGACATCTCACCTTTTAAACAAAAATAATCCAAAAAACTTTGCCAATCCAAAAATGGATTAATTATACATTCCACCAAAAAGTGCTGAGTCATCGAGTAATTTTTTGAAAAATCGTGTTTTACGTCTGTAAATGCATCTTTGTTTTATTATTATTTGCCTTTTGAGAAAGAACCTGCTAGGTTCAATACGTAAGGCCTATAACCATTATTTTGCATTTATACCACAGGTCATTCAAGTTGGTAAGCAGTTTGCAACAGCTAATTCTTTATTGATTTTATATATGGAAATACAGATCATTTAAATAGATTCTCCAGGCTCCAAACATTTCACAAATAGGCATTCCATTTTTTTTAATTTATAATAAGTTCTGGTGATGTGAAGAGTTCAAGACAGATAAACTGTCCGATGAATGAAGTTTATTCACAAGGAGGTGATAGATATTTGGCATCGGGCATCTTTTACAATTTCCAATCCAGATACAGTTGCTAAGAACATTTTTTTAAATGATATGAAAATGGCAGACCACAGCATTGACAGAGATATGCATGTTACACGGCAATTAACTATGTACCACTCAGAGCACTCTTTAACCTCTAAGATGGTAGTACTGTAGGACCAAAACCATTCAGTGGAGTACTTGGGTCACATCTCAACTGAAAGAGCAGATGTCCTCACAAGAAAAAGGTGACTTTCAGCCAATATCATCTCCCCACTTCCCATATATACCTGAAGAAATAGTGGAAGACCTCAGCTGGGATCAGCATCTGCTGTCATCATCCCACTCCCCTTTTTCATAGGGGAATAGGGTGATGATCTTGCTAACCCAACCCTCTCTGCCATTCCTGCCACCACTAGGCTAGCCTTTAGTCAAGGCCCACGGGCAACTCGGACAATCCAGCAATCCACTCGCGTACGTGGTCTTTTTTCAGGTGTTGTATTCCAGGTTGCCGTGTGCGCCTTGACTAAAGACCACCGCTAGGCTTGAATTGATGTGCTTATAATAATGCCATTATACACTCATGAACTTGTTTTAATGTTTACATCTTATTTCAACGTTACTGATGTTACACATGTACAATTTAGAACTGTATGCAGTATACAGACATAGCATAACACCAACAATAACATGTACATTCGGAGCATTGTCGGACAGCATTTTAAAGATGTTTTTTCCAAAGCAATTAATTTTGTATCCGTCAATCGTCATGTTTGGTGTAATCTGTGCACGCTTTTACATGAAGGGGCTTGTTCACAATGGCATGATAACTGAGTAATTAAGAGAATAAATGTATTTATAAAAACAAGGATGTGATATCCATTCTTATTTAATGGCACCCGTGGATGATACACAATTAAACATATCATCCTTTCTGCAGGGAAAGCATTTTTAATATAATGATTAAGACACGATTGCCTTTGGAATAGTGAAACACTTTTCAATGGACGGTATATACACCATTGGTAAAAACGTCTGTAAATGTATCCGTAATTTACCAGAATGAAGAGATGTACACAAACATGAGAATGTTCACTTCATTGTGTCATGAAAGAGGAAATACATCGATTAGTTTGTGTACACCAGTCATTCTGATGTGTGTAATTATAGAGGAAATATATCGATTATTTTGTGTGCACCAGTCATCCTGATGTGTGTAATTATAGAGGAAATATATCGATTAGTTTGTGTGCACCAGTCATTCTGATGTGTGTCATTAAAGAGGAAATATATCGATTATTTTGTGTGCACCAGTCATTCTGATGTGTGTAATTATAGAGGAAATATATCGATTATTTTGTGTGCACCAGTCATCCTGATGTGTGTAATTATGAGGAAATATATCGATTATTTTGTGTGCACCAGTCATTCTGATGTGTGCAATTATAGAGGAAATATATCGATTATTTTGTGTGCACCAGTTATCCTGATGTGTGTCATTAAAGAGAAAATTCATCAGACTATTTTAATTATCGTGCTGACCAACTGATCTTAAACATTTAAAATATATGACAACTTTTTCAAACAATGTGTTACATTTAAAAATAAAAATCTCCATCTTGATGTCGCACTTGCAAAGTCACCCTAAGTTCTGGGATTTGTTTGTTTGTTTGTTTTTATAAATAACCCAGTGGACCTTCAGCTTTTCTGAATTGCAGACATAAGGCTTCAGATAAATTTCCTTTTTACAAAATGTTACCTTGGATTGATAAAAAAAAACTTTTGTTGTTTAATTTTTCTTATGATATAACCTCTCAAAACAAATTGTTGATTTTAGATATTTGCTTAGATCCCTGAAAATGAATACCTTTTAATATATATATATATATATATATATATATATATATATATATATATATATATATATATATATATATAAAAACTGCCTACATACAGTGTATGTAGACAAATAGTATCTTCTTATAAGCAACACATGAGCAATCGAATCACAATATATTGTACAAATTATTCTCAAATGAAACAAATAGCTCAGTGAATAAATATACATCATAATGAAAACTGTATAGATGATAAAATAGAATATTGACATAATAATGATTAAACAATAATATTTACAAATCAACAGAATACCAACAAGAACAAACGTGATATTTTAGGCACATCAGCATGTTGCCACTCACATTTGTTATTTTTACTCAACTCTCATGACTATTCATACCAAGATATAGATACCGTCATTTATGGTAGCGTCTTTTCCTTCAAAGGTTTCAAAGCACTTTGGCACATTTATGATGCATGCTTCACTTCCCATCATCCAAAGGACATGGGGCGTAAAAGTGACCCACGTTCCGCGAACAATTCATGGAATGGTATCCCATCCATGTACTGACTACGGTCAACGTTGCTTAACACTTATAAACAAAACAAGGATCTATATCACAAGACTCATATCCATTAATATATTCTTCTGATTGAAATGTATATATTTTGTATAACCATTAATTAAAGGGAAGGTATAACATTGGTAATTACCAGATTATCAAACAAATAAAAACATTCTACATAAATATTTCAATGGTGCAGACCTTAAAGTTGGTACACATATCAATCATACTAAGAAATTATTTCCATCGAAGTGCCTACAAAAGGAATTGTTGAATTTACATAATGTTGCCGGATGACAACTTTTTGTAAAACCATAAAAACCATAAAATCATTAACAAGTTTTTTATTGTTATCTAAACAAAACTTCAGCACCTTTTTGGGATGAAACATTCAAAGGTTAGTGGTATGATATATTTCTGGAAATCTATAGGGTTGAAATTAACGTACGATATCAAATAAAATGATGTACTTTCTGTCAAAATTTCAATTTGTTATTTACAATCCATCCTACGCCACTACCCTGAATGTACCGTACCGTACCGTACTTAAGCAAGCCCGAATAATTAAAGGCCAAATTCGTATAAGCATGACATTTTATTACCTTCCGTCCGTACTTTTTCTTGTTTATTTTCAGTGTCATTTTTCAGATGTACCACCCATGTTTTGTTCGCTATTTTACCTGCAATTAATGTACATTTTTAATCGGAAAACTGATAAATTCCCTGTAAAAAGGAAAACAATTTATTTTATAGGACATGTTCTCAACATAAGAAGTATACGTTTTTACAATAACTACGTCCCAAGATTTATTTACGGTGGTCCCACCATTAGTTCATTTAGAAAGTTAAATGGACAATATCGTCACGATCAGAACAGACTTTCTTCAGGGCATGGAAATGGTGTCCTAGTTTAAGCTGAACACAGTGACTGGAAATTACTGGGTTAATTTATGCAGCAGCAATGATAATATGACCTTATAATTTTCAGTCACTAAGTTAAAGTAAAACTAGCACTCCGATTCCAAACCCTGTTGATTGTGACGATACTGTCCAATTAATTACTGTTAAACTTGACATATTTGCCGTGGAATATCTTATTTCAGGTATTTTGATTTTTCTTTTTAAAAGGGCCATATAAATTCACAAGGACCATATCACACAGCACTCGGCAATCTTTGTAAACCTAATTTACATAATTGATCACGTGTAGCCAAAAAATGCATGGCGGTACGATGTCTGTGCTACAATTTCTTAGTTTGTACAGCCCAAAATGATATTATACAATTATTTCGTGTTTCTGTGAGTCAAGTTTTACGTTCTAATGACATTGTACTACGTGCTCGATCATTGGCGTTGCGTTATACCGTCATTGAATTCAACTGTCCGTCACAAATTATGCAGCGACTACTGACCGTTCTGCATGTATTTGTGAGAGCTCGGCACGTTTCCGAAAATATTATGTAGGCCTATATGCATGGTCTATAAAGATTTCGCATAATATCGTAAGCTAAACTTGTTGGTCCTTAATCATCATACGACTTTCCTCTGTTTGGGACTGCAGCACGCGAGTCTCTGACACACTCTGCACAGTCAGTGAAGTGCCTTGCCGTCGAAGCATTATCCCAGATGGATGACTTTTTACTTTGCCTGAAAGACAGCAACATAACATTTTCTTAGTGTAGAACCTATGTGACGTGCTCACAACGCACAGGATTATTGGGTTAATCACTGAGTTTATCCGCAATAAAAAACGCGATATAATTTCAAGTACATTGACCACAGGAAAGCTTTCCAAACATTTATCCGCGTAAGCGTCCTTATTGATAATTTTCACGAGTTCTAATCCGTAGTGAAGACCCCACGTACTCACGAACACAACCACAATGATGATAATGGCGATGGCGAGACGTACCCGCTGGTGGCGCTGTCGGGATAAAACTTTCCCTGCGCTGTGGCGCTCGAGCGTGTCGTTTTGTTTGAGCAGGGTTTTTGCAGTACAGCAATAGCTCGCCGTAATGATAACTGTTGGAACCAGTAGATACATACCGATCAATATGTATGTAAAAGTTTCGTATAAAGAGTGAAATGTATGCCGAGAGCAATACAAACGGAGATCGCCCATTTTAAAAGCCGGGTACGACAACCCGAAAGCAGTTAACCATATAGCAGTGATACCAAGTAACACGGCGTATAGTCGATGGCGTCCACCACGTAATATCCTGCACGCCAATGGCTTAGACACTGCTAAATAACGATCAATACTCAGTGCTGTCAGCGTAAATATTGACACACCCAGGAAAACTATCTTAATATACTCGAATATCTGACACCCAAATTCAGTCTTTATAAACTGGATATTGGTTATTATACTTTTGTCTAATTCACGTATAATCTGATCTGGAAGCAACATGAATAAAAACACTAAATCCGCAACGGCCAAGTTGATGATGAGATAATTAGGCACTGTGCGCATGCTTTTGAATCTCAGCGTGATACAAATCAGGCACATGTTACCAAGGAATCCTATGATGAGGAATAATATATCTAGTATTACCAGATGCCATGGCGTCTTTGGCGCTTCGTCATTTATTAAATGTGTACAATTGGCTAACCAAGAGTAGTAATAACTGCTGTCGTTCATTATTATTTGATTTAAAAGAATACACTAACTAAGCCCTGTTTGTATGAAAAGGATAATCCGTCGTTTACAAATCCCTGTGGAAATTAAAATGGCAAAAGAAAAGTAAACACATTTATTGAAACGTTTTTCTTGCGAAAATGAGGCTAATTAAATCTAAACTTCACTCCGTTTTTCAACTTACATCAAACTGAATAAACTATAAATATGAATATTTTATATTGCTCAATTGTGTAACTATGGTGATAACCCAGCCCTTGAACGTTACATTTAATCGTATTTTTTGCGCTATACAATAATTTATTAGTATAATTTGATTATTATTTAGTTGTCCTTTGGATTTGTTTTCAGGACATTTGTGTGAAGGCGAGAAATGCCACTCTCATAAAAATAGTTTGACATCGCTGACTTCTAGGTGTCGAGACTGGTTATGACGCGTTGCTACCCCGTCCAGCACCTATTGAATAAAATATTATAAAATCACTAGTTCGTTTATAATTAAGGAATAACAGTTTATCGTGCGGTCTTTACCGTGGGTTAATGACTGGTTTTGGGCGTAGTCATGGGCGAAATTGATACGAGCATTAGTAAAGACTGTGCGATGACACCATGTGAAACTTCTCGTTTGAATAGTAAATAGTTCTGAAAAGAACTGGTGGTTACAACTCGACGTTTCGATCAGCATACTCTGATCGTCTTCACTTCAGGAGAAACTATTACTACTCAAAAGAGAATTTTCTCATGGTGTCACCGCAAACAGTCTTTACTTATCATTTTCACCATATAAAGTTACAAATCTTAGATACGGGCATTTATGAAAGGTAATACAAGTTTGAAGCTTGGTCTTTACCACAGGTTAATGACAGGTTTTTTGCGTGGTCACAGGCGATAAAATCTCAACTTCGGCTGGATCCTCCCGACAAAATTAATTTAGAAGCCTTTTTGTAATATGATAAACCATGGCTGTGAAGGATTTTCTTTTAAGAATATTTTTTTCAAATTAAAAATTAATGTTTAGAATACAAATGTGGGAGGTGCGAATTTCTGCGGACTCGTACGCGCAAAGCAATTTACAATTAAGGCGTCCTGGGACGGCAAACGTTTGACCGAAAGAGAATGTTAATTATTTAATGAACTTACGCCAAGAAACTGAAAATTCCCAGTACGATGAAGCTATACACCCAATGTGACGAGTTGTCTCCTCAGTGATGGGCTAGCAAATAGCTTATTATTGGGGATTGATGTGGCAAGTCTTCGAAGCAATCAGATCTGCATTAAGAAAATTTGCCATGAATAGTTATAATCTGAATTTGCACAAACCTGGGAATATAGCCAAATACAGACAAGGATATCTGGTTTAATCCCCTAGGCAACGGCCTCACTGTGAAAATATTGCCAATTTATGACACCGCTAACATAGCATATTCAATAGCATAATATTGGCAAGTCAATCTGCTGCATGTACGAATGGTCGTGACGCTATGAGGCAAAGACAACGCACAGGAATCAGTGTGTAGGGTATATTATCTCGGAGCCCGTAAAATTAATGCGATGTTCATGACTGTGTTACATTAAGGGAATATACAACTTTGGTTATTAAAGAATTAGACAATATTCATAAATGTTCAAGATGGTTTTGACAATCTAATTGGACAAAACGTAACCACGTGGGGTGTAGTAACAGATGGTAAAGACATGGCTTGTCAAATATGTTTCATGCGACTGTTTTGTGTGACGCGCGACGCGGATTTGAGCCAATCAGAGTGGCGAAGATTGGCATCACGCACCTGTCAGGTGCGTGATGCCAATCTTCGCCACTAGTACTTTGAAAGTGTTTCGTGTGTCCCCAAAACGTGAATTTGCCCATATCTATTTGGCTTTATTCAACAATTTTTCCCCACTAAGTTAGGGAGGCATGGTGGCTGGAGAGGTTTTTCTTGATTGTTAGTTGTTCTGAGTAAGGGTAAGTAAGACTAATTGCGGTGACACCATGTGAAATTCTCTATTGAGTAGTAATTAGTTCTGAAAAGAACTGGAGGTTACAACTCGACGTTTCGATCAGTATACTCTGATCGTCTTCTGGGTAGTTCTGGTGGATTGACTGTGCCCTGCTTATCATTGGGCTTGATAGTGTTCTCAGCTGATCATCCAGCATCCACTACAGGTCATTGTTTAATTTCGCCCCTAAACTACAACGTTTGTCTGTTGCCCACTCAAGCGTTTACATGACTTCAGCGGGGTCCTTTTCGCCAGTGACCACGCCTTAAACCGGTCATTAATCAGCGGTAACGACCGGGCACTAATCTAAAATACTTATTTGTTGTAAAGTTGGTAAACGTATCAATCATCAATATTTCGCTGCATTGTTATTTCGAATTACACAAAGTTGCCGGACAACTGTTTACATACAAACAAGGTGTTTACTGTTTTACGTCCCCGATTGCCAGGACAAAGACACTGTCAACAAACAAACTTGTGTGTGTTTAGGTGTGTGGTTTTGGTATGTGTGTACTTCTGTACAAGATATCTCAAACAGTTTTCCATGGATTCGGGTGAAATTTGCTGAATATGTTGAGTTTTCTACATGGACGAATCGATTGGTCCATGTCGATGTGTGTGTACTTCTGTACAAGATATCTCAAACAGTTTTCCATGGATTCGGGTGAAATTTGCTGAATATGTTGAGTTTGCTACATGGACCAATCGATTGGTCCATGTCGATGTGTGTGTACTTCTGTACAAGATAGGCCCTATCTCAAAAAGTTTTCCATGGATTCGGGTGAAATTTGCTGAATATGTTGAGTTTTCTACATGGACCAATCGATTAGATTTTGATGAAGATCCGATTTTCAGAAAAGCGTATTTTTAGGACCAAAGTTTCTAACGTTAACGAAGTTTGCGGATCAGTGAGTTAATAAGTAGAACCGATGGGGGCGCACTAATAACCTATTTACTTATAACCTCATGTTTTCGTCAAGTTTCAAGAATCGTTGGTGGCTTAGCGGGTTAGACCATGGAGGAAGTTCCTCCATGGTTAGACGAACGGCTGTCACGTCGTAGACCCTGGTTAAAATCCTGGGGATTTTTGTTTTTTAAATAATAATTAAAATTTATCTACGAGTATACAGCATAATCAAATAGGGTACTGGATGACTTATAGAAAATTTGTTTCTCTGAAAAAAGCTCTACTTGGCGGAGGTTTGCTTTTCTAGTTTCGTATGTATTTATGGAATTTCGCATGTTGGGGATAATGGTTTGCAACCGAAACCCAGCCTCCGGGCCCGATAGAAGTATATCTTTAATGGCCCGCACGTGTCTTTTTTTATCCCCATGATAGCAACGGAATTGTTCATATATTATTAATTTATGTTTCACATTTCTGAAAAAAAATATACATAATTTTTTATTTATATAATTTAGGCCTAATGTTCCCAATCGTTTGTGATCATCTGACGAAAAAACAAATTGGCGCCGGTCTGCATGTGGGTAATAACGAAACGAAATGTGGTTGAATTATTTATGTTTCCGCTGAAATGAGAGCAGTTTTATGGGAGTACTATGCCTTTGGTAAAATAGTAAAATGTCACTATGATCGTGCATGCATACATGCCACATTATTTTGTCCTCACAGGTGCAGTCAACGTAAAAAAAATCCACATTAATATAATAATATTAAAAACTTTTCAACAGAAAATGTGGCTATTAACAGACCCCCGACAACAATGTAAAAAAAATCAGTAAAAATTCCATTTGTATAAAAATAGTAAATGTGGAATAATTATTTCTTAAAATACCTTATTAGACGGGAACTTTATTGGAAATAAAATGTAAGAATTTAGCAAGGATGGCAACAACAGTAATATTTAAACACACAAATAAAACCAGAAGAATATCACATGGGTTTGAAATGCTAACATCAGAAGTTTGAATCACGTTATAGTATAGACCTGAGCACCCCCGGTTAGCAAATCAATGAAGTCCAAAATATCTGATATCCAGGTACAGACACGCACAGTAAAAATGTATAGTTGCCGGCCAGATTGCGGGACAGTTACGATGATTGTGAAGTAGATGAATGTATCCCCGTGTCTAGATTCTATCGCTATACGCTTTCAATTTGAAAAAAATTATAGGCCTGTGTGAATTGTATTTAAAGGCGTAATATTGTCACAATCAACAGGGCATGGAATCGGTGTGTGAAAGTTTTAGATTAACTCGGTTAATATTGAAAATAATACCCTACATGATAAGGTCATATTACCGTTGCTGCTTCATAAAAGAGCCAGTAATTTTCAGTCACTGTGTTCATTTTAATCTAGGACACCGATTCCATGCCCTGTTGAAAGTCTGCTCTGATAGTGACGCTACTGTCCCTTTTAATCTGTACTATTATTTTCATCCATATTGCTGTATTTTCCGTACTAGATACGGAAGTAGTATATATACAGCATCTAGACCCCGGTTGTGGCGGAGGGGAGGAGCATTGAGGAGCATTGAGGAGCAATGCCATTACAAACTGCACAAAATCACTCCACACAAACTGCTCACAAACTGCACACAAACTGCACACAAACTCCTCAAAGCAGGTGCACACACCATAATTTTTTTTTTGCTTGGCCTCAATTTTTTTCTTCTTCCATTTTTTTTTTTTTTTTATGACGTCATTTCGGCCAAGTAAAAAAAAAATTGTGTTACCACTGCTCCACCTCCACAGTCTGCAGTTTGTGTGCAGTTTGTGTGCAGTTTGTGTGCAGTGATTTTGTGCAGTTTGTAATGGCATTGCTCCTCAATGCTCCTCAATGCTCCTCCCCTCCGCCACAACCGGGGTCAAGATGCTGTATACATGATTGAAATTTTTCATGATTGAATTTTTTTTTTTTCAATTTTTCAAGATGCTGTATACGTGATTGAAATTTTTTTATGACGTCATGCAAGTGGTTCTTAAAATAGAAATCCACCACATAAGATGCTGCATACATATTGGCATACATATTGGCATACATGTCTGGGCGCGCGCGTGACTCCCTCCACACAAAATATGACGTCATGCAAGTGGTTCTTAAAATAGAAATCCACCACATAAGATGCTGCATACATATTGGCATACATGTCTGGGCGCGCGCGTGACTCCCTCCACACAAAACTGCACACAAAATACTTACTCCCTCCTCACAAACCGTTTGTGTGGTGGAGAATACATATACATATACATATACATATACATATATACATATATATATATTCTCCTCAATGCAAGATTCCCTGGCGCGCGCGTGACTCCCTCCACACAAAACTGCACACAAGTTCCTTATGTTCCTCGGCCAAGGGCGCGCAGGTGAATTAAAGAGCGTATAAGACATTTGTGTGGTGGAGGGAGTAGTGCGCAAGCGCAGCATGCATATTGATGATTTTTCCTTAAGGGAAGTAGAAAGGGGAGGGACAACAACGTACGAAGACAGACAAAAGAACGACTGTACATGAAGCTATTCAAGTATGATTTGTTAAATTTAATTTTAACAGCAATCTTTGACATCAATATATTAACAGATGGTTTTTATATGGGTTTTAAATTGGAAAACATTTGATAAACTGAAAACATTAAGTATTATTATTATTGTTATTTTAAATTCTAACAAATTCGGGGCCTTTAGAACATTGAGTCTTTACTCATTGAGTCTTTACTCATTGAGTCTTTACTCTTTGAGTCTTTACTCTTTGTTTTTAACACCAACAACAATCTTTGACATCAATATATTTACAGATGGTTTTTTATATTGGTTTTAAATTAGAAAACATTTGATAAACTGAAAAAGCGCATGAGTCTACTCATTGACTCATTGAGTCTACTCATTGAGTCTTTACTCATTGAATCTTTACTCATTGAGTCATTGAGTCTACTCAATGACTCAATGAGTCTACTCATCTTTACTCATTGAGTCATTGAGTCTACTCATTGACTCATTGAGTCTACTCATTGAGTCTTTACTCATTGAATCTTTACTCATTGAGTCATTGAGTCTACTCAATGACTCAATGAGTCTACCATGAGTCTTTACTCATTGAATCTTTACTCATTGAGTCATTGAGTCTACTCAATGACTCATTGAGTCTACTCGTGAGTCTTTACTCATTGAGTCTTTACTCATTGAATCTTTTACTCATTGAGTCATTGAGTCTACCAATGACTCAATGAGTCTACTCATCTTTACTCATTGAGTCATTGAGTCTACTCATTGACTCATTGAGTCTACTCATTGAGTCTTTACTCATTGAATCTTTACTCATTGAATCTTTACTCATTGAGTCATTGAGTCTACTCAATGACTCATTGAGTCTTTACTCATTGAATCTTTACTCATTGAGTCATTGAGTCTACTCAATGACTCAATGAGTCTACTCATCTTTACTCATTGAGTCATTGAGTCTACTCATTGACTCATTGAGTCTACTCATTGAGTCTTTACTCATTGAATCTTTACTCATTGAGTCATTGAGTCTACTCAATGACTCAATGAGTCTACTCATTGAGTCTTTACTCATTGAATCTTTACTCATTGAGTCATTGAGTCTACTCAATGACTCATTGAGTCTACTCATTGAGTCTTTACTCATTGAATCTTTACTCATTGAGTCATTGAGTCTACTCAATGACTCAATGAGTTCTACTCATCTTTACTCATTGAGTCATTGAGTCTACTCATTGACTCATTGAGTCTACTCATTGAGTCTTTACTCATTGAATCTTTACTCATTGAGTCATTGAGTCTACTCAATGACTCAATGAGTCTACTCATTGAGTCTTTACTCATTGAATCTTTACTCATTGAGTCATTGAGTCTACTCAATGACTCAATGAGTCTACTCATCTTACTCATTGAGTCATTGAGTCTACTCATTGACTCATTGAGTCTACTCATTGAGTCTTTACTCATTGAATCTTTACTCATTGAGTCATTGAGTCGACTCAATGACTCAATGAGTCTACTCATTGAGTCTTTACTCATTGAATCTTTACTCATTGAGTCATTGAGTCTACTCAATGACTCATTGAGTCTACTCATTGAGTCTTTACTCATTGAATCTTTACTCATTGAGTCATTGAGTCTACTCAATGACTCAATGAGTCTACTCATCTTTACTCATTGAGTCATTGAGTCTACTCATTGACTCATTGAGTCTACTCATTGAGTCTTTACTCATTGAATCTTTACTCATTGAGTCATTGAGTCTACTCAATGACTCAATGAGTCTACTCATTGAGTCTTTACTCATTGAATCTTTACTCATTGACTCAATGACTCAATGAGTAAAGATTACTCATTGGGTCTTTACTCATTTATAGGCCTATATATAAACTATTTCTTCCGTTTCTTGTCAATCGGAGATTAAGCATCAGAGATTCAACATGAATGTTATTTCTGCTGTCAAACCCCATGCTTGTCACCAGTGCGGCAAAAGCTTTGAACGGATGTATAACCTACGGAGGCATGCAGAACATGTACATAATGAAGAGAAATCTAAAATGAATGAAGTTGACGATGATTCTGAAATTAAAGCTATCCAATCTGACAATTCTGACGTCGATAATTCTGAACCCGATTTTAAAAAGCATAGATTTGAAGATTCGGAAATAGAAACTTGTGAAACAGAATCTACCCAGGATGAAGACGAAGATTTCGAGGAAGATGATTCAGAATCCGATACGGAGGTGGAAGATGATTCAGAATCCGATACCGAGGTGGAAGATGATTCAGAATCCGATACCGAGGTGGAAGATGATTCAGAATCCGATACGGAGGTTGAATATGACGAATCATCGGAAGACGATGAGTCTAGTTCTGAATTGGAAGACAATGCCACTTTTCGAGACTGGTTGGAAGAGGCTAAAGAGGCAACAGAAGAGATGTGGTGTGAAAAATATGAAAAGTACGTCAACGGGGGTATGGTGAAGATCAAGCCAAAGAAAAAGCCAATAGGAAAACCCTTTGGGTAGTCAAGCGAATCTTTTCAACAAATACAAGGATTTTTGTCAAGTTACCTACATCTGAAAGATAATGACACTCATCAGGATATTGCGGAAGATCTCGAAGAAAAAGTAAATAAAGGCATGGAAGTAAACAAAGCTCTGAACAGAGTAATGCCTAAACTCCATACCAAATTTGACGGACTACTTCAACTAAATGAGGATGAAGAGAACGAGGAAGAGAACGAGGAAGATTGATGATTAAAGACCAGATGTTTCAGAAAGACTACCGTAATAAAATTTAAAAAAATAATAATAATAATAATACTTAATGTTTTCAGTTTATCAAATTATTATTATTCAATGACTCAATGAGTAAAGATTCAATGAGTAAAGACTCAATGAGTAGACTCAATGAGTCAATGAGTAGACTCATGCGCTTTTTCAGTTTATCAAATGTTTTCTAATTTAAAACCAATATAAAAAACCATCTGTAAATATATTGATGTCAAAGATTGTTGTTGGTGTTAAAAACAAAGAGTAAAGACTCAAAGAGTAAAGACTCAATGAGTAAAGACTCAATGAGTAAAGACTCAATGTTCTAAAGGCCCCGAATTTGTTAGAATTTAAAATAACAATAATAATAATACTTAATGTTTTCAGTTTATCAAATGTTTTCCAATTTAAAACCCATATAAAAACCATCTGTTAATATATTGATGTCAAAGATTGCTGTTAAAATTAAATTTAACAAATCATACTTGAATAGCTTCATGTACAGTCGTTCTTTGTCTGTCTTCGTACGTTGTTTTCCCTCCCCTTTCTACTTCCCTTAAGGAAAAATCATCAATATGCATGCTGCGCTTGCGCACTACTCCCTCCACCACACAAATGTCTTATACGCTCTTTAATTCACGCGCGCGCCCTTGGCCGAGGAACATAAGGAACTTGTGTGCAGTTTTGTGTGGAGGGAGTCACGCGCGCGCCAGGGAATCTTGCATTGAGGAGAATATATATATATATGTATATATGTATATGTATATGTATATGTATATGTATATGTATATGTATTCTCCACCACACAAACGGTTTGTGAGGAGGGAGTAAGTATTTTGTGTGCAGTTTTGTGTGGAGGGAGTCACGCGCGCGCCCAGACATGTATGCCAATATGTATGCAGCATCTTATGTGGTGGATTTCTATTTTAAGAACCACTTGCATGACGTCATATTTTGTGTGGAGGGAGTCACGCGCGCGCCCAGACATGTATGCCAATATGTATGCCAATATGTATGCAGCATCTTATGTGGTGGATTTCTATTTTAAGAACCACTTGCATGACGTCATAAAAAAAATTCAATCACGTATACAGCATCTTGAAAAATTGAAAAAAAAAAATTCAATCATGAAAAATTTCAATCATGTATACAGCATCTTGACCCCGGTTGTGGCGGAGGGGAGGAGCATTGAGGAGCATTGAGGAGCAATGCCATTACAAACTGCACAAAATCACTGCACACAAACTGCACACAAACTGCACACAAACTGCAGACTGTGGAGGTGGAGCAGTGGTAACACAATTTTTTTTTTACTTGGCCGAAATGACGTCATAAAAAAAAAAAAAAAATGGAAGAAGAAAAAAATTGAGGCCAAGCAAAAAAAAAATTATGGTGTGTGCACCTGCTTTGAGGAGTTTGTGTGCAGTTTGTGTGCAGTTTGTGAGCAGTTTGTGTGGAGTGATTTTGTGCAGTTTGTAATGGCATTGCTCCTCAATGCTCCTCAATGCTCCTCCCCTCCGCCACAACCGGGGTCTAGATGCTGTATATATACTACTTACGGACAATCCGTCTGCATCATTTATTGGTGAAATAATCGTTTACTCGTGTACACGGTCTGTGCCAAAACGTGTACATGTTTCACAAATTAAACGGAAAATGCCAAACAGTCCCCAACTACATATAGTTGTGTGGCAGCTTCAGCGAGCTGAATCGATGACGATTGAAAACAATAATAGGCCTATTGCCCTAGCTATAGATTAACATCAAAATGAATTATTTCAAGAGATGATGATACCATAGAGAAAGGATACATGATCATACCATCATCAACTTCACACCGTGTGCGTTCTAAGCAAGACTTTCATTATTATTTTTGTTCAGAAAGGTTTGCGCGATATTTAATTATTATAATTGATGGAAGTAAAATATCACTAAACCCACTGTGTTGTTAATTGATTTTGACTGTAACCTTAAGTTCTAGAATTTGTTTTAATAAATAACACATAAAATATCGCTGTTGTACG
>CM055833.1:19994468-20040273 GCA_029582265.1 Zoroaster sp. YZ-2022 | reverse complement strand
TCTTTGTTCTTTTTTGACATAGGATTGGTTTATAATTAACAATTAATACTATTTATAACCATGATGAATAACCTTTATGATTTAGTAGTTTACGCTCTTCAATTGTTTAGCTCTCGCTTTAACTATTTTACTATGTTTATATTGGATGCACCATCGATGTATGATGAGTGCCACTGTCATGAAAGTGTACATCCGAATAAATTTGATTTGATTTGATTTGGAAGTGCCCTTTACTCAGGACAAGTTGCCTTGCTCCTACAAGAATGAAATTCCAGACTTGGCCTCCGTTGCCCTGGTCTTGGCCTTGGTGCCCCTTACAAATGTTCCCGTAGACATTCTGATATTCTAATGGAAGTGCCTTGACTCAGGACACAGTGGCCTTGCCTATGTAAGAATGAAATGTCATTGCTTTTCTCCTGGTAAGAAAGAAAGTAGGTATTATTTTTGAATGAACAAGGTTATTTTACATAATTGTTTTCTCAATAAAATAATTGACCAAGAAATGATAGAGATAGAGAAATAAATGAATAATGAATATTTACACCAAGTATGGCAATCAAGTCCTAAATAGTAATCTAATCATTTGGCAAGAGAATCACTGATTATTTTGACCGATCTTTACATTAACCTGAGTTTTGTGTTGCCAACAGTGGAATAATGAAACACCATGGAATGTCTCAGAGATTTCTTAGGAGGCAATCAATATGACATCAACAGCCTAAAGAGGGATGGAGATAAGTTCCAAGAAGGATGAGGACACGGCAAATTAATGCTTTGCTCTTGTGAGAACAACGGAGTCTGAGTTTCGTAGATTGTCCTCAGAACTATCACAAGAATCGAGCTGGAGCTCTTCAAAAAAATAGTAAGATGAGTGAGCCGATTTCTATTATTAGTCAGCTTTCAAATGAAGCACATGAGGGCGCTGTCTTCTTATCAAGGAAAATAGCAACTCGGACAAAATAATTTCTTGGGAAAGATTGTAATGTAATGGATTTTTTGGTAATATTTTGGGAACCAATCTGAATACCGAAATTGGAAATCTTGGGGACCCCGGTACTTGTAAACAATTTTGTAAAAACACATAAAAATACACTGAAATGTATAAATACCAATATATGAACACAAGCTTCTCTTGTTGTTTTATTAGAGTCTAATAATACAGACTGCTACTGTAATTTCCGCCTCTATATTAAAAAACGATTCGTAGCATCCCCATTCCCCAAAATGTTAACAAAAAAATCAGAGACTTCCATTATGTGTAGCTTAAATGTTCAGTCAAAATTTTCAAAAGTTGTTGCGGGTAATTGGAACCGAAAAATGGAACTGGGTATCCAAGGTTATATTAAATATTTATAATTCCACTATTTCATTTAATACTGTATCTTGTTAACAGGAAAATACTGAAGATGTATTGAGATTTTTGGTTTTCATTTCAACATGGAATTTTGGAAATGTTTTCACTAAGTGAAGACAAGTGATAATAATAATAATAATAATAGTAATAATAATAATAATGTGTGGACTTATATAGCGCATGTGTATCCACTGTAACTGAAGGTGGTGCTCAAGGCGCGTATATGAAGGCTCATATGCTCATAAATCATTCCTGAAACCATCTCCAGCTCCTGGGAGTATACAGCTCAATTAAGCTGCCATTACAGGCGCATGTAGGGCTAATCAACCAACTCTGCCCTCACAGGTACCCATTTAACCCCTGGGTGGAGAGAAGCAATTATGGTTGGCAGTTCGTCTTGCTATCAAGGACACAGGTGTCACGGCCGGGATTTGGAACCCATTCATGCTGCTAACACCAGAACTTGAGTCCGGTAAGCTAGACCAAGCTCGACCCACGTGGCACCACGGCCACATTCCCACGTGGCACTCATCGTGACACTCACGCGTGACACTCCACGTGATAGCACCCTGAGACAGAAATATTTCAAGAATGTTTGATCATCATCAACTTTACACCAGAAGTAATTTTTATTTAACATGTCCTGTGGTTTTTTCAAGATTCCTATAGTGTAAAGTGGCTTTTACCCACGTTGTGTCTGAGATAAACATCTAATTCTACTGAAAATATACTCCTTATAGCTTGATTTGATCGTTGAATCTGACACGGGCATAGCATCATCCAGCTCGATGTCTTAAACCTCACTGGACACATTAAGGAGAAGATGTCAAAACAGGAAGGCTCAGAACATCCTTAGGAGACTCATCAAGGAGAAATACGGCTGACTGAGGTAAGTTTGAAGAGGCTTCTGAGACAATGTAAAGGACAGTTTTGCAGACACCATGTAGAATGTGTGTGAATGCATAGTGATGAAAGTATCAGATCTCAGCGGTCCATGGGTCTTTTTAAGCTTAAAATACAAACGAGTCTCTTATCTCATTATGCATCTTAGCTTCCCCTCTCTTCCAAATATATCTTTTCTTCCATTAAGATGCTCACATTATCCACTTTTTTATATCTAAATCTTGTTGTTGGTCTGTTGTTTTTTTAGCTTAATAGCCTTTTGATATTTTTTTCATTATTTTTAATTGCCTCTCGTCATCCAGTATATTTACTCTGTATCGTGTCAACTACCTATTGTCTTGTCTCCTTTTTCTGTTCTTTGTCCTTTTTGTTTTGTGTTTTTTTGTCTGTATGGCTGTTTTAACAAGCTTCTGCTTATAACTAAACAGCCCCCATGCTCTTATTTAACTAATTTATTTTGCTATGAATTTAACATTCACTCTCAAGCTTCATCGTTTAATGCATCTTTTAATATAAAGTTTGTTAATTCTTTTATGGAAGTATGGAAATAAATGTGATGTGATTGATTGATTGATTGATAGAAATTCTCTACTTTTCAGTAGTACATAGTTTTTGAAAAGAACCGGTTGGTTTCAACCAACGCTTTCGTTTCGATCAGGACGCTCTGACTCATCTTCAAGGTTTAGTGGCTTTATTTCAGGGTGTGATTTGACAAAAAGTAGAAACCCTGAAAAAATGGAGTAGCTGGCCTGGGTCTCCCTTTGGTTGTGAGAGTGACCAAGCCCCTGTAATTTTGGAGGATTCTACAGACTCTCCACATCTCCAGGCAAACAGAAACTAGAGATTTGGACACAATACAGGCTACTTCTTTCTTTCCTTGGTGGCTACTTCTTCTTCTTTCAAGAAAACTTTGAGGCAAAGGGAGATTTGTAAAACTCTGAGAAATATGTATTATATTGATGGATATACACATTCCCAGTGAAAATCTTTTTTCTTTATTGGGGTGTGTAATGTCAATAGAACCCGCAACAGAAAGGGGTTCAAACAGACAAAAGAAAAATAAATATAATGTAGAAAGACAAAACAATACACAGATACAGATAATAATTATCTGTTAATATATTAATCCTTAACTCCCTAAGGCCCATTTGCTTACACATAACCTGAATCCTTCCTAACTCCCTAGGTCCATTTGCTTACACATAACCTGAATCCTTCCTAATTCCCTAGGCCCATTTGCTTACACATAACCTGAATCCTTCCTAACTCCCTAGGCCCATTGCTTACACATAACCTGAATCCTTCCTAACTCCCTAGGCCCATTTGCTTACACATAACCTGAATCCTTCCTAACTCCCTAGGCCCATTTGCTTACATAACCTGAATCCTTCCCTAACTCCCTAGGCCCATTTGCTTACATAACCTGAATCCTTCCTAACCCTATGCCCATTTGCTTACACATAACCTGAATCCTTCCTAACTCCTAGCTCATTTGCTTACACATAACCTAGATCCTCCAAAATCCTTCAGTATTAAGCAAGCACATGACATGTATGCACATGTGTTTCTAATGTGTGATACATGTACATGGCCAGGGACCCTCCTGCATGCATGGAGCAATAAACAGTGTCCACTGACCCAAGCACTGACAACAAACATGGATTTACATGTACCATGGAAAGCAAGTATGCTAATAACCTCAATCCTCCAAAATCCTTCACTTTAAGAGCATGTAGCATGTAACCTCAATTCTTCAAAATCCATCACTTTAGCAAGAGAATTTTGGAGGATTTGGGAAGGTTAGGGTTAAGTTACAGATTTCTGCTTATGGTTTGAGCCGTCCATAATTTTGATACTTCTTGTAATTTTTGTGTTTTAGAGCCAGGGTGAGATTTCCTTAAGCGCCCCCGAGGCGATCATGGAATTGGAACACTACTTGACAGGCGTCTATGAAGAAGATATCAAACATTGTCATCTATGCAAAAGAAATTGTCCTTAAGGTATAAAACAAATGGCCTCTCAACCATTAACCCTTCTGTGACTGCAAGGATCAAAAATCAGTCAAAATATTGAAATACTTGCCAAGGTATATCTAGTGTACTTAAAAGTCGAACACTGTCAAACCTTCGTGTAGTAAGTACATTTACAGGTCAAAATAGGTCGACCATTTTGACTGGTAAAAGCATTGTCTGGTATTGTTGAGGGTGGTCAAAATGACAGTAAAATCCAGTCAAAAATGCCCTGTGTGCACATTTGGGTCCAACAGTCAAAAGCAGGCAGTTGACTGATTTTTGACCACTATAGCTACTTGCCACTAAAGTTTAACTAAAGTAGGAGGGTTAATATTTAAAAATGAATTTAAAATATATAATTTAAGAATGTCTGAAATGGTTGTGGTATTTATGGAATGAGATTTAATATCATTGAAGATTGAGGTATTCCACTGTACAGAGTATTTTGTGCTACCCAGAAAGCAAGCAATTTCAACTTGATAAACTGATGATAACAAAAGTATGAGTTATGTCGTCCTTGTTGAAATTTGGCTTTTTATATGTTCCTCCAGGGCCAGTTGTGTTCCTGTGGCCTCAAACTACATAATTTCTGTGCTACTCGGCTCTTCAGAGGAGAGATTGCAAATACCCTAAATGTAACAATCCTTTGGGATTATGACATTCCGTCAGACAATAGAGGTGAAAAAGAAAGAAACTTTATTTTCTTTTGTTTGTTGGTTGGAGTAGGTGTTTGTTGGGGTAGAAATTAGGTTTTGCTCTTTGATGTTCAAATGTTTACAAATAATTTATGTGTACAATGTACAGTAGCCAAATAAATATCTCCCATGGGGAAAATTAGTATTAAACCCATATGTCCTCATCACACTGCATCCATTTTGTCGGGTTCCTTAATCACCAAATAAAACAATCATGACTACAATCGCATATTGAAAAGCCTCATTTTGGTTCATATTGGCTTGTATTAGAAATCCAAGATGGCGGCTCAGTGACAACCACTGACCGACATTTCAAAAGTTCTGTCAGTGGTTGTTCATGTCAATAGAATGAACATGCTCATCAGGATTACTATTTTTTAGAATATTATGTTCCATTTGACAAATTTAAACAAAGCAATTTAAAAAATAAATTAAAACTAGAAATTCGAGTTTGTTTACACAAACTCTAGGTGTTCGGGAGGAAGTAAAGGTCAAATTGGGGTCACCTTTGTGTAAAATTGTTTTGACAAATAACGATCTGTACAATGGTGCAAAGATTGTGAATTTACCTCTTGTGGAAGATTTTTTAAAATATGAAACTTTGACTTCCGGTTTAGACAGGAAGTAAAGGTCAAATTGGGGTCACCTTTGTGTAAAATTGTTTTGACAAATAACGATCTGTACAATGGTGCAAAGATTGTGAATTTACCTCTTGTGGAAGATTTTGTTTTAAATATGAAACTTTGACTTCCGGTTTAGACAGGAAGTAAAGGTCAAATTGGGGTCACCTTTGTGTAAAATTGTTTTGACAATTAACTTGATCTGTACAATGGTACAAAAATTGTGAATTACCTCTTGTGGTTGTTGAAATATGATTTTTTTAAATATTAAATTTTGACTTCCGGTTTGGACAGGAAGTAAGGTCAAATTAGGGGTCATCTTTTGTAAATATTCTTTGACAATTAACGGTCTGTACAATGGTACAAAAATTGTGAATTTACCTGTTGTGGTTGTTGAGATATGATTTTTTAAAGATTAAACTTTGACTTCTGGTTTGGACAGGAAGTAATGTCAAATTGGGGTCACTCACAACTCGTGTTTCATCTACTTGTTAAGTTCTAAGTACATGCCAAGTTTCAAGTTCATGTGAAGTTTGCAAGTATGTGTTTGTTACCGGAAAGTCGCGGGGGAGAAGAAGAAGAAGAAGAAGAAGAAGTAAAACTAGAGATTGGTGTTTGTATTGACAAACACTAGGTGTTCGGGACGCGTAAAGGTCAAATTGGGGTCAACTTTGTTTAATTTTTTTTTGACAATTAACGATCTGTACAATGGTGCAAAGATTGTGAATTTACCTCTTGTGGATGATTTTTGTTAATATTAAACTTTGACTTCCGGTTTGGACAGGAAGTAAAGGTCAAATTGGGGTCATGTTTTTGTAAATATTTTTGACAACAATCTGTACAATGGTGCAAAAACTGAATTTACCTCTTGTGGTTGTTGAGATATGATTTTTAAAAAAATTAAACTTTGACTTCCGGTTTAGACAAGCAGTAAAGGTCAAATTGGGGTCACCTTTGTGTAAATATTTTTCGACAATTAACAATCTTTACAATGGTGCAAAAATGTCAATTTACCTCTTGTGGTTGTTGAGATATGATTTTTTTTAAATATTAAACTTTGATTTCCGGTTTGGACAGGAAGTAAAGGTCAAATTGGGGTCACCTTTAAAAAAATATTTATTGACAAGTAACGCTCTGTACAACAGTGCAAAAAATTGTGAGTTACCTCTTGTGGTTGTTGAGACACAATTTTGTTAATATTAAACTTTGACTTCCGGTTTGGACAGGAAGTAAAGGTCAAATTAGGGGTCACCTTGTGTAAAATTGTTTTGACAATTAACGATCTGTACAATGGTGCAAATATTGTGAATTTACCTGTTGTGGTTGTTGTGATTTGATTTTTAAATATTAAACTTTGACTTCCGGTTTGGACAGGAAGTAAGGTCAAATCGTGGTCACCTTTGTGTAAATATTTTTCGACAATTAACAATCTATACAATGGTGCAAAAAATGTTAAAAAAAATTTCTTGTGGTTGTTGAGATATGATTTTGTTTAAATATTAAACTTTGACTTCCGGTTTGGACAGGAAGTAAGGTCAAATTGGGGTCACCTTTTTGTAAATATTTTTTGACATTTAACGATCTGTACAATGGTACAAAAAATTGTGAATTTACCTTTTGTGGTTGTTGAGATATGATTTTTTTAAATATTAAACTTTGACTTCCGGTTTGGACAGGAAGTAAGGTCAGATTGGGGTCATCTTTTTGTAAATATTTTTTGACATTTAACGATCTGTACAATGGTACAACAATTGTGAATTTACCTCTTGTGGTTGTTGAGATATGATTTTTTTAAATATTAAACTTTGACTTCCGGTTTGGACAGGAAGTAAGGTCAAATTGGGGTCACCTTTTTGTAAATATTTTTTGACAATTAACGATCTATACAATGGCACAAAAATTGTGAATTTAACTCTTGTGGTTGTTGAGATATGATATTTTTAAATATTAAACTTTGACTTCCGGTTTGGACAGGAAGTAAGGTCAAATTGGGGTCACTCACAACTCGTGTTTCATCTACTTGTTAAGTTCTAAGTACATGCCAAGTTTCAAGTTCATGTGAAGTTTGCGAGTATGTGTTTGTTACCGGACAGTCGCAGGGGAGAAGAAGTAAAAAAAAAAAACGAACAAAAACAAGAGGTGTTTCGGGCACATACCCGAACACCTAAAAAACCGAACAAAAACAATAGGTGTTTCGAGTACATACCCGAACACCTAATTAACAGGATATCAACCTGGATTTGTAAACCATTGGTGTATATGTTCATGTGGGTGATGTGAACGTTTACCAACTTCTCCAGCAATTATGTCAGTGACCTACAAGCTCTATTCAGCCAATAACTCTAGCATGTCTAAATATTTCCCAAAGAAGTTAAAGGGTATAGAGCCTCTATTTGTATATTTTTGATGTAAAAAATAGTTTATATATCTGATTTGACAATAGAGCTCTTGATTCTGTATAAGTCCTGCTGAAATAATTTCATTTCCATATTTTCTGCAGCTAGCAACAGTGCCACTTCATCGAGAGAGGTCAGGCAAACAGCGACTGCAGGACGGAAGAGAAAGGATCGTATGTAAAGATGTGGCCGTCAAGAAAAGATTCATCAATTCAGACTGCTTTAAAAAAAAAATCATCAGAATATTAACCCTAACGTTCCCAAATCCTCCAAAATCCTTGTGAAGGATTTTGAAGGATTGAGGTTATTAGGCATACTTGCCTTTCCATGGTACATCCATGTTTGTTGTAATGATTGCAAGGTCAGTGCTTGGGTCAGTGGACACTGTTTATTGCTCCATGCATGCAAGGAGGGTCCCTGGCCATGTACATGTATCACAGATTAGAAACACATGTGTGCATACATGTCATGTGCTTGCTTTACTACTGAAAGATTTTGGAGGATTCAGGTGAAAACAGCATCCTTGAGGGAAACATTTACAATATATAATATATATGGGGGATGCAAAGGCAGTGCCTTGCTGGAAAGTGAGTTCCACTTGCCATAAATAGGAACAAGGTTGCATTTTTGTGTGACCATTACTTTTTGCCGACTTAAAATAAGCGCTTAATTTTCAAATTAGCTTTTGTGTTTTTATTACTTGTTTCTATTTGCTTATAATTTGTAACTGTTACTGCTTTGTATACCAGACAAAAATAATATGTTGGTTAACCATTTTATCTTCTTTTTCTTTTCTGTAAAATGTTGTTCAAACAAAAGTTGACATACGTATATATACTACTGGAATAAAGTAACTGTGCATCATTTGAAGTTATGCTATTTTTTAATGAAAAAAGATAATACAATGATTTGTGGTGTTCTGTTAAATCACTGTTTAACTGTTAACAGGATAATCTCGAAATCTGTATGCTTGGACAATAGGCTTCGTGACACGTCCTTGAAGAGATGTGGTGTCAAAAGTCAGTTCACAAACTCAGTATCGTGTGTGTCCACCATTGGCGTTGATGCAGGCTTGACAACGACGACGCATAGACGACACTAAGCGATTGAAGAAAGAAGACATGTTGTTCCATGTCTGAACCAACGCTTGTCCCAATTCAGCTAACGTCAATGGCTGATTCTGGGCTTGACGTAAACGTCGCTCCATTTCATCCCAAGCGTGCTCGATAGGGGACAGGTCCGGAGAAACAGCTGGCCAGGGGAGTACCGAAATGTTCTGCTGTCTCAGGAAATCTGTCACAACACGAGCGACATGTGGACGGGCATTATCTTGCTGAAGCGTGATGTTACGTCCTTGTCTTTGAATGAACGCTTGCACATGAGGCCCAATGATCTCGTCCCTGTATCTCAGACCTGTCAGATTGCCATTGACAATGACAAGTTGTGTCCGCCCGCGAGATGTGATGCCTCCCCATACCATAACGCTGCCGCCACTAAACGGTCGACGTTGAACAATGCACGCTTCGGCATACCGTTCACCTGGACGTCTGTACACCGTTGCCCTGCCATCTGAGCCGTCCAGATGAAATCTCGACTCGTCAGTGAACAGAACACCATCCCAATCTTGTCTCCTGTACCGTAGATGCCGTCTGCACCAGGCAAGACGTGCCTGTCGGTGACGTTGGAGCAAAACTGGACGTATTGCAGGCCGTCTGGGCCGGATGTTGTGCTCCCTCAGTCGGTTCCGTACAGTCCTGGAACTGATACGACGTAAGCCAGGAATGGTTCGAGCAGTCAAACTGGCAGTCTGGAATCGATTCCTTAGATGGGTCAGCCGAATATGGTTGTCTTGCTGACGTGACGTCACGCGTGGACGGCCGGTCCGAGGCAAATCTCGCGTGTTCGCATTCTGTTGAAAACGTCTCCATAGCGATGATATTGTGTTTCGATGGACACCAAAATGTCTTGCCACTTCATTTTGGGCCATTCCAGCCTCCAGCATACCCACGGCGCGGAGACGCTGATTTTCTGTAAGCCGGGGCATGACGTGCGCACAGTTTAGGTTCAAATGAACGTGTTTTTCAAAACCTTTAGAGGCTAGAGAATAATCAACCAGTGTTCAATTTTCAAAATCAGGTGTGTGACCTTCATGTGTCCAACATCATGCAAAACGTGAGTAAGTTCATTGTGCACAAAGTGCACATGCCACCTTGCGATACGTGACATCAAATTTAATGCAAAATGCTTTGCTGAATGTTTATTTACGGTTATGTTTTAACTTTTCAAACATCTTTTACTTTATGAAATGTTATGTAATGCACAGATTACTTTTTTCCGTTAGTATACTTAAATTCTCCTGTATATATTGACGTACCCAGGTGATTTAACTATTCATAATTTTATGTATAAATGTTAGTATTTGTTTTGTGTTTCAAATTAACCCTAACTACCCCAAACCATTCAAACTCCAACACAAACTTTACATGGGGCCGGGTGTCCCAATTCCAACTAAGTCCAACAGTTGGGTGGCAGTGTTACTGCATGGTGTTGTATTTTGATGGACTCAGTACTGTATAGCCCAGACAAGGATACTTTACATGGGGCCGGGTGTCCCAATTCCAGCTAAGTCCAACAGTTGGGTGGCAGTGTTACTGCATGGTGTTGTATTTTGATGGACTCGGTACTGTATAGCCCAGACAGGGATACTTTACATGGGACCGGGTGTCCCAATTCCAACTAAGTCCAACAGTTGGGTGGCAGTGTTACTGCATGGTGTTGTATTTTGATGGACTCAGTACTGTATAGCCCAGACAAGGATACTTTACATGGGGCCGGGTGTCCCAATTCCAGCTAAGTCCAACAGTTGGGTGGCAGTGTTACTGCATGGTGTTGTATTTTGATGGACTCAGTACTGTATAGCCCAGACAAGGGATACTTTACATGGGGCCGGGTGTCCCAATTCCAGCTAAGTCCAACAGTTGGGTGGTAGTGTTACTGCATGGTGTTGTATTTTGATGGACTCAGTACTGTATAGCCCAGACAGGGATACTTTACATGGGTCCGGGTGTCCCAATTCCAGCTAAGTCCAACAGTTGGGTGGTAGTGTTACTGCATGGTGTTGTATTTTGATGGACTCAATACTGTATAGCCCAGACAAGGATACTTTACATGGGACCGGGTGTCCCAATTCCAGCTACATGTATATGTAAGTCCAACAGTTAGGTGGTAGTGTTTGTGTATGGTGTTGGATTTTGGCTGATTCATGAAGGTTCCTAGCCAAAATAGCTAGGAAGTAGTATGTCTAATGCCGGAGGGAAGACACAAGCAATCAAAAAGATATTTTGATACGTATTTTTAAAAAAAAAGATATTTTGGTATGGTAAAAACCTCATCAAAAAATCGAAGGGGTTTTAGCGTAGTTTTTTAAAAATTAACATCATCATCACGATTAAAAATTAACATCATCATCACGATTAAAAATTAACATCACCATCACGATTAAAAAGTGACATCACCATCACGATGTTAAAAAAGTGACATCACCATCACGATGTTAAAAAAGTGACATCATCATCACGATTAAAAATTAACATCACCATCACGATTAAAAAGTGACATCACCATCACGATGTTAAAAAAGTGACATCATCATCACGATTAAGAATTAACATCATCACGATGTTAAAAAAGTGACATCACCATCACGATGTTAAAAAAGTGACATCATCATCACGATTAAAAATTAACATCACCATCACGATTAAAAATTAACATCATCATCACGATTAAAAATTAACATCACCATCACGATTAAAAAGTGACATCACCATCACGATGTTAAAAAAGTGACATCATCATCACGATTAAAAATTAACATCACCATCACGATTAAAAATTAACATCATCATCACGATTAAAAATTAACATCACCATCGTGATGATAAAAAAGTGACATCACCATCACGATGATAAAAAAGTGACATTAAAAAGTGAGATAATGAATTAATATTATATTGTTTAATAATAAAGATGCCTACACCGTCAAAATGGAACTTGAAAGAATTGTACGATTTTACGCGACAACACATTGGTCGAATAATGATCGTGAAAAACAGCAAGAATAGAGTTGATAAACGTAGTTGGTACAACGCGGTTAAAAAGTATCTAAATCAACAAAAACCAAAGCCATTGTATGAATTAAATTTAGAGGAATTACGAGCTCTCGTAACAGTTAAAAATATTGAGCTACCGCTAAACGGCTCTGGAGCAAACGAAGGGTTGATTAAAAAAGACTACATTAACGCTATTAAAAGGTTTTTCGGTAGAGAAACAAAGTTGAGATTCAACCCTTTTATTAGCGGTGGTAAATATTTACGACAACATGTAATGAATGTTCCGTTGAATCACAGCAAAGAAAAAGATTTAAATGTTTTTTGGAGAGCTGTAACTCCAAAGATTATAGTCGAGCTAAAAAAGGACCTAAAAGATTTAAAATCATTCAAGTTTATGATATACATACGAGTTAAATTATTCAAAGAAAAACCAAACAACGTGAATGATTTAAAGACATCGTTTTATCATAATAATAGTCAAATTGTTTTATTGAATTTAAACAATATCGAAAATATACTCAATACAATCATTTCACGAATTCAAGAAATTTTAGAAAAAGACACTAATGAGGGTAGTGGATGGGTAGTAGATCGTATCGAAGGAATGAATATAAGAATAGCAAAATATCAACCTTTGAGAGGAGGTTCTTACATAGTTTTACCCATTTACATTAGAAATAAAAATGCTTGCATCAACGTAAAAAACAAAGACGACGATTGTTTGCGATGGGCTTTACGCAGCGCTCTTTTTAACATAAAAAATCATCCGGAAAGAACGAGTAAATATCTAATAGAGGACGGTTTTAATTTTAACAATATTGACGCACCCACCCCGATCAATCAAATAAAGCGAGTAGAAAAACAAAATAATATAGCGATAAATGTTTTTGGTTGCGAGTCAAACGTGATTATGGTTTACGAGCTCAGCTCACAACCCGCAGAGATGGATCGTATAAATTTACTATTAATTCACAAAGAAGAAAAAGAAGGAACTAGATCTCACTACGTTTGGATTAAAGACGTGAATAAACTTCTTTTTGATCAAACTAAACACGATCATCGTCAGCATTTTTGTTTGAGATGTATGCAAGGTTTTTCGACGGAATTATATCTCGAAAGACAAAGAAATGTGTAAGGGAACAAACGCTAGACCGATGACTATCGAAATGCCTGAAAAGGGTATAAACGATAAAATAAAGTTTAAAAATATTCATAAAAAGATGAAAGTTCCATTCGTAATATACGCCGACTTTGAAAGTATTATTAAAAAGATCGATGACGTAAACTCTACTAATACTACGAAACTACAAGAACACGTCGTTTGCGGTTATTCGTACGTCGTTGTTTGTTGCGACGGTACAAGTAGCTCTCCCGTTATGTACAGGGGAGAAGACGCGACTAAACATTTTTTAAATGAGTTACAAAAAGAAGAAAAAAAATTAACGAGATATTTAAAAATCCTAAAAAATTAAACATGACTAAGGAAGACTGGCGAAACCACGACTCTGCTAGCGAGTGTTGGGTATGCGAAAAGAAGTTTTTTAATGACCCCGACGACAAGTATACTCGAGTTAAAGATCATTGTCACATTACCGGAAAGTATAGAGGCGCTGCGCATAATAGTTGTAATTTTCTCCTCAGTTTAAAACCAAAGAAAACCACAATTCCGGTCGTGTTTCATAATTTGCGAGGCTACGACTCTCATCTCATTATGCAGGCCATTGGTCTCATCAAAGATGAAGATTTAAAATGTATTCCAAACAATATCGAAAAGTATATTTCTTTTAGTATTGGTCAACTACGATTTGTAGACAGCGCTCTATTTTTACTAGCTTCGTTGGACAAACTCGTACAATCAAACGATTCTTTTCCAATTACATTAAAACTAGAACCCTCCTCTGAAAAATTTAATCTTTTAAAAAGCAAGGGCATTTATCCTTACGAGTACATGGACTCTTTTGAGCGTTTCAAAGAAACGCTCCTTCCATCGAGAGAATCGTTTTACAGTAGTCTAAACTGTCAACACATTACGAGAGAACAATACGAGCACGCTAAAAACGTTTACAACAAGTTTGATTGTAAAAACTTGGGTGATTATCACGATTTGTACGTGCGTACCGATACTTGCTTGTTGGCGGACGTATTTGAAAACTTTAGAAATGTTTGTATGAAAAATTATGGATTAGATCCTGCTCATTATTATACGAGTCCTGGGCTAAGTTGGGACGCTTTATTAAAACATTCGAAACAAACTTTAGAATTGTTGACTGATATCGACATGCATTTGTTTATTGAAAAATGCACGCGCGGAGGAACGTGCATGGTGAGTAAACGATACGCGAAAGCAAACAACGTTTATTTACCCGATTACGATAAAACGAAACAAACTAGTTTTCTCATAAATTTAGACGTTAATAATTTATACGGCTATGCCATGAGTCAACCTTTACCGACTGGTAATTTTAAATGGTTGAGAGAAAAACAAATTAAAAAACTCGAGAGAGATGGATTTAAAAACAATAAAGGATACATTTTAGAGGTTGATTTAGAATATCCCAAAGAATTACACGATTCTCACACCGCGTTTCCACTAGCGCCAGAGTCGTTGATAGTACCGAAAGAATGGATGTCATCATATCAAAAGAATTTACTAAAAGATAAGCCCGCTCCAAACGTTACTAAACTAGTTCCAAATTTATACAACAAGAAAAAATACGGGCTTCATTATCGTAATTTACTATTGTATGTACAACAAGGGATGAAACTGACTAAAATTCACAGAGTTTTACAGTTTGATGAATCATGTTGGATGAAATCGTACATTGATTTAAATACACAATTAAGAAAAGATGCGACGAGTGATTTTGAAAAAGATTTGTACAAACTCATGAACAATTCGGTTTTTGGAAAAACGATGGAAAATGTACGAAATCGCGTCAACGTAAATTTGAAGCGATTAAACGATCCAAAAGCAGAAAATCAAATTCGCAAGCTCATCGCGAAACCATATTTTGCAGAGGCTAGGATTTTCGATAATGATTTGGTTGCGATTCACATGCACAAAATAAAACTCAAGCTCGACCGCCCGATCATTATTGGAATGAGTATACTAGATTTATCCAAGGTTTTCATGTTAGATTTTTATTACAATCATATAAAGCAAAAATACGGTAACGATTGTGAGTTGATTTACACGGATACAGATAGCTTATTATTGGAAATTAAAACGAAAGATGTTTACAAAGATATGAAAAAAGACAAGCATTTATACGATTTTAGTAATTACGACAAGAGTCATTTTCTGTTTTCTGAAGAAAACAAAAAAGTGATAGGTAAAATGAAAGACGAGTGTGCGAAAACTGTAATTTCTGAAGTTGTTTGTTTAAGACCCAAAATGTATGCGATACTTACTTCAGACAAAGACGAAATAAAAAAAGCTAAAGGAGTTAAAAGACAAGTTTTACAACAAAAAATTAATTACGAGCAATTTAAACAAGTTTTATTTCTTAAAGAAACTCTACATCACCCTATGAATTTTATTAGACATGATAAACATAGACTATATACAACTCGAATAAATAAAATATCACTATCTCCTCTAGATACAAAGAAACACATTTTAGAAGGTGGAATACGCACTCTTGCTTACGGTGATTGTTCGATTAACGACGAATGATTGGTGGATTCATCGTATCTCTAGGAATAATTTGTATTTCTTCTCTTACAAAACTACGTGCGGGGCCTCCTTCTACATAATACAATATGGGTTGATTCGCAGCCTTCATCGTTTTAGATATTCTATAAATTTTTAAACTCCATATAGGATCGGTCGCTCTACGTCTCGTATCTTTTTCAGCTTCACCGGGCGCGTATAAATACCGAACAAGCGAGTTTAATGGAATTCTTTTTTCATTCTTTACAACGGATGGTGAGGCTGGATTTTGCTCAACGCTACTTTTCTTAATAGCGTCTTTTGGTTTTGAGTTAATCAATCGCGTCGTCTCATTGTTTAACGCTTTTACAACCGCCGGTAATCTTTTAACCCATTCTCTATTTCTCGCTTCAACAACATTTTGTGCAATTTCTTGACCGTATTGATGCGAAAATAATCTTTCGCTTAAAGTTCTATTAAATCTCTCAACGATACCCTGAGCTCTGTGATTACCAGCTTCTCCTCGCTGAATTTTTACATTATGCTCACTCATCAAAGCATTAACGCTGCTCATAAATTCTTTTCCGGGGTCGACTTTTATAATTTTAGGCCAAACCAACGGCGATCGCTCGCGCTGTCGCGGAGCGTAAATTTTTTTAAAAGCATCGCTGACTCGCGCGGCTGTTTTATCGATTAAAGGTACTGCAGCTTTATATCTGCTGGCTTCATCCACGACGGTTAACGCGTACTTGTACGTAGTTCTACCGACTTTGTCGTGTGGAAGAAACAACAAGTCTGCTTGATGAACCTCGTTTGGTTTTTCGAGCGAGCTATTTGATGAGGTTGGTCTCGGAATATATTTAGGATAGGGTAAATAAATTTGCCACAGCGCTTGCTTTTTTATCCATCGTCGAACGAGTTTTACATTTACTTTCGTTTCTTTAGCCAGCTTGCTGATTGCAACTTGACCTTTGTAGTATCCTCTCGGACTATAATAAGCGTTGGATAGTTTTCGTTCATCCATTTAATATTTATAAATATTATTCTTAACATTATTCGGCGGGCATGAGTGAATTTGGTAAAATTCCTTGTTTAACTAACCACATTTGCGTCGCACCGCTTAATGTAATCGTCGCGGTTAGTTTTAACCCGTCTTTTATATCCAATTTTCCTAAATCGGCTGGTTTCATTTTAAATATTTTTTCACCTAGCATGCTGTATAAAATTACTAAAAGAGTCATAACTGAGCTGTGATAAATTGTATCGGCGATCGTTTTCGTATTTACCCAGCAAACATGACGGTACTGGGCCAGTGCTGGCTTGTTCTGGTTTTGTTCCGGCAGTACCGTACAGTTTTGACGGTAGATATCCGGCACTGGGCCAGTGCCGGCTTCATAGCGGCAAAACTGTACGGTATCAACGGTACAGATCCAGAACCGGGCCAGTTCTGGAATAGTACCGGCAAACCATTACGGCAAGACGGTACACTGCCTGTACTGGCCCAGTGCCGGGTTGATTGCGGCAAACCATAACGGCAAGACGGTACACTGCCTGTACTGGCGCAGTGCCGGGTTGATTGCGGCAAACCATTACGGCAAGACGGTACACTGCCTGAACTGGCCCAGTGCCGGGTTGATTGCGGCAAACCATTACGGCAAGACGGTACACTGCCTGTACTGGCCCAGTGCCGGGCTGATTGCGGCAAACCATTACGGCAAGACGGTACACTGCCTGAACTGGCCCAGTGTCGGGTTGATTGCGGCAAACCATAACGGCAAGACGGTACACAGCCTGTACTGGCCCAGTGCCGGGTTGATTGCGGCAAACCATAACGGCAAGACGGTACACAGCCTGTACTGGCCCAGTGCCGGGTTGATTGCGGCAAACCATAACGGCAAGACGGTACACTGCCTGTACTGGCCCAGTGCCGGGCTGATTGCGGCAAACCATTACGGCAAGACGGTACACTGCCTGTACTGGCCCAGTGCCGGGCTGATTGCGGCAAACCATTACGGCAAGACGGTACACTGCCTGTACTGGCCCAGTGCCGGGCTGATTGCGGCAAACCATTACGGCAAGACGGTACACTGCCTGTACTGGCCCAGTGCCGGGCTGATTGCGGCAAACCATTACGGCAAGACGGTACACAGCCTGTACTGGCCCAGTGCCGGGCTGATTGCGTCAAACCATTATGGCAAGACGGTACACAGCCTGTACTGGCCCAGTGCCGGGTTGATTGTGGCAAACCATTATGGCAAGACGGTACACTGCCTGAACTGGCCCAGTGCCGGGCTGATTGCGGCAAACCATTACGGCAAGACGGTACACAGCCTGTACTGGCCCAGTGCCGGGCTGATTGCGTCAAACCATTATGGCAAGACAGTACACTGCCTGAACTGGCCCAGTGCCGGGCTGATTGTGGCAAACCATAATGGCAACACGGTACACTGCCTGTACTGGCCCAGTGCCGGGTTGATTGTGGCAAACCATTATGGCAAGACAGTACACTGCCTGAACTGGCCCAGTGCCGGGCTGATTGTGGCAAACCATAACGGCAAGACGGTACACTGCCTGTACTGGCCCAGTGCCGGGTTGATTGCGGCAAACCATTACGGCAAGACGGTACACTACCTGTACTGGCCCAGTGCCGGGTTGATTGCGGCAAACCGTTATGGTAAGAGGGTACACTGCCTGTACTGGCCCAGTGCCTGGCTGATTGTGGCAAACCATTGTGGCAAGACAGTACACTGCCTGAACTGGCCCAGTGCCGGGTTGATTGCGGCAAACCATTATGGCAAGACAGTACACTGCCTGTACTGGCCCAGTGCCGGGTTGATTGCGGCAAACCATAACGGCAAGACGGTACACAGCCTGTACTGGCCCAGTGCCGGGCTGATTGCAGCAAACCATAACGGCAAGACGGTACACTGCCTGAACTGGCTCAGTGCCGGGTTGATTGCGGCAAACCATAATGGCAACACGGTACACTGCCTGTACTGGCCCAGTGCCGGGCTGATTGCGTCAAATCATTACGGCAAGACGGTACACAGCCTGTACTGGCCCAGTGCCGGGCTGATTGCGGCAAACCATTACGGCAAGACGGTACACAGCCTGTACTGGCCCAGTGCCGGGCTGATTGCGGCAAACCATTATGGCAAGACGGTACACAGCCTGTACTGGCCCAGTGCTGGGTTGATTGCAGCAAACCATTATGGTAAGACGGTACACTGCCTGTACTGGCCCAGTGCCTGGCTGATTGTGGCAAACCATTGTGGCAAGACAGTACACTGCCTGAACTGGCCCAGTGCCGGGTTGATTGCGGCAAACCATTATGGCAAGACAGTACACTGCCTGTACTGGCCCAGTGCCGGGTTGATTGCGGCAAACCATAACGGCAAGTCGGTACACAGCCTGTACTGGCCCACTGCCGGGCTGATTGCGTCAAACCATTATGGCAAGACAGTACACTGCCTGAACTGGCCCAGTGCCGGGCTGATTGTGGCAAACCAAAACGACAAGACGGTACACTGCCTGAACTGGCCCAGTGCCGGGCTGATTGCGGCAAACCATTACGGCAAGACGGTACACAGCCTGTACTGGCCCAGTGCCGGGCTGATTGCGTCAAACCATTATGGCAAGACAGTACACTGCCTGAACTGGCCCAGTGCCGGGCTGATTGTGGCAAACCAAAACGGCAAGACGGTACACTGCCTGTACTGGCCCAGTGCCAGGCAGATTGCAGCAAACCATAACGGCAAGACGGTACACTACCTGTACTGGCCCAGTGCCGGGTTGATTGCGGCAAACCATTACGGCAAGACGGTACACTACCTGTACTGGCCCAGTGCCGGGTTGATTGCGGCAAACCGTTATGGTAATTAGACGGTACACTGCCTGTACTGGCCCAGTGCCTGGCTGATTGTGGCAAACCATTGTGGCAAGACAGTACACTGCCTGAACTGGCCCAGTGCCGGGTTGATTGCGGCAAACCATTATGGCAAGACAGTACACTGCCTGTACTGGCCCAGTGCCGGGTTGATTGCGGCAAACCATAACGGCAAGACGGTACACAGCCTGTACTGGCCCAGTGCCGGGCTGATTGCAGCAAACCATAACGGCAAGACGGTACACTGCCTGAACTGGCTCAGTGCCGGGTTGATTGCGGCAAACCATAATGGCAACACGGTACACTGCCTGTACTGGCCCAGTGCCGGGCTGATTGCGTCAAACCATTACGGCAAGACGGTACACAGCCTGTACTGGCCCAGTGCCGGGCTGATTGCGGCAAACCATTACGGCAAGACGGTACACAGCCTGTACTGGCCCAGTGCCGGGCTGATTGCAGCAAACCATTATGGCAAGACGGTACACAGCCTGTACTGGCCCAGTGCTGGGTTGATTGCAGCAAACCATTATGGTAAGACGGTACACTGCCTGTACTGGCCCAGTGCCTGGCTGATTGTGGCAAACCATTGTGGCAAGACAGTACACTGCCTGAACTGGCCCAGTGCCGGGTTGATTGCGGCAAACCATTATGGCAAGACAGTACACTGCCTGTACTGGCCCAGTGCCGGGTTGATTGCGGCAAACCATAACGGCAAGTCGGTACACAGCCTGTACTGGCCCACTGCCGGGCTGATTGCGTCAAACCATTATGGCAAGACAGTACACTGCCTGAACTGGCCCAGTGCCGGGCTGATTGTGGCAAACCAAAACGACAAGACGGTACACTGCCTGAACTGGCCCAGTGCCGGGCTGATTGCGGCAAACCATTACGGCAAGACGGTACACAGCCTGTACTGGCCCAGTGCCGGGCTGATTGCGTCAAACCATTATGGCAAGACAGTACACTGCCTGAACTGGCCCAGTGCCGGGCTGATTGTGGCAAACCATAATGGCAACACGGTACACTGCCTGTACTGGCCCAGTGCCGGGTTGATTGCGGAAAACCATAACGGCAACACGGTACACTGCCTGTACTGGCCCAGTGCCGGCTTGATAGCGGCAAACCATTATGGCAACAGGGTACATACATTGGCGGATCCGGCGGGGGGGGCTAATGGGGCTGTAGTCCCCCCCCTAAAATCGTTTTTTTTTTAAGGGAGAGAAAGAGAGAGAGAGAGAGGGGAGGGAGAACGCACTCCATTCCCACAGTGTGCTTTGTTTCCTCTCCCTTTGATTATTTCATTTTAATTTTTGTAGTACTGAAAAATAATTGTTTTTGATTCTCCGCCCCCCCCCTAAAAAATGTTCTGGATCCGCCCATGACATATATAGCCTGTAGTGGCCCAGTGCCGGCCTGATACTTCAATAGTTTTGTGTTGTTTTATACACCTTCCTATGGCAACGAAACCAATTTGTGTGATTTTTTAACTGAATATTTAAGTGGCAATTAACGATAAGCTTGAAGCATTCAAAAACAATTCCCAGGACTTTTAGCAGGCCACATATATCCCATGCCATTTTGTGGATTCGCACACTATAACTTAATACGACAAAATAAATGTATTTTTTTAGAAATAAAAAATATATAAAACAATTAATTGTTACACCGCCTGAATACAGAAAGTAACCAGCATAATTATAGAAATTCCTTTAGGTTGTTTGTTAAAGTGAAAGTAATAATTTAAAAAAAAAGTTTATATACATCTTGTATTTTTTTTAGTATTCAGTCCAGCGAGAGCATTGAATTTATCAAAATCGCAAACGCGAAAAAACGATCGTTCTTAAAGGATTTGAAAAACCATCATCCATCTTATATGTGTCTATTTTTATAGCTGAGGCACTGCATACAATTATGCATACTGTGCTCAAATATTTGTATGAAATTTTCAAATTCATCCCACTCCCTTTCCTTTTTTAATTAATATTAAAACTGGAATGTCAAAGCAAGCTGAACGATGCTTCCAGCAATAAATGATCGAGAGCGTCTGAAAAGAATATGAGATAAAAAGGAGCAGAGAAAAACTGGGGAGATTGGATACGTGCAATTGCTTTTACCAAAGTCCCCTATAAAAAATATTCATTAGAATTATAGGCAAATCTGTCAGGGTACATCAACGGTTATGAACTTCTATTTAAATAAGGAAGTAATTGATATAACAACTAATTTTACTCCCTCAAACGGGTTCAAAAGTGTTATAAAAGACAGGTATGTACGGTACTCTCACGTTCTATGTGCGCTTTCTTTGTAAAAATTTGGATTTTCTTGAAAAACTTAAATTTGCTGAAAATGTCTTATTTCCTGTTTTTATCATTGTGTGGATTTTTTGTGATACAAATAACAAGTTATTAGCTTGTTGCATTGTTTGCTAGTATTTTAAAAACATTTTAATCGATTTAAAATAATGAGGGAATAATTATCTTCGAAACCCACAACAAAAGAGGGCGCTAGTTTTTAATAAACTTATGCCAGTCTTGAAGAAGTAAAGTAAGTGTTCAAGGAACTTTAAGATATTTTAATCGGTATAGCATTGATCTTTTAAAACACCTTAAACGTTTTAAATGAGAGACATACATAATTGTTGGATTTTCAATCGTTATTAGTGTAATGATAGATACAATAATCAGGGATATATCATGATGATTATAAACTAATCAGTGAAAGGACGTGTCGAGTTTAGGAATTTTTACAAGGCAAGCTGCCTCGTGATTCCGTTGATTTATACAGCTGAATTTTCCTCTTTTAATCCGTGATTCACCTTCCTAATTAACTTGTGAATTATACAGTTAAAGGTTATGTACACCATTGGTAATTTTCCGAAATACCTCTGGTAAAATATTTAAAGGCAGTACGTGGTGATTATCAGAATTGTATTTATTTATTTATTTTTTGTTTTAATCTATTACTTTTTAATCTAACGGCTGATTTCGTATAATAAGGCACTGCAGTGCTGAGCAAATAATATTTTGTCTGAACTACTGAAATTTTCGAGAAAAATGTTATAAATTAATTTACTTGGCATTCGAAGACCACGTAAATAAGGTAGCATATCCGCGTGTATAAAAACATCACAAAACATTATGTAACCGTTAGTTGCATTAAGATTTTCGAATTGATTATATGGAGTGGTACAAACGAACTAAAATTATTTATCGGTAATAATTTCATTTCTTTTAGATGAGTTTGCCATAGCTAACAAAAATTATTAGACATCCCGAAAGGCACTAGCTGACATGGAGCCTCCAATGTCAAATTTATCAGCCATGGTGAACATGGGACGAGGAACTTAGAAAATATACAATACAAAAATTATGGAGATGTCAATGTACATTTTCTATTTTAGTTATTTTCGGGTTACGAGCGCACAATCTCAAAGTATTAACAATTCCTCTAATGTGGAGATTCTATATCAAACGTAAAAAATGTCCATATAAAATACGCTTTTGAAGCATGCATGCGAATGCCCTGGTAGTAACTTCCTGCTGTTATATGCCGTACTAAATGTGACACACACTCGGAATGGAAGAGAAGCAGAGTTCGGGGACTACAGTGGGAGCAACACCTGGTCAAACTGGTAAGTCTGCATGGTTCCAATCATACGTAATTTGAATTATGCAACTGAAACTGTAGAATACTTATATATAGGCCTACTAGTACTATACTATTACTAATATACTCTTGAGACTTGAGTCGGCCTAAAGGGTCAACAGTGTCTTGCTTAATTGTCGGTCATGCTTGTTTTTCGGTACGTAACCTGATCTTATAGTGAATTTGGTATTATTATATTTTCTTGATATTGCTTTTTTAAATTTTACGCAATTCTGAAAATTGTATTTTGAATCCATTCAAAATTGTAGGCATAATTATATATATTATAACATTGTACTTTTAAATTTTACGCACACATTTTTGGTGCATGTGAACAGTGTATGCCTACTGTATTTTTCAGTGACGACACATTGCAGAGTTTCGGTTTAATTTCACTGTCCGTAAAACATTTATTATAAATTGTAAGGTTGGCTGGATAACATGATAAGCAAAACTTATTTCCATATGTTTTTTAAATTGTAATTTTAAATTTTGGTTTGTCTTGAAAAACGCACATGTTTAATGGTTCCCCAAATTTAGAGTGCATTTTTGTATACCAGCAGTGTCAACTCCAATTTTACAAACGGTCAGAAAACATTGGTTTGTGGTCATGCTGGTTTTAATGGTTGTGATGATACATGTTATTGACTATAATTGTCTCACTATACTGTGATACAGTTATAAGAAACAAGATACACCCTGTACTACTATACAAATACATGTGCAAGGTACATTTTTCCATAAAAATCCTTGCTATGAAATATTTGTCCATATTATATTTCCTGCAAAGTACATTGGACAACACAACAGTTCATATCCCCATATAATTTACACCACAAAAGAATTAATATCAGTGATAAGGAAATTTGGAAACTTGTGGGAAATATCATTTCTGTGGAAGTTGTGACAGTTCCGACTGTGAACACAAGGTGGTGATGTCGTACTGGACAAAGCGTAGAAAAATTGAAGAAAAATACAAACTACATTTACAGAACATTGCAAAGACTGAAGAAACTTTTCATGCTGCCCCGGTTGTTCAAACGACCAGCATGCTGAATGTGCATGCGGAAGACCAGCAATCAAAACCAAATGAAATCAAGGAGAATACACAGAATAATTCTGAAGTTGTATGTCAAAAATCCCCTACAACAAAAATAAGTTTAGAGTCAACCTAATGCAGATGATGATACTTTCTCTTCAAACAATGTTAATGAAGGAGAAATTTATGATGATCTGCCTGAACCATTGTTTGATTTGACTGTTGCAAGTTCAGATTCTGTACTTGAATCCTTTTCTGACAGTGATGATTGTAACAGATTGCCTTTCTGATTCTAGCTTGTCAGATGGCCGCAAAAATGACAAAGATTTGCCAAAACTGCTTTGTGATTGGGCTGTAAATAGCAACATAAATCAGTCTTCTTTTCGAAGCTTACTCGCAATCTTGCGAAAATTCCATCCAGCTCTTCCAAAAGACCCAAGGACGCTCTTATCTACAGGTAAAATTGAAGGAATAAAGACTATCAGGAGTGCAGTGGATCGTACTATCATTTTGGTGTAGCCTATTGTATAATGTCGAAGTTAGCTTCTGATCCCAAGCTGCGGGGTCATGATAACAAGCTCTTCCTTCAAATTAATGTTGATGGACTACCTTTATTCAAAAGCAGTAATACACAGTTTTGGCCAATTTTAGGTTTAATTCAAGGATCTAGCGAGTCATTCATTATAGGTTTGTTCACAGGAAAATCAAAACCAAAAGATCCCGAGGAATTCCTCAACGATTTTGTGACAGAAATGATCAAGCTCAAACTAAATAACTTGACCTTTGACGGCCGTGTATATACCGTTGTCATATACTGAATTTTGTATGTGATGCCCGGCCCGTGCTTATCTTAAGCAAGTAAAAGCACACTCAGGTTATTCAGGCTGTGAGAAATGCAATCAGCGAGGAACGTATGACAAGAAAATGTTTTTTCCTGAAACAGATGCTCCTCATCGCACAGATAAGTCATTTGATGACATGTTAGATGAGGACCACCATATAGGACCGAATCCATTGAGGAAGCTGGGATTGGGCATGGTCTCTCAATTTCCCTTGGACTATATGCACTTGGTGTGCCTTGGAGTTATGAGGCGCCTTCTTATGTTGTGGTTGAAAGGGCCTCTTCAGTAAACGCCGCTTGGGTACACCAGTGAAGACGCAGATTTCAGAATCCCTTCTGTCTCGGTGTTGTTTCATACCGAAAGAATTTGCTAGAATTTGCCCAGGGCTCTAACTGAAGTTGATAGGTGGAAGGCCACTGAGTTTCGACTCTTCCTTCTTTATACAGGTCCAGTGGTGTTGAAGGGCAAATTACCTGATGAAATGTATAAAAACTTCATGTTGTTTTCCATTGCCATCCGTATACTTGCCAATCAATATTTGTGTGATCCTCTATGTGGTTATGCCAACGACCTCCTCATTTGTTTTGTAAAACACCTGTCAGAGTTTATGGGACGGATCAAATGGTATATAATGTTCATGGACTTGTTCACATTGCTGACGATGTCAAGTTGTATGGTCCATTGGACAAGTTTGCGGCCTTTCCATTTGAAATTTTTCTAAAAAGCTTAAAGCAGGTAATCAGGAAGCCAAACTTTGTCCTTGAACAATAATTCACATGTTTTTGGAGAGATCATTACATGCGTGTCATTCATTAGACGAATCATCAGATAACTTTGGTACATGTATTAATGGAGTTTCTGTTAATATGCCACATGGTGCTCTCCCATCTGATGGTTATTTCCCTTGTACTCAATTTCGAAATGCGAAGTTGCATGGTTTTCTACTGAGCACAAAAAGAGGTAACAACTGTGTACAAGTTGGATCCAAATGTGTACTGGTCAGAAACGTTTTTCAATATAAATCAGGAGTCTATATACTGTACAATGAATTTCTGATCAAAGAATAATTTTTTTCGTATCCATTGGAATCTAAAAATGTTGGTATTCACAAAGTTTCAAGTATCAGTAATATTCCTCTTATTACCGATATTAAGTCAGTGAAGACAAAATACATTTTGTTACCATATCATCAGGAAAAACATGTGGCTATTCCCATAATTCACTTGTTTCAATCAATTAAGTAAATTAATACATGTCATTCATTGTGTTCATAGGTGAAACCATTTTAAACTGTAAAAAACTTCATTTCTTCAGATTGATATCTAAGCTTACATTTATATTTAAGATGGTGGTACCTAACATTTCAGTTTGATAACTGCAGTATAGTTTCGTTTAAAATGATAATAAGTGATTATACTTGATTTTACACCCCGTTGATCGAAATACACATTTCTACCGTATAACTGATTTCACGTTTGCAGGAATGGACAGTTTTTTGAATTTTCGAAGGTTGTACCGTAAATTTACACAAAATATCTACTGTTATCTACCCCTAAAAATATATATATTGTTAAATCTACTGTTTCTGGTTTCCGCCTCAGAGCCGTGTGTTGGCATTTTTAGTTTTCTTTTTTAGTTATGAAACGATGTCCAATTGCAGCCAAAATTGCTGGATCGATTGTAAATCTGCCGAGCTGTGATTTAAACGACTTTTTCACATTGGGGTACGAACGTTTGTCCGATCATATGGTCCGATTTGTGCTGCCTCTCTGAGCCACCATATACTGGTATGGGAAATTTGGTCTGGTTCCAATAACCCAGTATATGGTGTGTTTACACCGCACCGATTTTGAAGCCAACCTATGACGAGAAACCGGAGACTTCTTTGGCCTTTCTTTTTTACTTTCATCCATCAGACGGCCAGAAATTTCATGTAATTATTTTTACCGTATTAACCCATAATTTCTTTTCTTTTTTACAAATCGACTCTATATATACCTTTTTATCTCGTATATTAGGAGTATAGTTATTTAAAATCGAAATCTACTTTGATAATTATTTTCCACTTGTTCTCAACTTTGAATTCATGATTTTCCCATAGGCTACAGTTTTGTCATTCTATAATGATATGCAGGCTTTCTGTCATATATACCTATCCTTAGTGCATAGCACAGCAAGTGTAGTTGGCTATGTGTTATGTAATAATAAACAATGACCAACCTTGTTTATAACTAGACCCACATGGACGACCTTGCCAGTCAATTAGACATGTGACAACTGGCTTTCCAGAAATACTTTCCAGAGATACTTGCCGGGAAAGCAAGTGGGGAATAGTTTCTAAATACTTGGTTGCAGATGATAATGATACAACAGTCCGTTTGATCATGGAGGAAGGAAAACAGAGTTCCTTCCTCCATGGTTTGATCATGGAGGAAGGAACACCCTGATAATCTCATAACAATTACATTCTTCAGCAAACTAGAAATGTACAAGTGAATATTTATTGGACGATGATATGGTGATCCATTTCCACATTAGAATGCATACAAATAAATATCTAGGCCTATACATGTTCACTACTTTCCTTTTACTGTTAAACTGTGGCAGTTTAAATACAGCCATATGCATAATATATGATTATCATTAGGTTTTTAGCATTTTAATCTAAAACCTTTCTTGGTACATAGTTGGTGACTGGTCGTACCAATCGTCCGGAGAAATATTTCCGTCTGAAATGCTGTCATCTTCGAGAATTTTATTTTTTTGAAATCGATCTTATTTACATGACATTCTCTTTCTATAAAGTTGTAATTTTAACCCTTTTTTATTTGTTTCTAATTGTAAAGTGCCTTGAGGTTCTTGCATAAGGCGCTGATGAATTTTTACAAGTTAGTTTTGCGATGTTTCTTTATAACTACAGATTAATAATATACAGCCAATTTTTCTTTGCTCGCTCTACCAACTGAGCTAACCAGCCCCTACGTTGGTGGGCGGTCCACTTATGCCAACCAGGTCAGAGGCCAAACCATCTGCCGAGTAGCCAGGGATCAAGCCCCGGTCAGATGCAAACAACCCGGGTAACGGCAGTAGCGGGGATCACACAAACGGGACACAGGCCTTTTATGTGGTTGTACACAAAGTAGATTTATATATAGAGAAACTGACCTGAAATATTATAAACGGTTCGCGAGCAAAGAAAAATTGGCTGATTTTTGTTTTAAATGGACCAGTATCCTCATCAAATTGGATTTTGTCCAGTTTCCGACAGTTGGCCATTTAACTTGTCATGATGGTGTTGATAACATCTGTAATTTCAACCACACTGTAACAGTGTTTCAAAATGTTATTTTAACACCCTTTTTTGAGAGTTGTTCCTTAACTCTGTCCTTTGCTTTCCCTGTTCTTTGCAAGAATTGAGTTTTCTGAAATTTCGGAGGTTGTACCGTAAATTTTTTTTTTTTAGATCCACCGGCTGTTAGCCGCCCCTCCCCCCAAAAAAATCTACTGTTTCTGGTTTCCGGCGAGCGTCGCCTCAGAGTCATGTGTCGGCATTTAGTTTAGTTTTCTTTTTTAGTTGCTATGAAACGATGTCCAATTGCAGCCAAAATTGCTGCATCGATTGGAAATCCGTCGCGCTATGTTTTAAACGACTTTTTCACATGAACGTTTGTCCGATTTGTGCGGCCTCTCTGAGCCACTATACTGTGTGTATGGGAAATTTGGCCAGGTTCCAATAACCGAGTATACATATGTATGACGTATTTCACTGGCTGAAAACTATTTAAAATAAAATGAATTAATTAATTAAAAATCGTCACCGCACCGATTTTGAAGCCAACCTATGACCATAAACCGGATACTTTTTTACCCTTTCTTTCTTAATTTCGTCCATCACGGCCAGAATTTCATGTAAATTGTTTGACCGTGTTCACCTTTTTATCTCGTATATTATAGGAGTATAGTTATTTAAAATCGAAATCTACTTTGATAATTATTTTCCACTTGTTCTCAACTTTGAATTCATGATTTTCCCACAGGCTACAGTTTTGTCATTCTACAATGATATGCAGGCTTTCTGTCATAGATACCTATCCTTAAGTGCATAGCACAGCAAGTGTAGTTGGCTATGTGTTATGTAATAATAAACAATGACCAACCTTGTTAAACAGACCCACATGGACGACCTTGCCAGTCAATTAGATATGTGATAACTGGCTTTCCAGAAATCGTAAAATTCTTCCAAGTAAAATGATTTTATTTCTAAAGACCTAAGTCAAATAAGCGAATCTCTGGTTGAGATACTTGCCGGGAAAGCAAGTGGGGAATAGTTTCTAAATACTGGGTTGCAGATGATAATGATACAACAGTCCGTTTGATCATGGAGGGAAGGAACTCTTTGATAATCCAATATCATTACGGAAGGTTTAGATGTCTTTTTGACGAGAAAATATTGAAAAATTACTAAGATTTTTGTTTTAAATGGACCATCGTCCGATCGCCGATGATCCACATCAAATTGGAATTTGTCCAGTTTCCGACAGTTGACCATTTTTCTTGTCATGATGGTGTTGATAACATCTATAATTTCAACCACACTGTAAATATAGTGTTTCAAAAGGTTATTTAAACACCCTTTTTTAAGAGTTGTTCCTCAACTCTCTCCTTTGCTTTCTGTTCTTGCACAAATTGAGAAACATCTTTAAAATGGATGCAGAAGCTTGGCGTCCTCTTCCCAATGTATTCAACATGAGACCAACTTCAAGTTAATAAAGATCCTATCATTTGTCTTTCTTATAAATTATAATAATGTATAGGCCTAGTACTGGTGTACAGACTGCAGTGGTGTAACTATAGGGTTGATCATGGAGGAGGGCTGTGGTGCACTAGATTTCAAAGAGCTCTTTAGGCACTATTTATAATTATTGACATCAATAAGCACAGACATAATATCTTGACATCAATGCCCTAAATCAGGCCACTCAGAACCGTGAACTCTGGAGAGAGCTAAGTCATGTGAGTGCACATTCTGCCCCAGGCGGAGACAGTGTTCGATGATGATATAATTATTAAGAAATTACAATTCGCGTTGGGACACTGGGTTAGGGAACATGGCCTCGCCCTCCGAGCGACTCCGACGAGTCACACCCGTCACATGGAGAGGGTCCCCATCCCTGGAAAACTCTGGATCAGCCCCTGGTGTTATTAGGTGTAGCCCTGGATTTTATTCCCCCCTAAATTTTCAACAGCCTGTAAAAAGAAAAGCCGTAATCCGACTCCCAAAGATGAGCCCTGGTGTGTTGGCCAGTGTGCACTCTTGGTCATTCATACAACGGATGACTGTGTGTGCACACTGAAATAAAAGTTTTTCTGCCTTACTCATTGGAGTCTCATAATTGGACCATCCTTTTTACAGGTATGTGTAATTTCACTTAAATTTAATAGCCATTTAAGAAGGTTGCTAATGTTTCATTCTAGTTTACCCATGAGTTCTTGGGATTTATATTTGTTGCATTTAATGTATTCGTTCCAACTTGGACCAGCAGTTTTCATCACATACACATTTGTGTAACATTGGCCTAACCTTCTTCAAGAGTGATGTTTTTACTTAAAGATTATCTCTTTTACCTGATGATATTTTGATTAACTGATTTGTGTTTCTTAAAGTTAAGGATTTACAGAAGTTATTTATGTTAAGATTTGTATTGGATCACTTTTCCAACTATGTGTATTTTAAGTAGAAAAAGCCAGCATAGAGTTTATTTTAGAAGATCTAATTGATGCTATTGTCTATGTACACTTTCCATGTGTATAGCTAGGCATGGGGCACTTATCAGACCTCATGGTCTGAAACAATGAGACCACTGTGTAGCACATTCCATAGCCAAGTTGTTGGTCATTAACACCAATCCATGGGGCTTGATTTTGGTAGTTGTAGTAGTTATGTCCTAAGCAAAACCAGAGATCTCTGTCTTTTTAAATCTTTACTTTTTATTTTTAGAACTCTCCCGCAATAAAGGGGTTTGGCAAATATTGAGTGTTGATGGTCATGGGCCTTATAATTATCTCAGTAAATATTGAGTGTCGATGGTCATGGGCCTTATATTATCTCAGTAATCGGTGGGGTTATTTTTTAGAACTATATACTGAAATTGGGACAAATTTTCTTTTTGTTGAAAGGAAAGTGCCGAGCGAACATTTGTTATCTATTAAATTCAGAATATGATGGTTTTAGTATTTTTTCATTTCATGTTTTGAACTTTTGGTACTTTGCATTCTCGGTTTCCACTACCACTGCAGATAAGCTATAAATTCTTGTTATATGTAGGTACAGTTTGGCCATTTTATAGTGGTGTGCAGACGTTCTCTCTATTTTTACCTCCATGGTCATATATAGATACATGTTATTCAGTACACGAGTTGGCCATATGTGATATAATAAACAGACCCTTGCTTAGGCCGTTTGTTTTTTATTACTTGGATTACGGATTTGTAAGCTACAAAAAATGAGCGGGGATCGGGGGAAAAAAAAAAAAAAAAAAAAAAAAAATTACCGGGATTACGGAATTTCGAGCTCACGAAATTGGGCGGGGCGAAAAAAAAAAGAAAAAAAAAAGAAAAAAAAATACCGAAGGCACGCAGGCGGCTTCTAAAACACGTACATTATACACAATTTATGTAGACAAAAGCAGAAAGTCACTGAATGAATGTCGCGAGTGTTTAGGCTTAACAAAATGTTCTGTTTCCGGTTTCTGACCGACCCTAACTTTACGCCGCGACCTAAACTTTTACATTATTCGGCTTGAAAAAAAAGCAGCAAGATGCACCAAGTCTCGGCAGCGGCCGCCATTGTAAACAGCAGATGCACACACGCTGATGCTCTGCCCAAATTCGCACACACAGACCATTTGTTGACAGCAATCGATTGCATGAGTTTGGGCCGTGAGGTCAAGTCGCGCGATGCACGTACATGTAGTTGTTACTAAATGGCCAATGTATGCACTTGGGCAAATAGTATAGTCTATAAACGGACTCGCACTTTTGTACGTGAATGCATAACATTGGTCTGGTTTCCATCATACATCGGCCGCGATTTTTTTTCTCCGTTCACTGGCTCACGGTACGTGTACACATTTACTGTACATGTATTGTAGGGATCTTGTTGTATTTGAAGAAAATGTGATCTAAAAGTATTGTTTTGTACACGATGGTGTTTTGTACGCGATCGGTGGCACTGTTGTAAGTGTTGTGGATTTTTTTTTTTTTTTTTTTTTTTTTTTCAGAAACGCGATTTTTTCGAGCGGCGATTCCGTAATCCAAGTTATTAAAAAAACATGGCCTTATTCAAAAAATAGAGAATCTGTTGCTTAATAATTAGACTTGTGCCAGTCAATACAATTGTGACGACTTCATCAAATTCATCCATCCGGCCATTGAGATTCCTCGTTATCAAATTATTGTACTGCCTTGGTCAAGTATTTTTCAGAGATAAGACTTAGTGAGTTGATATGGTTGAGACTGACTATGATATATTTTGTCAGATTGCCTTTTATCAGTTATCAAAGGTTTGTTCATCTCTGCACCTTCATCTCTGCACCTTCAGAGATTGAAATAATCCAAACCCAATCGGTGCTGGGGTGAAAAGATCTGTTTGACTCGATATGTCAATTTAAACGGACACTGTTACAGCTATATATTACACTATTACATAACATCTTTCTGTAGGTAAATGGCTTAAAAAGTAATGAATTACTTTTGACAAAAAATACACCTACATGTTTATTTGGCTATAGCTGTCACGACCAAAAACCAAACTGATCATGACCCTTAACCAGGAGTATGTTTAGATGCGCTAATTTTACTGACCACAAAATAGCTTATTTTGTTGTGTGCTTAACTGTACTCTTAAAACAATTATTATTCTTGGCTGCGGTTATTCTGCGGTTTAAGACAGATGCATTATATCATACATGTCATTGTAAAATAGACATGAAAAAAGAAAAAAAAACAGCTTTGCATAAAATAAACAATATTGTTGATACACTTTGTGTGAGTTTAACATGGCTAACATGACAACGTACTGTGTTAGCCATCTGCGTAAGCCTACAGTAGTTGAACTCACTCTTTTTTGACAGTTTATTAACTTTTTGGCCAAATAGATATGTTTGCAGTTGTTCTATTCAAAGTCTCAAACGAGGTGGAAATTGTACCGAGCACGTGGTTAAAGACCGACAAGCTGGCATTTTGCTGCCCTGGCGTTCTTCTACGGCGGTTGTTAGAGCCGTAAAAGATCAGCTGCAGCCAGATGAGTTGAACTGGAAGCAGTTTGATGTCAGAGTTCTGGGTACCAGTCGTAAGTACAGTTTAATTAATTTGTTTTGAGTGCAATGACAAGCCATTAATTATGCACTACGCTTACTTTCCTTGAAACAAGATTTACACCCATGAAATGGTACTTCTTCAGGATAATTTAGCTAATATTCATTCTTTTCTGCCTTGTTACTTGCCAACAAGGCAAGACAATTGTCAAGGATCTGACTTTTAAGAAAATTCAAGACGTCCAATGCAAGACTAAGGTGTTAATTGTAAAAAAAAAAAATTACTTGCATACATTTGTAAAAACCAACAAACCCGCTACATGTAAAAGTTGTATCTAATTATTTTGTTTCATCTTTGCCTGAAAATCACTGACTTGCTAATAATTCATGAATATAGGCTATGCAGATTGTCATTAACATACATTTAAGATCCCAAATTGCATCGAAACGCCCATTGACTTTGGGAAATTGACTGTACCAAATTCACACCAAGTAGGTTTTATGATCCCTTTGGGGTCATTACCAATTATTGTAATCTCACTTCAATAGTGGAGAATGATGTGAAAGTGTGAAAACACTGCGTACTAAAATTCCTTAATGGAGGCCGATTGAGTGACCCACAGAATCAGACTATTGTAAAAAAAAAGTCTTCAGTATATATTTATACTATATTATATATTTATACATATATATTTAAACATGGAATTGTTCTCTTATATTAATTAAACAAAATTGTGTATGTTTGTACAGAAACTTATGAGGATGCACGCATCAAACTGAAAAAGGTCCGAGGACACATCAGACCTCCAGACAGAGGATGACGAGACAGCCAAGACAAGTAGAAAGTAAGTATAAATTATCAGCAATTTTCTTTTATGTCTCATGGAAATCACAGATATAAAAATTATCATGAATATGTGCGAGTCCCTTCAGGGCCACCATACATTGGGGATGATTCCTTAACCCTTTCAACTCAGTCCTGTGTAAAAATCGACCGCCGGCGAGCTATATATTTGGAAGCACTTTTTGTTTGCTGCCCAAAACTCACCAAAACAATAAAATTACCCCAACATTTGGTATTTAATTGGGTAATATAATATTCCCTCAATCCTTCATGATTAGAGCATAATTATTTGGTAAAGTTCTTTAAATGTTGGCATTAAAGATATATGGCCGTTTTGACGTAAAAAATAGATTTAAATGTTGAATCGCTATTTTTCTGCGGTTATGGAAGTTATAAGCTTTAAATGTTTCACTCATTGAATGAATAAAAAACCTTTCATGGATTAGTACCAATACAATTAATAAAATGCTGGCCCACTTTTTTAAAATCTTGTTTAATGTATTGTATGTAACAGGCAAGGGCGTACATGGGCAGTCTGCGGATTAGCTAGTGCGGCTGTCAATCAGGATTTCATAATTTTCATGTTTTTGGTTTAACAACGATATTATATTTCAAAATTCGTTCGTTTTAGAAATTTTATTTTGTAGGTCGTACTCTTAGCCAAGCAGGGAAGATATATCTTTAATGAACAGTTTTCCATAAATGTAAACGGCACATTCAGGTTGTTTACAAGTTCGGTGTTGATTTACTGGGTAAGACTTGGCGTCCTGACTGCCAGAAACTTCTTTAAACAACGAGTAATCTTTTACAGTCTTTATAGGTTGGTGAAATTCCACAGACACTTGGAAAGCACTGAGTATACAGTGCTATACACACGTCGGTGTAGGGCAAAATTAAATCATTTGTTTCTTTTACAGTCTGCTCCCAGAAACACTCCAAAACGTAAACAAAATACATTATATAGAGATATTTTTTGTTGTAGGCGCCGAAAAAAGGCTTGAGTTTCCTCATCTTCGTCAAATGAAGAAGACGAAGATGATGAGACTTCTCCCAGGGGAAGAGGTCCTAGGCCAAGAACATCAACACCAATCGGCAGAGCACCCACTCCTCCTCTGCCGATGTTTCTACATAGCCACTCAGACAATGATTCAAAGGGCACTGATGCTGTTGCAGCTGCAGCTTCAGCTGTGGAACCGATATCAGGTAATTTGTTTTCATTGAATGTGGAGGTGAAAGGGAAATTGTTACACTTAGTGATCAACAACCCATGATGTTTATGCACAAGAATATTTTGCTGTACCCTGCTGTAATTTAATTTATTGTTTTACTGATGTTTGCGACAAAAAAAATTATCAAACGGAAAACAAAAATCTCTCAAATAGTATCCTCCCGCCGATAATTTCCCTGAAAGCACAAGGGAAATAAAAAAATCTAACTTGCATTTTGAGTTGATCAATACTTGCCAAACAGGAAGCACCTGTCTTAAGGGTGGGCAAAAAGTACCAACAGATTATTGAATTTAACAACGACCTGCCCAACCCCCCAATTGGTTTTAGACGAATATCACTACCAAATAAAGGTTTCCAACACGCAATATATCAATGTACCGCAAAAATGTATAATTATATGTTGTTAAATCAGTAAATAGAATAATAGAAACATGACAACTTCCTACTGGTATTCTCTCAAGAAATCTAGAACTAAAGTGTTTATTGTTTGTATATGAATGACCAATTGTCAGTAACAGATACAATATTTACTCTGCAGCAACTGACCGCAGCATGATACCCAGCATGAGCGAACTGCAAGTGACAATGGCCGAAATTTCAACGGAATTGAAAAGCCAAAGAAAACTGCTTAATCAGGTTCTTCAAAGACTAAGCGGTGGAGGGGGAGGACCCTCCATTGAGTTGCCCGATGCGATCGGCTTTCCACTGGCTTCCTATGAAGAAGTGGAAAACCTTGAGCAACAGCTTCTTGACAAATCACTTAGAAAATCCGTGGTAAGCATTTTGAAATAATGCATGGTAGATAGAGCATTGATAACTAATTGAAAATAATAACAATCCGGTTTTAATGTTTAAATATAGCTAGAGGTAAAGCTCATAAATATACTAGTCTTCCCTATAATGGCTGGTCACATAATGCAGCATGACGCAGCTTTGGTCACAGTGTTTTGATTGTGACAACTTATAAAAAACACTTATCCGAGTATTTTTGTATTGATCAGTAACCGCAAACTTAATTAAATTTGTTAAAACGATTAACAACCGTGGACAGGGTACTAAAGTTTCAGTACGAATGATAGTTATGAGTACCGGTACTTAAAGCATTGTGGATATATGTACATTAAAGTATAATAAAGTATAAATACTTTTACTAGTAGTTTTGCCTATAATGCTACACCTTGCCTAACCCTATCAGGCCTGGGGGAGGGCGTGCAATGTGCCCCCTATATATACGATTTTTTTATCACCAGAACGCTTTGTCCGATCACGCTTATCTTTTGGACCCTCTCACGCAAACATCTACGTTAATTGGTGTTCATAGCTGCCACGGTAACCGTTTTTTTTAAACTAACGAATTTTAATGAATGTACTCCTCTCAAAAAACAGCAAACTAGTGAAATATGTATGGACATATTTTACACATAATGTTGCTAAATTCAAACAAATTTCCAGAATTGTCTTAAATTTAGTCCATGCTTTTTGTGGCATTGACAAACGGTTCTTAGGTTTTATGAATCATCAATAAAACATTCATGTGTACTGTACCTGTATGGCCAACTAGGGATTGGTCAGCAATACCATAATGCAATTATCAGTAAATAAAAAAATCATGCAAACAATATAACCGCCACTTCCTGATTTTCGTGGACTGTAATTTCAGTATTTTCTGTAAAAATGCAGCCTTATACGTTGTGTGGATTTATAAGATTTTGCAATATTTCATTTGGTCCTAGATATACATATATAATCTCAATATGTAATATTAACTGTGACACATAATTTTCTCTATATTTCTTCAGGTAAACAATTTAACACTGGTTGGTGGCAACTCAATGAAAGATACGGTGAAGCGTGTCATGACCAACGTCATGACACACGACCTCACTCTCCGTTTTAATTGGGCAGGGAAGCCGGGGTGGAAGTCGGCAACACCAGTAACCAAGAGGACATTCAGCAGTCTGATGCTATGTGCAGTAATAACAAGTAGGTTACAATTATGTATAGACATTATAGAGCTTTGTTGGTTATCAGGGGAAAATTAACAATGTTTAAAGGCATGATACAACATGTATTCCTGACCAGTCAAAGATGACCTATCGTCCTGAGAAATATTTCCTGAAATGTAGTCATTTCCGAAGATATGTCTGTTGAGAACTTGAGAATTGGAATAAATATACCGGTCCAAAAATGCTGCACCCTCACTTGAACATTATTGTTTTTGCGGCTCTACTACAATGGATAAATTTCCAGGGTCAGTTAAGTCTCTGGTTTCTAGCTCCGCGCACTATACATGTATAACGCTGCCCAATTGCAGCCAAACTTGCTGGATCGATTGGAATTCTGCCGTGCTGTGTTTGAAACCTTTTCCACATAGGGGTATGAACATTGAACATTTGCCCGATTTGTGAGGCCTCTCTTACTTTGTATATAGGAAAGTTGGTCCCCGCGTAAACCCTGTTGGAATTTTTATTTTAATGTGGCACCGCACCGATTTTAAAGCCGATCGATGACCAGAAACCGGAGACTTTTGGGGCTTAAGAAAATGTCAATGGTTGGGAGTGAACATGAAGTATATTTGCTGTCGATCATTTCTACCTAAATCTTACTAGCAATTAAATGTTTGCGCATTAATTGACCTATATTATAACAACTGAAAAGCATGCGGTGTGAAAATTAATGGAATCTGGGTATAGAATAATGTCAAAAAATCCTAATACAGCTATATAGTTGGTATACCATGTAACAAATAACTGGTGTACAATTTGAAATGGATCAATGGCCTGTGATCTATTTCAACATTAATATGGAAACAAACATTTGAATATAAATATTTAGATTGGTGAAATTCTTGCGTCGGGAGATAAACAATTGATTTAATTTTGCCCTACACCGACGTGTATAGCACTGTATGCTCAGTGCTTTCCGAGTGTCTGTGAAAAAACTACACAAGCGACTCGGGCGGGATTCGAACCCACGACCTCCAGCTTACTAGTGCAGACGTCTTAACCTCTCGACCACCGAGCTTGCCCGATGACGATTGGCCGGCTAGAATCCTATATAGCAGCGGGTTCTGCGATATATATAGATTAGTGAAATTCTTGCGTCGGGAGATAAACAATTGATTTAATTTTGCCCTACACCGACGTGTGTGTATGGCAATGTATGCTCATAATTTCACCAATCTATATATATCGCAGAACCCGCTGCTATATAGGATTCTAGCCGGCCAATCGTCATCGGGCAAGCTCGGTGGTCGAGAGGTTAAGACGTCTGCACTAGTAAGAAGGATGTCGTGGGTTCTAATCCCGCCCGAGTCGCTTGTGTAGTTTTTTCACACACTCGGAAAGCACTGAGCATACAGTGCTATACACACGTCGGTGTAGGGCAAAATTAAATCAATATAAATATTATCAGAAGTCTATTAGTATTACATATAATAAACCTCTTATATTATCTGTTTCCTCTTAAACGGTTCAATAAAATAAGCTTAAGGTCAGTACATACATTTACTCACAATCTTATCGAGTATGGAAGCATTAACAGACATGGTGTTTACCTCATTTAAGCCCTTGGTCATGCCAAGCAGTTGCAACATCCATTTTGCTGTTCTAATTATGCTGAAATTTATTAATTGTTTGTTTCAGAGGCTGTTTTGCGGAACCCCCTGGTGGTAAACGGTTCTGAGGCCGAAGCCCAGCTTTGGCCGCGGAACGCCCCCGACCGCAAAGGAGGAAGAAAAAAGCGGGAACAGGACAAGAGTAGGGTAGACCATGGAGGAAGAAAACATGTTTTCTTCCTCCATGGGTAGACTTAGATTAGTAAATTACATACAGGTAGACCTGTGCGCATAGTGCAATTATTCAAATATTTGCGAATAGTTGTTGCTAATCATACTCGTATTCGCGGTTTTTGAACTATTCGATTAATCGCGCAGGCGCAAATACCTGTAACTATTCACGAATACTGACCATTCACGAGTAATAATGTATTGCCTTTGCTCTGCATTACTTGCAGTTGTGTTCTCTAACTATTCGCAATTGCACTGTTTTGTCTGGGCACCGCTGGTAGTGGTACACATGGTAGTATTTCCCGAATAGCACTAGCAAGTAATGCCTTTGAGGAAGCCGACTTAGCTGTGCTGGCTGGGCCGCTGGCTGTTTGGCTGTTACTGCATGCAGCCATTGTTCAGTTCATGGGTTGACCAATGTCCAAAACACTTATAATAAATGTAATACAGTGTAATACATTTGTATAGTAGAATAAATCACCTTTTCACTGCCAGCAACTGGACAATAGGCATTCTAGAGTGCTGGTTTAAAATAAATGTTAGGTACCTACTGGTTATTTAAAGGGGCAGTATCGTAACGATCAGAGCAGACTTTCGACAGAGCATAGAATCAATGTCCTAGTTAAAGATGAACACAGTGACTGAAAATTACAGGCTCATTTATGAAGCAGCAACAGTAATATGACCTTATCATGTGGGGTATTATGGCAGTCAATGACTTAACCTAAAACTAGCATTCCGATTCCATGCCCTGTTGATCATGACGATACTGTCCCTTTAATGACAAAAGGGAGTTATAAATTATAAGGTAATTAAAAACAAATGCTAGCAAAATGACTTCTAGGTGATGTGTTATTGTGAATTCACTAAATAAAATGCCTGGGAAAATAATAATATGTGGATTTATATAGCGCACGTATCCACCAACTAAGTGGTGCTCAAGGCGCATTATATTATTATCCCTGCTCATAAGGCTCATAAATCATTCCTGAAACCATCTCAGCTCCCTGGGGAGTATACAGCTCAATTGCTGCCATTTCTAGCGCATATAGAGCAAACCAACTCTGCCTTCACAGGTACCCATTTAACCCCTGGGTGGAGAGAAGCAATTATGATTAAGTGTCTTGCTTAAAGGACACAAGTGTCACGGCCGTGATTCGAACCCACATTATGTTGCCAACACCAGAACTTGAATCCGGTAAGCTAGACCGCTCGGCCACGACACCCCATTAATAGGAACCATTGAATTGTTAATTGATTTTTAAAATTTAAATTTAAAGTGACTAAATTTGCATTTTTGTATAAAACACTACTGGTAGTACTTGGTTTATTGAAAACCGTGAATGGTTTATGGGACTATGTTTATTTAAATGCTGAGTTTTGTGAGGATAAATTATAGAAAGATGAGTGACAATGAATAATTTATGTGATAATACATTTCCTACTGCATACTCCTATTTCCTCCATGATAACATGTGTTGAACCAAATTTAAACACTATTTAAATTGTTTTATGTTGTAACCCCTCTGCCGGGCGGCGGACAAATGCAAATATGATCTCCCTTCGTACTGCGCATATTTATAATTTTGTTTGTAATGTATCATTATAAACAGGCATGCAACTTTTCAGCGGATCAGCTGATTTCATCTTTTTTAAAAGTATCCTAGTGCCATTGAAAACTGTAAAACACTACAATGTTTTTTGTGCCTAGCCATTTCCTCTTTTTTTTTCAATTACAAAGTTGCATGCCTGTATAAATTATCTGCTAGTGGTAATATTTTAACCGTATTGCTACAACGCACTCTTGCAACGGGTCTGTGCCCTGTATCGTAAATTTTTGTAATTCCTTTTTCCCTTTCCTTTTGCTTTTTAATCTCTGAAACAGTTGTTCTGCACATGATATTGCTGTGTGCTGAATGAACATACTTCGCATCGTTTTTTTGTAGCATAAAGCTGTGCTAAAAGTAATTAAAAATGAACAATACAAAATCATGTAACATTTTAATTTTAATTAAACAACTGCGATTAATTTACACTAAACCTAAGTGTTCAATTATCATGCTTATTTATTTCACATTGATTTGTTTGAAAATGTAAATTTGTTTTCATAAATAATAACCATGAAAAGATTTACTCATTGGTCACTACCTTGTCGTTTTAATTGCCTTTGCCCACGCGTGTGCAGTAGTGTTTTATGCACGATGAGTAGTCATGAATCATCACTACTCATCAGTAGACATCACCTGCATAATTATGCTACACTACCGCGCACACGTGGGCAAAGGCAAGTACACCGGCAATGCCAAAGGCAGTGAAATCCCACCGACCCACTTATAGCATGAAGTTATTGCCACGCTCCATTTAGTTACCAGGAAAAGTTTGTCCAATAAAATGATAGTGTAATTAGTGGTGAGCATAAGTCAATCACAATGGCCATTAATTCCCACAGTAAAATGCATAGGCCCTAATTAGTTCAGGGTAAGTTATATTTAATGTCGTATTGAGTTACATTTTGTATTTTATAATATTTACTGAAGAACTTTCATTCAGGATTAAATCATCACTAAGGATGTTTTCTAAAACCATGTGTAATTTTGCTGTTTTAGTAAGTGTTTTTTTCCCACCATTGGCCCTGTACTGGGCCAGTACTGGTACGGTAATGTTTCTGTACTGGGCCAGTACTGGTTCTGTACTGTTTTAGTAAGGGTATTCCCCATTGGCCCTGTACTGGGCCAGTACTGGTACGGTAGTGTTCATCTACTGTACTGGGCCAGTACTGGTTCTGTACTGTTTTAGTAAGGGTTTCCCCATTGGCCCTGTACTGGGCCAGTACTGGTACGGTAGTGTTTATCTACTGGGCCAGTACTGGTTCTGTACTGTTTTATAAGGGTATTCCCCATTGGCCCTGTACTGGACCAGTACTGGTACGGTAATGTTTCTGTACTGGGCCAGTATTGGTTCTGTACTGTTTTAGTAAGGGTATTCCCCATTGGCCCTGTACTGGGCCAGTACTGGTACGGTAGTGTTTATCTACTGGGCCAGTACTGGTTCTGTAATGTTTTAGTAAGGGTATTCCCCATTGGCCCTGTACTGGGCCAGTACTGGTACGGTAATGTTTCTGTACTGGGCCAGTACTGGTTCTGTACTGTTTTAGTAAGGGTATTCCCCATTGGCCCTGTAATTGGGCCAGTACTGGTACGGTAGTGTTTATCTACTGGGCCAGTACTGGTTCTGTAATGTTTTAGTAAGGGTATTCCCCATTGGCCCTGTACTGGGCCAGTACTGGTACGGTAGTGTTTATATACTGGCCCAGTACTGGTTCTGTAATGTTTTAGTAAGGGTATTCCCCATTGGCCCTGTACTGGGCCAGTACTGGTACGGTAGTGTTTATATACTGGCCCAGTACTGGTTTCTGTACCGTTTTGGTTAGGGCATTTTGTGTCGGCACAACACTGGGCAGTACTGGCCAATAATGCCCAATTAACGGAATTCGCATTGGCCCAGTACTGGGCCATTACCGGTTTCGTACTGTTTTGGTTAGGGCATTTTGTGTCGGCACGTTACTGGGCCAGTTCTGGTTTTGTACCGGATGAGTAGGGGGCTACATGAACTGGGCCAGTTCCAAGCCTCTGTGCAGCTTCAGAACTGGGCCAGTTCCATTTGCCGGCACTGGCCCAGTGCCAATTTACCGGCGCTGGGCGAGTAATGGCATCACAAGTGCCCTGTACGGGCCAGTACTGGGCCAGTAATGGCAAAGTACTGGAATCTGTATTGTCGCTGTACTGGGCCATTACCGGTTTCGTACTGTTTTGGTTAGGGCATTTTGTGTCGGCACGTTACTGGGCCAGTTTCTGTTTTGTACCGGATGAGTAGGCTGCATGAACTGGGCCAGTTCCAAGCCTCTGTGTAGCCTGAACTGGGCCAGTTCCATTTGCCGCCGGCACTGGCCCAGTGCCAATTTACCGGCGCTGGGCGAGTAATGGCATCACAAATTGCCCCTGTACTGGCCAGTACTGCGCCAGTAATGGCCAAGTAATGGAATCTGTATTGGCCCAGTACTGGACCATTACCGGTTTCGTACTGTTTTGGTTAGGGCATTTTGTGTCGGCACGGTACTGGGCCAGTTCTGGTTTGGTACCGGATGAGTAAGGGCTACATGAACTGGGCCAGTTCCAAGCCTCTGTGCAAGCCAGAACTGGGCCAGTTCCGTTTGCCGGCACCGGCCCATTGCTGCAGTACTGTAAAATCGGTACTGGGCCAGTTATGGCCCAGTTCCGTATTGTTTGCTGGGTATAGGCATTGAAGACATGTTTATAATCGTTAAACATAATAAAAACTTTTTTATTCCATTTCAAGTTCTCTGGGGGTGGTGAGTTTAACGCTAGCGAGTTTAACGGGTTCGTTTTTAACGGGTTCGTTTTTAAATGTTGGTTCTGAGTTGCATTACGGGAATGCTCCATTAGAGAAAAATTAAGTATCACACATCCTTTTCATGTTTACCAACTCACACCTCTTATCTGCTTGGACAAACAGTGGCTTTTAATCCCTTTATCTGAGTGACAGGCGATATGCAGCCGGTACTACTTTTAACCACTGAAGCATGAAGACTGATCTACCAGCACAAGCCACTATTTATTTCCTAGTGCATGTATTGTGCAAGGGTTGAGGCACATTTTTGTATTATTATGGTGGGTGGTTTAAATCTTTTCCAAGTTCACCTATTAATGTAGTAGAAAGTTGAGGTAGCAACCATGAAGATATTTATTTAGAGTTGTGGCTTAGTTCCAGAGTCATCACAAATCTGCCACATTTTGTTCGTGTTTCACTCCATACTCATAATATTCTTCATTAAACAAATTATATTAATTATAAAATGAAAATAAATATTTTTAGTGTGACGGGGAGTTTCTTTTGCTGTTACATGTAGGCCTATGTATATATTATATATTGGGCCGGATAAATAAAAAGTAGCAATTGCTTTTACTAGTCATTTTCTTAAATCTTCATTAATAAAAGTGAGCAATTACTTGCAAGTAATTGCTTCCAGTAGTTAGCAAAAGCAATTGCTATGATTTTTAAGCATTTACTAGAGAGATTAGCACTTGCTTGGAAGCATATAAATAAACCAGACCTTTTACTAATGACTTGTAGCACTTGCTAATATTTTTACAAGATACTAAATGAGGAGCTTACGCATTTGCTAACACTTGCATGTTGCATTACTCCTGCCATCATGGCCGAGTTTATGCATGTAAGGGAACATGAACAGGTGTACAATGAAAGAATAAATCGTGATGAAGTCGATCCTACCAGATACCGGAAATTATTTCGGTTCAATTTTGAAAATTTGGAGTGGCTAGCAGCAGTCGAAGTACTTGGTTTGAAACCATCAGAAATGGCGCATGGCATCTTCGTAATAGTCGGGTTTTCATCCCATTTGAAGATGTTGTACAGATCTTGTTCCCATGGAACCAAAACAATCTTCCTATTTCCTGTTTGCATTCCATTTGTTTTCTTCTTCACTTGACTTTTCATGTTTGCTATCTTTTTCAAAATTTGCTTCTCATCCATGGCTTTACCTGTGTTGGTAGCAATTGACATTCGTGCTTTGTTAAGTGCATATTTGCCTTCATGTCTTTTACCCCCGGCAACTGACTTTTCTCGATTAGAACAGGGTACTCTTTGATTATACTAACGAACAGTTCGTTCAAAGATTGCTCACTATTTGTACCACTCCCCAATTCTTCGGCAGCATCCATGTTGCTAACACATTCCTCATATACAACCACTTGGCTAATCGGAACTGACCTCCCATCATTGTTATACCCATAAGCAATTGCTAACCCACCCAAGCAACAGGTGCTAGTCAAAGAAGAAGGTTATTTATACATTTTTAAGCAATTGCTTAACCTTGAGCTTTTACTTGTTAAGCAATTGCTATTGCTTGAGCTTTTACTAGATAAGCAATTGCTAACTTTTATTTATCCGGCCCATTGATGCAGTCGTTGGAAGGCACTCGGACAAGCTCACTGCAGTCTAGTTAACACGTGCGTGCAATGCCCTATGCATAGCGCGTAACAATTTTTTCTATTGGTCGAACGACCAACTGTACGTCATCATACAACCAATAGAAATATTCGTTACGCGGTATATGCAATGCCTATAGCGCGTAAAAACTGTTCTTATTGGTCGAACGAGAACATATACATTGTCATACAACCAATACAAATATTCGTTAAGCGATTTGGATCATGTCACTCACACAATGTTAACGTTAACATAGGCTTCGTGCGTGTGAAATGCTGCTCGCATGTAGATGTACGGGACCTGGCGTGAGTCGTGGTTTGGCCGGCTGCGCTGCATTACCGTGGAAGTCTCACGCATACATATTCAAACATTGGGGGTCCAGTGATTTTGTTTTCCTTGATCTGATCCTTCACACGTACATGTATGTACGTGTAACGTTGACTAATT